>JARHVA010000986.1:2107500-2707500 GCA_037957365.1 Torreya grandis | reverse complement strand
TTAATGATCACATTTGATGCAAGGTCTAATGTCTTTGTTTTGTTAGTTTGTACATGACAGTCTTGTGTGCAAAGAATGTGGTGTCTTGTCTTGTGAATGAGTGTATGAAATCAACCTCCACAGAGTGTGTTTGATGTCTTAAAGGACTCTAATGATCCTATAAATCATAAATGGTTTACAAGTTCCAAGATTTGAGATAGAATAATGCCTCTGTAAGAGATTTCTAAAAGAGTATTGTAAGCCTACAAGTGTACAAACTTGTAGGTCACCATCAACATAAAATATTATCTTGATGATTTAAATAACATATTGTTAAGATCTTAGGAGATATATCTGAACAACACAAGGCATATTTTCATCTCAAACTTCATTTCACTTAATAACCCAAACAAGACTGCATGCTTGAATATGATTGTGTAAGTCCAAAGAAGGACCATGAAGGCTATAAATGGACATTCAAGGTGATTTGGGTACATGGTAGGACTGAAGAAGCCCTAAAAAAAAGTTTCATACCTTTTCAAATATTTACATGAGTAAAACAAAACTAAAATAGGATCAAAACATAGTATAATGAAGGTTTGGGTCTCAAGTGATAGTCAACAATTCAAAATGAGTAGCTATAGGCCTATATATGCTAATTGGAGGAAACACTAAACTGTATGTTGTTTGAAGGAATATTTGAGGTCATAAAAGTGTCAATAGAACATGAAATTCATGATAACATCACTCCATATTATCAAAACTGCCAATTAAGGATGAGGACATGCAAGCCTATAGTCATACTACTCATGCGCACACACAATCATGTTTGACAAGTTAAAGAAAAGGGTTTAGTACTTGTTTGAATGAAACATGAAGTTGAAAAGTGGAAAATGTTTCCTTTTAAAAAATAAATTATAATAATTTCATTGAATGTCAATTGACTGATGAAGTAAATATAAAATGTGGAATTAGGCTCGCAGTTTAAATCACCACCTTCAAGCCTATCAAGGAAAAATGGAGAACACAGTCATAAAGTGGTGAAAGGAAGTCTGAAGAGGTTTTATGTAGATTTAAAATCACTATACGACATTATATCAGCCACTCAACATACATTGAGGTGTAAATAAATGGAATAGCTAACTTAAATTTGCAATCAAGAGCTTAAATGATCATCTACAACTTGCTTGTAGGCAATACAATTAAAGTGAAAGTTATATGAAGGTTATAAGGTCTGTTGAAGATTCCTTGGAAGCATAAATAAATTTATTAATTTCCTTCACTCTATGTTTAGATTTATAAAGTACCAAGCAGGCCAAGAGATGTCTCCTCTAGACTTGTAGCCTTACAATCACCATCTACATGCCTTCTAAAGTAAGACATTTGGTGGAGAGCATTTGAGTATGAGAAGCTAAGATTCATGATTAGATAGAGGATAGATGAGGAAGAATAAATTTATTATCCTTTTTAATAATATTAAAAGGTCAAAGCTAACAAAGAGATGACATATGTCTAAGTTTGCAGTTATGAACCCAAACTATCATTACAAGTTTGTGTTTGGCAAGATGAAAATCATGCATATATTTAGCATTAGTATGGATTTAGACAGTTAAGAGAGATGTATGGGATCTAAATATAGACTTATTCAAGGAGTGGGACTTGTAAATAGAAGTGCTAACCTCAAAGAAGATAATGAGGGCTAAAAGAAACCTACAGGCATAAAACCCTTAGTAGGTCTACTATAGTCAATGAAGCCAAGTATAAAACACATGATTCCTAAAAATTCAATTTAAATAATATTCCAACATAGGGAAGAATGTTTAAAAGCTAATGGATATATTTTAAGTCAAAATCTTGTGGTTTTAAAGGTTTTTGTGCCCAAAACCATGCTCTCAATCCTCACATAGTCAGTTAGCTCAAGAGGCCATTTCTGAATGCTCAGAACTCCTTGGAGGAGTAACATGGTGGAAAAGGGTCATTGGAGGTGGTGGTAGGATATCCTACTCAAAAAATATAGAATTTTTTCACTCATTCAACCCCAAACCTATATGAACCATCCTTAAGATTGGAGGTTTCTCCAAACCTTATGTTTATCTTGTGAAGGAGCTCGAGGGGTATCTTCTTTTTCTTAGAAGTGTATGAAGGATATGAATTAGAGCTCAAGATCATAGGGGATGTTAGGGGGTCTCCCTAATCCCATATCTATAATTTGTACTTGGTTTACAACCTTGTGATTTATGAACCATCATTAAGATGGTAAACACCTAAAACCCTTGTTAAACCCTCTTAGACCCAATGGGAGAAAATATGGGTTAAATGACTTAAAGTGGACTAGTATGGATTGGAACTAGAATGATTCTCACAGCTCTCATGGACACTTGAAAAACACACTTGGTATCACATGTGAAAGGTACATTGTATGGAATAGGCCAAATAAGCTTAATTATATGCATGTTTATGAGTGTATAAGGTGGTGGTAAGCCCCAAATTAGTTAGAAAGGCTTTTCAAGCCTAGAAAAAGATCCCATCACCACATATACACATTTATATATCTCCTTAAGTAGTATATGTACTTTTCAAGTCAATAATTCGATCCCAAAAGGGCGACAACACTATTTTTCTAACCAAGAATCTCAATTACAGGCTTAAGGAGTACTCTTGGAGAGATTTATTCTAGGATATTGAGTAATAATATGATTTTTTAAGCACTAAAACATCATAATAAAGATTTTTAACCCATAAATTTCTTGATAAATCACTCCAGTTGCCTCTTGAGCATGAGTATGCACCTAGGCTAGGGTTTTGACCATTTCTTAGTTCACATATCCATATAAGGTTTTAGACCCTGAAATTTGACATAGAAAATGTTTAGGGAGTATGTAAAGTGAATCAAATGCTTATTGGAGGTTTCACATGTGTGAGAGGTCAATGGGGCCAAATCTCTATTTTCTAAGCCTAAAGGCCTAATTGAGGGCTAATTATAGAGAAACAGGTGGAATAAGTACACTTTCACTCAAGGTCTAGTCATGAAATTTTATATAAAGATGCAAGTGCATAGTGGGTTCTCAAATATATACTTATTTTTCTAGGATCATTCGTAAAATGTTATAAACAAGGAGATTTGTTTGTTTTTAGGGATACAAGGAAATGAAGGTAAGAGGTTTGGGTGTGAAATGGAGAGATAGTATGTATTTGACTCATTAAAATGGATTGATACTATAGATATCTAATTCCTAATACCATTTGTGCTGAAATTGTCAATCTTACTCGAATTGCACTCAAATGCACATTTTAGGTCAAAATCTATAAAACGTGATAAATGGTTCAAACTTGTCATTTACAAGTGCCAATTTAGGTCAAAGGACCCCTAAATGGGGCAATGCAGTTTATGGGTCAGATAACTTTGATCAATTCATTTTGAATCAAAATGATGATTTTGCCTTTTGTGCTCTGGATCACTCTTTTTTCCTAAATTCATTGGTACATGCCATGCACCTTTGTTATTTTATGTTGGAAACATCTTAAATGGAAATATGGTTCTGACACATCTAATGTCACCTTCTAATTCTTCCCGAGTCAAATTACAACTCATAAATATGACTTTCTGACCATTTTGATTAATTAAGGGCCAATTTTCAAATAATTGCACAAATGTTGATTAACCTTGTTTAAGGCTAATTAATCCAAATCAAGAGCTCAAGTTGATTTTCCATGAGAGTTGTTGAATATTTATTTTTGAAAATTTATATCTACATCATTAGGTGATATCATTTCTTAGAAAGACATCCCTAGGTCATAAATGCCACAAATATCAAGATAATGGGTCACCCATGCCTAGTTAATGCCTCTCATGCCTCTTCAATGCCCCTTCTTCCAAGGTCATGATGAAGATAATTATGGATTTAATTCAAAATATTAGGATTATCTATGGCCACACATCTCAATCTTGAGATGGATGGTCATGGTTTATCCTGACCAATCTCAAAAATCTATAAATAGAGAGGCCATGGACATGAATAAAAAAGCTTGAATATTGCAAAGTTATAATGTTAAATTGTTTCCACAAGGATTTGCATTTGATCATAGATTTTGCTTGCAATCTTCATTGATAGGTTAGTTTAGTGATTTGTAATTTTGAGCCTAGTGTTTTATGGAGTGTTCTTGAGGCATTGGAGGAGCTTACCACCATTGTTGACAAAGACAAGGATACTTGATTAAGGGAGAACATGTTTTTGAGCCACATGCATATGGTAAATCCATTTAGGAAGGTAATATGGTGTTGATTTCTTTCATTTATTTCATTCTATCCTTTGTAATTCCCATAGGAATAGATAGGCTTGGTTAGTTAGTTCTTTATGCATGTTTCATTATTTATGGACTAATGCTTAAATAACTTGCTTTGTAATCCTCTCTACATCTTGGCACGCCTGGTGGGTCAAGACACATCTCACACATGAAGAAGATTATTTTTCAACTCTAAAATATTCATTTGAACCCTTAAAACTCTTGCAAATTGATTTTCTAACTTTACTTTTCCATTTTTGTTTTCCACGGTTTTACATAGTAACCGACATCGACAAGTAAGACCAACATCGGTTATATAGATTAACTGACGTCAGTTAGCAAAACTGACATTAGTTAGATCTTGGTAGCCAAAGTAACCATTGTCAATTGTATATAATCGATGTTGGTCACTATGTTTTTCTTAAAACATAGACTTAAGAGATATTTTTTCAAAGTTCATTATTTCAAACCAAAAAGAGCTTCAAAGCTAAAGGACATGCTAACATTTTTATTGTAGGAACAAGTTTGAAATTTGATAAAAACATGTTTAAATCACCTTTTTCATGCTTAAAAATCAATTAGGAACCTTGTTTTGGTGTTTAACAAATAATTTAGATGTTTTGGTAAATGTTTTCAAAGTTTGCAACTAAGACCAAGGGGTCAAATGAGCACCACCAAATATTTCATTTGGTCTTAAAATTGAACACACTTATCAATTCTTGTTTGCAATATTTGTTATCTTAGGTTTTGTTTGGAAAAAAGAGGAATGTTGTGTGTATGTTCTTCCATTTGGCCCCTTTAGGGAACCATTGGAATCAAAAGCACCATTCCTATTATAAATGTCCTAGTCCAAGGCTTAGAAAGAATGCCATCTAAAGCACTCTACAAAAACTCATCAAAGTTTGGGTGATCTTGAAAATGATCCTAGAGTCTTTCTATTTTATGCTTTCTTTATTTTCATGCAAACTTGGCTTGCAAGGGGGATGACTGTAGACACCAAAATCATGTCTATCCCTTGGTCATCCTCCCCCTTGGTCTCCTTGGTCCGCCCCCTAAACATTCCTAACCCACACACTTATTAATTTAAAATAATAACTTATTTTGAATTAATAACACCCCTTTGACACTTCACCCTTGACACCTCACCCCACCTTGGATACCTCTCCTTGGATGCCTCCCATCACCCTATGACCAATTTATGACCTATTTCAACCCTCTTGCGCTCATTTAATCCACCTTCGACCATTTTCCCATGACCAATTGATCCTGGCAATTGGAAGAATGGGAAAAAGGCTAATTTTAGCCCTTTTTTGCCATCTTTTAGCCATCGACGCCAGTTACTAGTCGGCTGACACCGGTGGAATCACCGACGTCGGTCTCTTAAAACCAACTTGCAGGGAAAATCAATGAATCCTCTTCCCCCAAATGCAAAAATCCTCTTGCACCCAGAATTCAACCTCTCTCTCTCTCTCTCCCAGACGCACACTAAGCATCACAAGCTACAAGGACTTTGCATCAGTCTTCTACATCAACAACAGGTCTTCTACCCTCCCTCATTAGCAAGCAAGAGCTAAGTACTCCTCTTTTATTTCATTCCAGTAGCTTAGAATGTATTTTTAATCAGTTTTTTGTTTACAGCTTCTAAGCCATATTACCAGACCAGACCCAGCTATCAACCAGACTAGCCCTGACTCTCTTCCTGAGAAGGCTGAGAAGCCTTCTTCATACTCTCACTCTTTTTGACACCCTGCCCCTACCTGACTCCTTCCTCAGACCTTACTCTCTGCCCTGCAAACCCTGCACAAACCATCAGACTCTCAGACTACCATAGACCATTCCATTGAACACAGACCTCATCCAAAACCCATCCAAGGCCATTACCCCAACTGACGTCGGCCACCAGGCCCATTGCCCCTACTGACGTCGGCAGGACTAACCGACATCAGCAACCTTAGACCAATCAATGACGGTAAACTAACCAGCATCAGTGACTGTGGCAGACTGATAAAAAATAGTAGGTACACATTATCTAGTTTCCTCTTTGCTAGTCATTTGTCATTTCTTTATTTCTAACACTTTTACTTATTAACAGTGGACTGTCATCTCAGAAGGAAGTCTTTACACTTTCGAGACTGAGCTTCTGCTTGGCAGTCCACCTCATATCCATCTAACAATCTCCTTGTTTAAGTCTTTCTTCTACAAGTGTCATCCTCCAAAGCCAAAGAGGAGTCCCTTCAACATCATTGTTAGGGTGTGGAGCTAAAAGCTTCACCTTATTGCAAACAGGAGGTTTCTGAGCATGACAGTCACTGGCATCGGCAGGCCACAACCGACGTTGGTTAGGGGAGCACAAAAGGAAACTGGCATCGGTAGGAGATCGGCCAGCGTCAGTCACCTCCAGTCAGGTAGGGACTGACATCGATCACCTGTAGCGGTCATAACTACTATTGATGAACAGTCAGTTAAGTGAACACGGAGTTTGCATGATAAATACCAGTTCAAGTATTTGAGCCACTTGTCTAATTAGTGTATGCATGAGATCTATATAATAGACTCATGGGCTGTATTGTTAAGTGTAGAACTTGTAGAACCCAAGTGTGGAGCTCTGAGAGTTCTTCCCATGGTGGAATCAAGTAGGATTCCCCATGTATGTAAGATCAGGTTTGATATGTAGGGTGTTGCAGGATCATGGAGGAGATCTACATGTGATAAGTAAGATCAGGTTGGTCTGCAGGGATGTGTGAATGCGAGGGTCAAACAGAGATTAGCAGAGGAGCTAGATCTAAGGTGACAACAATATATCAGGAGTAGGATCATGGTTAGATCTACTTGGAGTACCGGTTCATACTCAATTGTACTAGATGTACAATGAGGTGAACAATAGCTTGTGTTAGCTGTGTGTTGTGACCTATGAGAGAAGATTACTCAGGTGGGAAGATTATTGGAAGCCCTTGAGGTGTGGAAGGCCTTGTAGAGGTGGAAGAAGAGTGTGATCTCTTTATTGTAATTTTCTTTATAATGAGTTGAATACAATTGTGTGTTGCCTCTCAGTTTCTGTGTTATTTCTCATTGATAGTTATTTGTTCTTTTGGGTATTTTCGCATGTTTAAGTTGCTTATACATTGGTAATCATGTGTGCTCTTAAATCTGACAAGTTGTGTCAGAGCTTTGGGGAACTTAGGTCCTATCAAATGGTATCAGAGCAAGGTTGGATGTTCTCAGAGCGAGTTTGACTAACAGATGCCCAGATCTAGTTAGTTGTTTGTTGATTATAGGTTACTCACAGGGGTTTCTGATTGAGTGGGAGTACATCAACGGCAGAAGAAGGTAAGCTGAGGATGAAGAAATTTGGGCACAAGATTAACACCAAAAGGAGTGTGGTGGGTTGTCTTCAAGTGGGAGCTTGAAGAGGAATACAAGCCAGGATGCAGATTAGATAGAGTACTGGTATGGGTACAGGTGCAGCTGTTTATCTCCAAGTGGGAGATTGTTAGGGTGTGGAGCTAAAAGCTTCACCTTATTGTAAATAGGAGGTTTCTGAGCATGACAGTCACCAGCGTCGGCAGGCCACAATTGACGTCAGTCAGGGGAGCACAGAAGGAAACTGACATCGACAAGAGATCAACCAGCGTCGATCACCTCTAGTCAGGCAGGGACTGACGTCAGTCACCTGTAGCAATTAGAACTACTATTGATAAATAGTCATTTAAGTGAACGTGAAGTTTGCATGATAAAGACCAGTTAAAGTCTTTGAGCTGCTTGTCTAATTAGTGTATGCATGAGATATATATATAATAGACTCATGGGCTGTATTATTAAGTGTATAACTTGTAGAACCCAAGTGTGAAGCTTGGAGAGTTCTTCCCATGGTGGAATCAAGTAGGATTCCCCATGTATGTAAGATCAGGTTTGATATGCAAGGTGTTGCAGGATCATGGAGGAGATCTACATGTGATAAGTAAGATCAGGTTGGTCTGCAGGGATGTGTGAATGCGAGGGTCAAATGGAGATCGATGGGGGAGCTAGATCCAAGATGACAGAAATACATTAGGAGCAGGATCATGGTTAGATCTACTTGGAGTACCGGTTCATACTCGATTGTATCGGATGTACAATGAGGTGAACAACAACTTGTGTTAGCTATGTGTTATGACCTATGAGAGAAGATTACTCAGGTGGGAAGATTACTGGGAGCCCTTGAGGTGTGGAAGGCCTTGTAGAGGTGGAATAAGAGTGTGATCTCTTTATTGTAATTTCCTTTGTAATGAGTTGAATACAATTGTGTGTTGCCTCTCAGTTTTTGTGTTATTTCTCATTGATAGTTATTTGTTCTTCTGGGTATTTTCACATGTTTAAGTTGCTTATACATTGGTAATCATGTGTGCTCTTAAATTTGACAAGTTGTGTCAGAGCTTTGGGGAACTTAGGTCCTATCACCTCCATAGCCAAAGAGGAGTCCCTTCAATGTCTGGATAACGGTGCGCAAACTTCATTCAGGTATCATCTAACCTTCGACCATTTATCTTAGTTTATTACTTCCTTTGAATGTAGAAAAGCGAAAATAGTTTGAAACATTCTAGCACGCCCGGTGGGACCCTAGGACTTTTCCTTGGGTTCATACTTTTTCTTCTAAAAACAAACTCTTCGTATAGATGCATTAGATTTCTTCTTGTATCTTTTTCTTCTCTCTTTCGAAACAACACCATAAGCAGGAATTAAAAGGAATCTTTCTCTTTCTTCTTGTCCTTCTTTGCCTGCATCTAGAGTAGTGAAATTCATGCTCTTAACCTTTTCTCGACTTGTTTTCATCCAAACACATATTTCAATTTGGGCTTAAAATCTATTGCATCTCATTTCTGCCTGAATGCATACTTATCTCTCACACCTAGTAACTTAAAATGCATTATGAATTAATCATAGTGCACTTTCGTTACACACCCTGACCACTATCACAAATCAAACATCAAAACATCCCTGAGACAAGGCCCGACTAGGATTTCATCACCTATCGGATACCTTACCCTTCCTGGCAATCCCACTTGGACTTCACTACCAAGGGGAGAGCCCACTCTATTCTCTGGCAGAGTATAAACTCTAGGGGAAGTATATACTGGCTAAGCGACCCAGCTTATCTCTGGGCTCATGAAGTGAGGGGAGCTTGCTCCTTAGCACCAGGCCACATAGAAAACCTAACACAAACTCTTGAGCACCAAAACTAACCTGAAACCAACCTTAGACTACTTCTTCTAGGACCCGTTCTACAAGCCAACTTCCCAGACACTCTTCTAAGGCATAAGCCAACAAGACTCTAAAAATTGATTCTTAGGGATTTAATGTTTAGGGTCTACTTGTCTTCATCTTCTTTTCTACCTTCATCTAGATTTTTGAGCTGGTGAGGACGCATTTTTCTGAGCTTCAAACAGCTCAGAACCTTTTTTTTTCTTCTTCCTTCCCAACCACACAGTAACCAACATCAGTTTTACAACCGACGCTGGCAACCTATTTTCACTGACATCAGTTATCTGACCGACATCGGCCACTTATTCCCATTGACATTAGTTTTTCCACCGATGTCAGTCACTGTCAGCAACTTTTTTTCCAAAATAACAACCTTAAAACCCAACCCTTTTTCTGTCAAAAACACATTCTGAGTTTCTAAAACTAAAAAAACATAGTTTCTAGAACCTGACCCTTTTTGCCTTGGATGGTTTTGATACATAGTCAAACCAAAACTCTTGTTGACCACGCAAGGCAACAACAACTCCTGCCTTCACCATCTATGCCTAGTCCTCTAATGGGGTATCATTCAGACACTGAGACTACTCCTATCTGACCAACCCTGACTCAGCCACCTATTGTCCCTGAAGGGGACCAAAATTTTGAGAAATTCCTTGACCATAACGTCAAGGCTCTCCAACACTATCTCTCAAGGAACCAAATGCGAGACCTTTTGGGTGAAGCGGCGATGACATCAACACCATCCACTACCCATTCTCTTATGACTCAGGCTATTGCCTCAACCATTAACCTGACCATGGCCAATACACAAAGTTTGGCCTCCCCATCTATTTTTGGACCGACCTCCATCAGGGTTTCATTACCCCCTCAACCACACGTAATTCAACCAAGTTCTACATCATGCCAAAACTTGATTGTCTCGACTCCACACACTCTTACACCTATAAATGCAGGAGTGTCTACCTCCCCTTTTTCTAATGCCGCCATTCACCCACCTTTGGCGGTATCTACTTAACTCATGCCCTCCAACTTCATGACATAACCCCCCCTTAACCTCAACTTCAGTCCCCATGACTAGTCACCAACATGTTGTGCCTATACAAGCGCAACCAACTACATCATATGCCCCTCCTAACACCTTCCAAGCACCCTACAGCCTAGGGGGCACCCCACTTACAAATCCATCAACTGATCTAATCAAGATGTTGATGGACAAGATGTCTAATCTTGAGACATTCCTTTCCAGTTCAAGCAATGCCCTCTCATATGAGCAAGTTTGTAATGAACCCATTCATCCCTCTGTCCCAATTCGACCCTATCCTAGTTAGTGGGAACTTCCCAAGTTTACTCACTTTTAGAGTAAGGAAGACCCACAACAACATCTACGAGCATTAAGACATGCTTGTTATCTTATAGCACATGATGATGCGTTGTTATTACGCACATTTCCCATGTCGCTTTCTGGCCCCGCCCTCGATTGGTATAGCTCCCTAGCCAGTCACTCTATCTTTTTATTCACTCAGCTAGCCCAACGTTTTCTTGACCATTTTTCAATCAACATAACCAAAAAGGTCTCTATCATAGATCTATACTCTATCAGACAATTTGACGATGAATCCATAGCCGACTTCGTTGCTCGTTAGAGAGGCTTAATTAACCAACTCTCCTTCTTCTTACCTCAAACTGAGCTCATTGACCTCTTTTCTAGAGCATGTGCCAAGCACATCTCACCTACTTTGTGGGTTCAGACATTCCACACTTTTGACAAAGCTTTCACCATGGCCCGAAAGCTTGAACTCTGCGCAGTCAAAGAAGACAAGGTCAAATTGTGAAATAACAACGCAAAATCCAATGACCCTTCTTTGTCCAAACCTTTTTCTTCCCACTCCAAACCCAAGGGAGTGGCACATGTTGTGGTCTTTAGATCATCATCTTCAACAACAACCAATCAATCCCAACCTTCCACATCACAAAGCATCACCAAACAATTCCAACAATGGTATATACAGCGTCAATACACTCCAATTGGAGAATCATACGCTTTCGTGTTGGACAAACTCATCAAGCAGGGGGTCCTCAATCTCCCTCAAATTTGACCACCCCAATTTGACCCCTCAACACCTATCCCTGCATGGTACAGGGAAAATGACTTCTGTCATTATCACCGTGTCAAAGGCCATGACACAAACAACTGCACAACCTTCAAAAACATTGTCCAAGACATGCTAGACAAGGGTGATCTTGTCTTGGACAACCCAAATGTGCCACTTAACCAAAACTTGGACATCTTTAGACAACCTTTTCCTAATCATCCCCCTAGCCAAAACAACATCCAGACCATGGCCGATGACTCCCAAGAGTGTAATATATGCACAGTCAACACGGTCTCTCCTCTTATGCCTAACTAACCTCTCTCACAGTTTGAAGAGGTTAATCAACCTACTTGTCCACCACAGGGAGAAGAGCCTTCTTCTCCTACTTGTCCACCACAGGGAGAAGAGCCTTCTTCTCCTACTTGGCCACCACGGGTAGAGGAACCTTCCTCTCCTATTTTGTCTCCACCAATGGAGGATAATCCTCCATCCACACCTCTTTCACATGTGGGAGAATCTACCTTGACCTCTCACATATTGGAGGATGCCTTGACGACACCAACGCTGACTGCCTCACCTTCATCCTTCTTATCAACAATGGGGGATCATACTTTTCCCATGCCTCGACCACATGAAGAAGCCATGATTATCCCTACACTCTATCCAACTAAAGAGCCACATTATCCAATTCCTTCTCTACCAAGAGAAGAACTTATCACTTCACCAACTTTGGCCAAAGAAGATCCGGTGATGATTCTCCCATAATCACCTCAATATTTTAAATGACCGACTATAAAACCTCATGCAACCTCATCCAAACCCTTGCAGTCATCTACCATGCTAAAACAGGTAAAATCCCTTGGTGTGTGCCCTACATCCAACCTCACTCACCCACAAGTGACGGTAGACTTAAACCTCGCCCCACACAATAGTAGTCCTCACACTAAACCAAATAAGGCTACTAAACCCCGTCGGAGAACTCCTCCCCCACCTTCGCCATTACTATCCATCTTGGGTCCACATCTTTCTACTTTAGCAGGATTGCTCCCACAACCAACATCTCTCAACAAGAATGTACCATCTCCACATGTGGCCATACCGCCAACTAAAAAGGTGACATGGCAAACCCTCCAAATAACTCTTAAACATAAATTGTCAACCTCTACTGTGACAAAGAGCGTAGACCCATTAAAGGGTTATTATGCTTCGATGTTATGTCGATTATTGCAGTCATCTAGCATCGTCCTCCTGCCTATCAAGCCTTACCAACCTCTCGGACCAAAACCACCTTGGTTCGATGACACTAAAATTTGTTGGTATCATCGCACACCAGGGCATGACACTGAGCATTGTTACACCCTTAAGGCTATCATCCATCAACATCTGGCAAAGGACACCCCTCACATTGAGGCTTCTTCTGACCACATCTTTGACCAATTACCAACACCATCACATGCCTCTCAAACCTCATCAGCTAAATTGGGATCCCAACATAAGACTATGGTCCCTCAACCACCTCCTCAACCTTTGTTCGAAATCAACACAATCAATGTTGCCACCAGGCCCCAAATTGTGAGGAATAAAGGAACAGACCAGACTTCCACACCTTTAACATATCCATTATTCATCAAGACCTCTCAACCAACACAACCCAAGATTTCTATCTTGGACATGTCTCGACCATCATCACTGGGGGAAATTCCTCTTAACCTCACTAGTCCACATGACGCTTGGTATAAGTGACTCGTGGACTACTTGACATATTCTATCATCCCTCCCAAACTCTCTAGCAATAGGCGGCGAGCTTCTATCAAGAACACTGATCGCTACACCATGCTAGGGGGACTTCTTTACAAGCGAGGTCTCGACAGGCTCCTTATCCAATGCCAACAACATCCTGACCAACTTCACATCCAACATCAACCAATCATCAACCAAGTCTCGACCAAGCATCGACCAAACATTCAAGCCTCGACCAAGGCTCAACCAAGCCTAGACCAAACATCAACCATCCAACATCGACCAAGAATCAACCAACTTCTTAATCATCTTCACATCCAACATCAACCAAGCATCGACCAAACCTCGACCAAACATCAACCTTAACCAAGCCTCGACCAAAAATCAACCTCAACCAAGCATAGACCAAACATCAACCAATCAAGCATCGACCAAACATTGACCAATCAAACATCGACCAAACATCAACCCCAACCAAGCCTTGACCAAACATTGACCAAACATCCAAGCCTTGACCAAGCCTCGACCAAGCATTGATCAAGCCTCAACCAAACATCGACCCCAACCAAGCATCAACCAACTTCTTAATCATCTTCACATCCAACATCAGCCAACATGTGACCAATTTGGAATGAAGCAAATGGGGCAAGTTTGCTCCTAATTGACTTGGACCTTGTATCATGACGCACAAGCATGGGTCAGGGACTTATCAGAACTTGAGCCCCTTTATGCCTTGGATCTTCGACCAGTCTACTGTTAGTCAAGTAATTATTCACTTGATGTTTAATTTGAGCTCGATCCCTTTAGCAATCCCCGTCATCGTCATTCTTATTCCTTTTCAACCCTTACCCCCACAAACATCAGTTAACCCTTTTGTCAAGCATGAATGCTTCGTCCTAATAAAAGGGAAACCCTCTAAACCTCTATAGTCAAGTCCATGACCAAAAGTCCAGTCAAAAAATAAAATAAAATATAAATATAAAATTGGGATGCCTATCTCAAAAGGTCATTAAACTATAAATTTAGACTTCTCCCTCGAAGGACAGCTGCATAATTGCTGTAATTGATAGACTGCTCCCTTGAAGGACAACTATTCAAAGATATTTTAAATATACAAAGCAGAATATAGACCACTCCCTCAAAGGATGGCTATGCCTAAATCTTGCTACAAACAGCACTATCTCAGAAGCTTCCCACATCGATCAACTTCACAACATGACCACAAAGCAAAACAACATCCCCTCGTAGACTTCTCGCATCGATCAGTCTGTCCAAAAAAAAAAAAAAAAAAAAAAAAACTGACTGACAAAATAGAAAGTCATGGACTTGTCTATAGTCATTCTCAGGGTCACCTATAAAAGGGGCAAAGTTATCCTTGCTAAAAAGGGTTACCCTATTCCCCCTTCCATCCATCTCACATAATCAAACCTATCTACCCAACATACTCAAGGGATTTTGAGCTCACTTAACGTCAAGTGATTTGATTACTTCTCTAACACAACCAATGGTCAACGACATAATGCATGAACGGTCCTTGTCAATGAAAGAGCAACACACCTTTCACTTCTTATACATCTTGGTCACAAATCCAACCAAATCATTTGCCAACCAAACCAAACAATTTTAGACCACTGACATGACATAGTCCATTTCAAATAGTTTCTATGGACAACAATACACATGGAAACTATCGACCACATAATTTATGTCAAGCATAAACCATTACTTGCTAAAGCATAAACAACCTTAATTCATTTTTATCATACACCATTACTAATATGGAAACTTGCTAGGGATGAAAGACCCCTCAACCAATGTTACAGAATACACCATCATACAATATGGAAAAGGCTGTAACATCATCATGACAAAACCAATCATCAACCATTTTGACTCAACCATCTGAACTACATTGGTCTGAGGCTCTTCCCACAGGGTCTATGTAGGTAACACTTAGATGATACAATGTCTTCTGGGGTTAGCTTGGCCACATCCATTTGTTTGTCTACTTGATGGACAAACCATTTTACCTTTTAACCATGACTTAACCTAGTCCACAATCATGACCAACCAACCAGCCCTGACATTGCAAAAGTCACCTTTGACTTCTCATGGGGCACATCAGAGATCACAGGCATCTCCCTGACCACATCAAACCAACCATTTGAGATCACTTCTATCTCAACTCGACTCGACCACGACCATGGAGATCGTGTCTATCTCCTCAGAATATGACCATGGAGATTGCGTCTATCTCCTCAGACTACGGCCATTTTTGAGACAACTTTGCCTTAGTTGTTTTGATTGCATGTAGGCTACTTCATATATAGTTAGCCAAATTGTCTGCACACCATATTACAACCCTCACAAGTATTAGATCGTGACCAAGTTGATCCCCACTACTTGTGACATTTTTGTGTTTTCCAAGAGCACTTCCTGAGCCTGAGATACTTGGAACATGATGACCATTGGAGTTACAGCTTGGATCGAATAACCCAATCAGCTACGACTAAATGCTGGGGCCCAGTTATTTCAATTTTGGCACTCCTCAACTTTTGACCTGTGACAATTTGACCTGACCATCTCGTGAAGTGGTATGCATGTAATCTCAACTTTTGTAGCGTTCTTACTCAAACTTCACCATATCCATCCACTATTTGTCAAATCGGCACCCGATTTCAGGTTTCCTTCCCTCAACTCCCACTTTGAGGGGGAATACCTCATCCCATATTCGGGGCAACCAACTCCTATTTTTGTCTTGCAGTTCATCAGAACAACCAATAGGACAAAAAAGACCTCATCCCATACCTGGGGCAACCAACTCCTATTTTTGTCTTGCAGTTCGTCAAGAACAACCAACAAGACAAAAAGGGGCAAATGTAGACACCGAAATCGTGTCTATCCCTTGGTCATCCTCCCCCTTGGTCTCCTTGGTCCACCCCCTAAACATTCCTAACCCACACACTTATTAATTTAAAATAATAACTTATTTTGAATTAATAACACCCCTTTGACACTTCACCCTTGACACCTCACCCCACCTTAGATACCTCTCCTTGGATGCCTCCCATCACCCTATGACCAATTTATAACCTATTTCAACCCTCTCATGCTCATTTAATCCACCTTCGACCATTTTCCCATGACCAATTGACCCTGGCAGTTGGAAGAACGGGCAAAAGGCTAATTTTAGCCCTTTTTCCCATCTTTTAGCCGCCGATGCTGGTTACTAGTCGGCCGATGCCGGTGGAATCACCGACGTCGGTCTCTTAAAACCAACTTGCAGGCTGAATCAATGAATCCTCTTCCCCCGAATGCAAAAATCCTCTTACGCCCATACTTTGACCTCTCTCTCTCTCTCTCTCTCCCAGATGCACACTAAGCATCACAAGCTATAGGGACTCTGCATCAGTCTTCTACATCAGCAACAGGTCTTCTGCCCTCCCTCATCAGCAAGCAAGAGCTAAGTACTCTTTTATTTCATTCCAGTAGCTTAGAATGTATTTGCAATCAATTTTTTGTTTACTGCTTCTAAGCCATATTACCAGACCAGACCCGGCTATCAACCAGACCAGTGCAGACTCTCTTCCTGAGAAGGCTGAGAAGCCTTCTTCATACTCTCACTCTTTTTGACACCCTACCCCCTACCTAACTCCTTCCTCAGACCTTACTCTCTACCTTGCAAACCCTGCACAAACCATCAGACTCTCAGACTACCACAGACCATTCCATTGACCACAGACCTCGTCGAGAACCCGTCCAAGGCCATTGCCCCAACCGACGCCAGCCACCAAGCCCGTTGCCCCTACTGACATCAGCAGGACTAACCGGCGTCGGTAACCTTAGACCAACCGATGATGACAAGCTAACTAGCATCGGCAATTGTGGCAGACTGACAGCAAATAACAGGTATGCATTATTTAGTTTCCTCTTTGCTAGTCATTTGTCATTTCTTTATTTTTGACACTTTTACTTATTAATAGTAGACTGTCATCCCACAAGGAAGTCTTTGCACTTTCGAGACCGAGCTTCTACTTGGCAGTCCACCTTATATCCATCTAAAAATCTCCTTGTTTAAGTCTTTCTTCTACAGGTGTCATCCTCCACAACCAAAGAGGAGTCCCTTCAACGTCTGGATAATGGTGCACAAACTTCATCCGGGTATCATCTAACCCCTGACCATTTATCTTAGTTTCTTACTTCCTTTGAATGTAGAAAAGTGAAAATAGTTTGAAACAATGACATTATCTCCCACATGTTCTTTAGGGAAGCTTTGACATGGAGTTTCACCTCTTGACATTGAATTTATTTAACTCTTTTAGAGTTGCACATGGGACATATTTGCATTTGGACATCACACTACATTGAGTGAACATCAAAATGTAGTGGTTATAAAAAGGACTAGACCTTTTCACAACTGGCCAATATCTTGGTCACCTAATTTTTGTGCTTGTCTTTTGCATCATTTGACATGAAAGTCATTGTGCAATTGATTCCCCTAGAATGATCGAAACCTTTATAGTTTAGTAGACCCCACTTTGCAATACCTTGTCAATTTAGAATTAAGATGTTTGTTTTTTGTCATTAGCTTACTTGGTCTTGATTTGTGTTTAAAACTACTTGTTAACTCAATGAACTTAACCGAAACGCATTATCCTCAATTTTATTGAGAAAGGGAGGCGTTATGCTATCAACATAGAAACTTCACCTTTTCCTTGATCAAATTGTTATCAAAAGCTTTGTGTCATGTCATCCACTTTGGCATAGTCATGCTACCCAATTGAGTGTAGATATTTTACCCAATTTGTTTAAATCCTTCATTTATAATCCACATTTTAAATTTAACCTTTCTGAGTTCTAAGGGTTGGTGTGTCAAAGTGGGTTCACCATTTGTGCATTAAGCTTGTTTTAACTTGGGTTCAATTTTCCATTTTGATTGAAGGTCATTTATTAAGACTCAAAATCACATATCATCTTGGTGGACTCAAGTCATCTTGTGTATCACTCATGCTTTGAGTCCTAGAACATATTTTATCTTACTAGAATCATGTGGCGATGTTGTGTTGCTTATTTGGTCCTAGCTTTATACTTGGTGATTCACGTATCTTTTTACATCTCTAGTTACTTAGTTCATTTTGTCTTCTTCATAATTTAGAGAGCTTTCCTCTAAACTTCTAAGGTCAATTTGTCAAAGTTGAAACTAGAATTTATAATATAGGCGTATCACAAAGATATAGGCTTTGGTGTACTAGTTTTCACTTTGGGTCTTTGAGTTACCTTACTCTCTTCTGATCTATATGATTTCAACTTTACCAAAGGTTGAGTAAACTTGTGAACCATATGTTCTAAATTGTGCATGGTTTCAAACCACCCTCCCTTATAGTCTCATTGGTACCTTGCTTATTTGTTTAAGAGAGAGCCAAAGCATACTTTGTTTGGCTGCCAAGCATTGGTCTAAAGTTAGTCAAACACACTGAACAACTCTTTTAGACATGACTCAAAGGTTCACTCATAGTGGGTCATCTTATGGTCTTAGTTATGAAGATGAGAAATTTTATGATGGTCAAGATAATCCTATTTTTTTGATGATATCCCTATAATATTAAGATCCAAAGATGATTACAATGAATATCAACCCCAAGAAGATCAAGATGAATCCCTTCTTAGATTGATAGAATCAAGTGCTAGACTACCTTCTAACTTTCCTACAGAACAATTTCACACCTTAGTTAGAGAAGGAGAATAATGATGGAAAGAGAAAGATTTTGCACAAATAGACATACCTTCTTCCTCTAACAAAGGAATGGAAATACAGATAGAGTCAAAACCCACAAATCCAGATCTTCTAACTAAGATCAAGGTAATAAGTCAGTGATATGTAGATCAACTTGTCACAGACTTAACTGACTCCCTAGTTGCCAATTCAATTCACAATAAAACTTCAAAAGAATAAGGAAATGTGTTTGGAATTATGCAATAAATATTGGATGAAGATAATACCATAGTGGATCAAGGTAATCTAAATGAATAGTTAAAGTCACAAGAGACCTTAAAAAATGTTCCATTTGACATAAAACATATATTATTCAATCATCAAGAACCTCTTGTTACTTTACAAACTCAGAAACCCAAACATTCAGTTTGAATTGAGGAAATCCCTCAAGACAATCTGGCTAGTTATTTTCAACCAACCCAAAGATTGGTAAATAAACATAGAAATTCCCAAAATCAACAAAGTATGAAACAACCAAATTCAAGGAATGTTTTACAATCCAAGAATTAATGACCTATGTTCTCAACTCAAGGATCAAATTAGAACCAAATCATGGATCAAAAGGTATACACTCCCTATAAATCCACACAAAACTAAGGGCACATTCCACCCCAATAGCAACAAAACTAGGGGCACATTCTGCCCTAACATCAACAAAACCAGGTGCATATTCCACCCCAATAGAAATAAAACCAAGGGCACATTCCACCCCAATATCAATAAAACCAATGGCACATTCCACCCAAATAACATCTTATTCAATCCACAAATGCACCAAACATACAAGAATGGAATTCTACGAAGTAAATTATCCAAAGATTGGAGATGAATAATAGAGTCAAAAAGTATAAATTTGATGAGATATGCCCATATCCATTTGATTTATCTATTATCCAAAACCCCTTTCCACCTCATTTTGAGGCACATACAGGCATTCTTCATCCTATATCAAGAGGTTTCTTACAGTAGTGAGTAATTACTATGACTATTTTTATGAAGTTTATTAGGATAACCTCTTGATTGGCTACTTAAACTACCCAAGGGATCAATTGTGGATTAGAATGACTTATCAAAAAATTTTGTTAACCATTTCTCATATAACATTGAACATGAATTGGTTGTTGTTGACTTATGCATAGCTAAGTAACATGATGGTGAATGTTTCATTGCATATCTACAAAGGTGGAGAGCATTTGCAAGATATTTTCAACATAACTTACCAGACAAATAGTTGGCTGATATCTTTGCACAAAATTTGCATCTTAAAGTTGCACATAATTTATGGTTAGCTTGTGCTAACTCATTTGAAGAAATTATTGACAAAAGAGTGTAGATTGAGAATAATCTTATTGCTAAGGGCCTTGTTAAATTTTTTTCACAAGGTCAAGCATCTAATCAAACTAAATCACTAGCTCAAACAATTATGCAGGATAAGCCTAAGGGCTTTAGCAAAAATAAGAACATGGTTGGAAATGGGGTGAGTAAAACAAGACATGTACAAATGGTACAGGCTATGCCTCCTTCAAATGTATAATTAACTCCCCCAAATCCACTACCTACTTTGTAGAGACAACCTCCATGAAAGACATTCCATAATAATTTTGGAATCTTTAGCAAGTTAGGAGAATTGGTTGAAATAGTGTTACAAAAGCTCATTGTAGATAATTTAATTATATGGCCGGTATTAAGGCCATCTCCTCAAGATCAACCAAAAGCATATTGGTACAAAGAAAATGAATGGTGTAATTTTCATCATGTTGCTGGTCATGATGCATATCATTACGTTCAATTGTGACATATTATTGAGGACTTTATTGAAAGTGGTGAACTGGAAATTAAGTTAGCCCCTAATCAAGACACAAATTAGGATATGGGAATCTATAAAGACCCCTTTCATTGACATAATCCACCACCACCAAGAAACAATCAAAATGGTCACAATCAAGTATAGAGGCAAAATTAGAACCAACAAGGCCAAAATTGTAATGAGTATAATCAAGAGCATAATGCCCATACTAATAATGTGGCTTATAACAATATACCTTATGACTATAATAACACTTGGGATGCATTTATACAAATCGCATTGCCAATGTTACTATAAACCACATGGCCAATCTCGTGTTCCTCATAATATGGGACCCATCATTATAGGCTCAGCACCCTCTCCCCCTAGTAATACCATGTCAAGTTTGCATCATTATGTTGTTAGTCCATTTGCATGGGTTACAAATTCTAAACAACACCTTTATTCTAATTATAAAGGTTTCTCATTGACCCAAAATTATATAAATATAGTTAATCACCCACGAGTCACCATCCAAGGCCCTTTGCCTCCCTCTTCTAATTATAATAACTCCTTTCCACCTCTAGGTTGTGTAATTACAACTAGATGCATGTGAGTTACCATCCAGGGCCATTCACCCACTTTTTCCATAAAACCCAATGAGAACATTGTGCCAATGGTTCCAAAGATGAATACTATCCTAACAAAGACTAAACTAGTTCAATCCATAGTTTGAAGGCCTTATAGTCTAATAGATCAATTAGATAAAACCCCTGCACAAATTTCCATATTATAACTCTTGTAGACATCTGATGTCCATAGAACCATCTTCAACAAAATTTTACAAGAGTCTATTATGCCTAATGATATAAACCTTGATCAGTTCCAGAACCTAGTTGGACATTTGTCTTCATTTTGGCAAAACACATTTGATCAAAAGGACATGTCCACCCTTGGCCCAAACCATAACAACCCACTATACATTGAGATAATTATTGTGGATCACAAGATCAAGCAGGTTTTTATAGATAATGGTTTAGGGATAAACATCATATCTCTTAAATTGGTATGATGATCGGGTTACATGGATAAAGATATTCAACTAAAAACTATTATAATCAAGGCTTACAATAACGTCGAGAGGGAGCCATCTAGTAAAATGTGGTTACCAATCATGGTTGGGTCTATTTCTCATCACACATTATTCTATATTATGGATATTGAGCTTCTTTATAATATAATTCTTGGTCATCCTTGGATCCATGAAGTATAGGTAGTTTCATCTACTCTTTACCAATGCCTTAAGTTTTCCCATGATGGGATCAAGGTTACTATTTTTGCTGATCAACAACCATATCAATACTGAAAACATCTTGAAGCAGAGTTTCATAATTATAACTATTACCTAGGTTATGAATTCATTGTAAAGAAGAACAAAGCCATCATTTCTCATCCATCTCCATCTAATTATATAGACCCTAGTGATCTAGCCTCCACTTCAACTGATCCATTTCCTATAGCTCTAGACAAGTATATAACTATTAAAGATGAAAACATTTCCACCTACCATCTGAAGGACATCCTCCATATTAAAAAATTACCAAAATCCCCTAAAATATTTGGTAAGCCTAAAACTTCCTAGACTCCTAATACACCCGATCAAATTTGGTAACCAGAGAAGAAGCAACCAAAACCTTTTGTGGTTTTTGTACCTATAATTGCACCAAAGAAAGATCAATAGGATTTTATTGAGGGAGATTAGTTATATTCTGAAGGCCTTGCTGATTGTTTTCAAAATCTAAAGTATCCTATCCCTAACAAGATAATGGATCATCTTGACTATATAGGGAAAGGCCTTAGCCCATAGGTGCAAGGAATTATAGAACCCTTATTATCTAGAGTTATTAATTGGAATCATGGTCTCAAATTTAAACCACCAGAGGATGACCTCATGATATTTGATAGTGACTCTTATGAAGTGACTAGTAATGAGACTCCTAGCAGTGACACAATGTCTCATTAAATCCTTTTTGATGATCTTGATGACTCAGATTTATTTGACTCAAATTCCATATTGACCATAACACCTATTGGAGCTTCTTATCCTAAAGGAAAAATCCATCTTAGTGGTGCTTCCCTTATTGAAGCAAGACATTATATCTTTACCATTGGAGTGTCTTGTCCTGAAGCAAAAACCTATCCTAGTGGTGCTTCCCTTCCTAAAGTAGGACATTATATCTTTACCATTGGTGATTCCAATCCTGAAGTAAACCCTCACTATAACCTATGCCTTTTCCATCCTAAACTCATAGATTGGGATCAGCAAAATTTGGTCATATGCCTTGATGAGTTTCAAAATGAAGAATCAATTGTATAATACATGGGCCTACGAGATGCATTCCACATTGGTGATCATAAGCAGGGTTTTAATTTTTCATTGGATCCTTATACCTACTTTGGAGAGTAGGTAAAATTTCTTGGTCATAATAAAGAAAAAACATCAAGATCTTCAGGTGAAAACCTCTTTAAGGCACTTGTTAATTAGGGAAAAAGCAAATAAAAAGACAATCCTTTGAGTGAAAACCTATTTTAGTCGCTCCTAGGTGGGAAAGTTTGCTCATCCCCTCAAGATGTAGAAAGCCCATCCAACCCAAGTTTCATATCTAGTACAATCATCTCTTTAGAATAACTTCAAATATTTGAGCATCTTACTCTTGAGTTTCTAGAGGTTTTGGCCAATTGGCCTTTACTTGAGAAGGTAGATTTTTATTCTTCATATTATCTAGATCTTTAGGAGGAACAACAACAAGATATAGCAAAGCAAAATGATCATGACCATACATTACCTACAATTCTAGAAGATGGATCCACACTCCTTATGGAGAGCACAACAAAAGTAAATTTGGGAATCCATGAGGATCCTAAAATTGTATATCTTGGAGCTTCATTTACTGAAGCAGACTGTGAACATATTATATCCATTCTTAAGGATTATATAGACATCTTTGCATGGGTATACTCTAACATACAAGGCTTGGACCTAGATTTAGTTGTACATCATCTTGTTGTTCACCTTGATGCTAAACCAGTCAAGCAAAAGTTGAGAAAGATGCATCCATGTATTGCCCTTTTGGTTAAGGTTGAGTTGGAAAAGTTGTTAGGAGCCAATTTTATCAGACCACTAGACTACTTTGAATGGATTTCTAACATATTACTAGTGAGTAAAAAGACCCCAAACACACATGTTTATACTAATTTTCATGATATAAATAAAGCATGCCCTAAAAATGATTTTCCTCTGCCCAACATCGACATGATTATTGACTTAACTACTGGGTATGAGATGATATCCTTAATAGATGGATTTTTTGGTTATAATCAGATCAAGATAGCCCCTAAAGATCAACATAAGAGCATGTTCACCAATCCATGGGGGACATTTTGTTACCAAGTCATGCCATTTGGTTTGATAAATACTAGAGCCACATATCAACATGTAATGACTATCATTTTTCATGACATGATGCATGACATTATTAAGGACTATGTTGATGATATACTAGCAAAATCAAGAACAAGAGATGAACACCTAGACTTTCTATAAAGAATATTTGAGATGCTTCATGCATATAAAGTCTACTTGAATCCTAATAAATATGCCTTTAGAGTCACATCAGGAAAATTGATAGGATTCATTATATCACAATGAGGGATTGAAGTCGACCCTATAATGGTTAATTATATTATGGAAATGCCTCCACCAATCAATCTTAAATAGTTGCGAGGTCTACAAGGTAAGATCTAATCTATATGCAGGTTCATTTCTCAATTAGCAGATAAGTGCCATGAATTTACACATATCTTAAAGAAAGGGGTAAAATTTTAGTGGGATGAAGATTGTTAGATAACATTTGTAAATCTTAAAACATACTTGGCCAATCCACCAGTCTTATGACCTTTGACACAAGGAAAGTCACTACTTCTTTATATATCATTCATAGAACATACATTGGGGGCACTTTTGGCTTAGCTTGATGATCATGGTAAGGAACACATAGTTTATTATTCAAGACACACATTGGTAGCCTATGAACATAATTATATTCCTATTGAGAAGGCATGTTTAGCTATTGTGTTCATCACTCAAAAATTGTGAAATTATATGCTAAATAACAAAACTATTATTATCATCAAGGTAGATCCTCTCAAGTTCCTTTTATCTAAAGTATCTCTTCAAGGATGCATGTCTATATGGATTATGCTCCTTAGTGAGTTTGATATTGAGTATCAGAACCAAAAAGCAATCAAAGGCTAAGTTCTTGCTGACCAACTTGCAGAAGCTCTTATTCTGGCCATTCAACCTCTTAACTTTAACCTTCTAGATGATTCTATCATGATGATAGAATAAGCATCATAAGAACCTAAATAGTTGATGCTCTATTTTGAAGGATCCTGCACATCTTGAGGGTCTGGAGTTGGCATATTGGTGATCATGCCATAGGGGTATTTGATCCCCAAAGTATTCCATATATAATTTTAGTATACAAATAATATGGATGAATATGAGGCATTATTTGTAAGGCTCTGTATTGCCATATAGTGGGACATTCAAAGCTTAAAGGTCTATGGAGATTCATAGTTAATCATAAATCAAACAACTAATTAGTATCAAACAAGAGATGATAAGCTTGTTCCTTATAAGCAAATTGCCAATAACCTCAAAACACATTTTAAATATCTATAGTTTGAGCAAGTTTTGTGAGTCAACAAAAGATCTATTGATGCCATGGAAATAATTGGTTCCATGATTCAAATGCATGATAATACTAAAAGGAATCAGTTCTTGATTGAAAATCTTCTTCAGTTGGTACATATTCTATCAGATTTAGAGAGGATATGCACCATTGCTGATCTTAATCCCTCACCTGAGCTACCATGGTACCAAGATTTTTATAACTATTTCCATAGTCATGTATTTCCCACCAACCTTTAAAATAACCAACAAAAAATTTTCCTTGATCACTTAACACATTATATTCTCCTTAGAAACATGCTTTATTGAAAATGATATGATGGAACACTTCTTCATTGTTTATCTTTGGGAGAATCCAAGCTGGCACTAAAGGAGGTTCATAAAGAAATGTGTGGGGTCCATACCAATGGTGTATTCCTAGAAAATAAAATTATTAGAATAGGCTATTATTAGCCCAAAATAGAGATAGATGCTTATAATTATGTAAAGAAGTGTGTTCCTTGTCAGTAGCATGGCAACTTGATACATGCACCTTCCTTACCATTGTAGCTAATTACAACATTGGCCATTCTCAACATGGGGTCTCGATCTCATTGAGAAAATTAACCTGACATCTTTAGATGGTCATAAACACATTTTGACTACAACTGAGTACTTTGCCAAGTGGATTGAGAAGGTTCCTCTCACTTATGTTATCGAGAAACAAATAGCCAAATTTATTCATTACCATATCATCTATCAATATAACATCTTAGCTTGTATTATATCCAATAATGGTGGTTCCTTTGTGAACCAAGATGTGAAATATCTTTGTGAAAAATTCAAGATCAAGCACAAGAAATCTACTCCATATAATCCATAAGGCAACATATAAGCTGAGGAATCAAATAAAACCATTCTAGATATCTTAAAAAATATTGTCAATGATGCTGTATATAATTGACACTTAAAACATTTTCCTACCCTCTAGGCTTATAGGACCAATCATCATACCCCAACTGGAGTTACTCCATACTCCCTTGTTTTTAGCACTAAAGCTATCATCCTGGTCAAGATTGAGATCCCATCATTAAGAATATCACTGAAGCACATTGAAGATAATGAAGACTATAGAGCCTCACGACTGCATGAACTAGAGCTTCTTGATGGTAAGTGTTTGGATAGCTTAGAAAACTTGTAGGCCTATCAAAAAAGATTGTAAAGAAGCTACAATATATGCATTCTCCCTCAATAATTTGAGATTGGTGACTTAGTTTTGAAAGATAACTAGAAGAATACGAATGCTAAACCCAAAAAGAAAGGAAAGTTTCAACCTAATTAGTTAAGACCATATATTGTCACAATAAACTATTTATCATGAGCATATTGACTGGCTAAACCTAATGGTGAAGAACTTTTAAAGCCCATGAACATCATACACCTTAAGAGGTTCTACACATGAAAAACTTATAACCATTGTCTATAAGACCCCTGACTTGGGGGTAACTTATGCTGTCATAATTTTATCCCACCCTTTCATCTTACCTTGAACACATTTTATACTACCCTGGTCCACTTTTCATGATTCTCGATAGTAAAGACTTTGAATCCTTGGCACTGTAAACACATTCTTCATCCCATTTTGGATTGTTCTCTTTAAGAAGCATATTCTTTGTTATGTCTAAGACATGTTATAAGATTAAACACTTTTTCTCCCTTGACCAATTATGATCTTGATTATGTCTCATGAACATTATGAATATCTTCAATAGTGGTTCTACAAAGCATTTCAGCTAGGGCAGTCTTATGTAACTTCAAATAAGTGAACAACCACATCTTCTTAATTCAAGTATTTGCTACTCTTTCTTGTTTTACATGTTATAAGATTGAATACTTTTTGTCCCTTGACCAATTATGATCTTGATTATGTCTCATGAACATTATGAACATCTTCAATAGTGGTTCTACAAGGCAGTTTAGCTAGGTCAGTCTTGTGTAACTTCAGATAAGTGAACAACGACATCTTCTTAATTCAAGTATTTGCTGATCTTTCTTGTTTTATCAAGATCCTCACTCTCACTAATTTGTGAGCATGGGCTGTTGTAGCTAGCTTAGCTATCTTATTGGAACCTCTACTCTCAAGACATGCATCTCCTTGACTAGATGGTCTCACCTTGTACATATTTTATCCCAAAAACACCAAAAATATTAGAAATACTTTGAAAATACCAAAAACATCAGAATATGATCCATAAAAGAATAAAAACATTATCTCACACTTCTATACATTTTTACATTCTCATTCCACCATGCAATGCTCTTGCCATTTTGTAAACATAGAAACACCATTTCATTTCATCTTGTCCGACACACTTCCATTTTGTAAGATCATTCTTTCTCATCTCATTGGCTTCTTATTTGCCAAACCATTCTCATTTTTTTTCATATATTTTATTTATTCTATAACATTAATCATGCTAGTCTGATCATCATTTTTCTTCTATCCCATTTCTCGGGAGAATTACATTTGGCTTAAAGTTCATGTTGGAACATGAATCCATGGAACTATGTAGGCAACATCCACTTATCTTATACATTTGGAGTCAGCTCAACCAACCCCTTCCTTTTCTTTTCTTCCCCCATTTCTTCTATCATTGTTCCTCTTTAATTAGAGAACAATTATCATGTTCTTTATTATGTTGTGGTAGAAAGTAACGCCTCTACTGCACATGCATGAACATTTGTCTTTAAACTGCACTAACTTGGTTTTTGTTTATGTGTGTTTATTTGAGTTTTCTTGGTGTTTTTTTGTGTTTTCTTGATGTTTTGTTGTGATTTTTCACCTCTCCTTTTATTTCTTCTCTTTTTCTCTTTCTATTACCTCTTGTCTTTTCTTGGTCTTGTGTTTCCTTTTTGATTTTGCTTTTCTCTTTTGTGTTTCAGAACATCTTCATGATTCACATGGATCTTGATTGTTTATATATTGATCCTATGTTATTATGTTATTCTTGGACCATTTGTTTATTTGATTGTTGTTGGTGTCTTGTTTTTTTTTTTGATTTTGCTTTTCTCTTCTATGTTCAAGAATGCCTTGATGGTCCACATGGATCTTGATTATTCATATCTTTGTCTCATGTCGTTAAGATGTTCTTGCCTTTTTGTTTTTAAAAACATTTTGTTCCTACTTAAGATCATATCTTGATTTCAATTTAGGTTCATTTATGCTTGTCTTTTTCTTTATTTTTTCTTTTTTGTTTAAATGTAAATCATTACAACTCTAGTTTTGGTCATTATTATACCATTATACTTAGTTATAGGTATTCACATTTGAACTGGCTCAATGTAATTGGAATCTTATGCCATTATAAGTTATTCATAGTTATGATGTCTAATTTATTTTTCTATAGCAAGCACTTTGTGCTCAGGTCTCAAAGTCTTAACGTCAACATCAGCTCTGATGAATGATTCTCAAGAACACTTTATAAAACCTAGGCTCATGATATGGAATTAGGATTCTTGGTAGCATGCATTTTAGGCTTATTCGTCTATGCTTAGACATGTATCTCTTTGAATACATTATGAGTCTAATCAATTCTTGGTCATTTTTCATCATTCCTCATTCCATTCTCTCCCAAACTTGGGTGAACTACATTACCCTGAAGTTCATGCTGGAACATGAATATATGGAACTATGTAGGTAGCACTCAATTTCTATTGAATTTAGCTCAGCTATCTCCATTCTTATTTTCATCTCTCTCATCACTTTGTGCATTTTCATACGCTTGGTTTTATATGGCTTTCTAAGTCATTACACCATCTCATATACGTTTGTGCCTACTCACTTTAACCTATCTTTTCAGTTATATCCTTGAGCTATTTTGCTTTCCAATTACCCATGTTGGGGCAAAACATCTAAACCATGTCTGAATCAAGTCAAATTTACAGGGTTAAAATCATTATTTATTCTTTATCAATGATCAAAGTTTTCCCTATTGGGGTAAAAATATTTTATCACGATCAAATCTACTTGATTGGAGTTCTTATTATATTCTCTTTGGAGATTCCATTCTAGTGGTGCTTCCCTTCCTAAAGTAGAACATTCTCCTTTTTCCTCTAATTCCAAGCTCTCCACATTAAATCCTATGATGGAAATATTTAGTGTGCAACTTGTCTTAAGATTAATCAATGTCATAACTGCGTAGATTTTACTCTCAAATTGAGTACATTTATAGTGTGTCACTTATATTTATGGATTATATCTTTCCCATTCCCCCATATCTAGGGCTTATTATACCTCTCATTATATTTTGATCATTTAAATTAATCACATGTACAAGCATTAAATCATCTAGGTATGATCTATTCCATTGGTTAACCTCTCACTTTCTCTCTCTTTTCTAGAGTCCATCTTTTTCTTCCATCCTAGTATGTCCTCTCGAGGGGGCATCATGGGTTTGTTCCAGTTTATTCTTGACAACTCTTTTATTTGAAAATATGTTGCTTCACTTGAATTTCTTGCTATACCTTCTCAAATAGGGGAAAAATGTAGACATCCAATTCCTAATACCATTTGTGTTAAAATTGTCAATCTTACTCGAATTACACTCAAATGCACATTTTAGGTTAAAATCTATAAAACGTGCTAAATGGTTCAAACTTGCCATTTACAATTGCCAATTTAGGTTAAAGTATCCCTAAATGGGGCAATGAAATTTATGGGTTAGCTAACTTTGATTAATTCATTTCAAGTTAAAATGATTATTTTGCCTTTTGTGCTTTGGATCACTCTTTTCTCCTAAATTCATTGGTACACACCACATACCTTTGTTATTTTATGTTAAAAACATCCTAAATAGAAATATAGTTCTATCACATCTAATGTCACCTTCTAATTCTTTTAGAGTCAAATTATAACTCAATAATATGACTTTCTAACCATTTTGATTAATTAAGGGCCAATTTTCAAATAATTGCACAAATGTTGATTAACCTTGTTTAAGGATAATTAATCCAAATCAAGAGCTTAAGTGGATTTTCCATGAGAGTTGTTGAATATTTAATTTTGAAAATTGATTCTTATTATCTGCATCATCAGGTGACATCATTTCTTGAGAAGACATCCATAGGCCATAAATGCCACAAATATCAGGATTATGGGTCATCCATGCCTAGTTAATGCCTCCCATGCCTAGTTAATGCCTCCCATGCCTCTTTAATGCCCCTTCTTCCAAGGTCATGATGAAGATAATTATGGATTTAATTCCAAATATTAGATTATCTATGGCCACACATCTCAATCTTGAGATGGACGATCATGGTTGATCCTGACCAATATCAAAAATATATAAATAGAGAGGCCGTGAACATGAATAAAAAAGATTGAATATTACAAAGTTATAATGTTAAATTGCTTCCACAAGGCTTTGCATTTGATCATAGATTGCTTCACTGATAGGCTAGTTTAGTGATTTGGAATCATGAGCCTAGGTTTTATGGAATGTTCTTGAGGCATTGGAGGAGCTTACCACCATTGTTGATAAAGACAAGGATGCTTGATCAAGGGAGAACATGTTTTTTTATCTACATGGGTATGGTGAATCCATTTGGGAAGGTAATATGGTGTTTTTTTCTTTCATTTGTTTCTTTCTATCCTTTGTAATTCCCATAGGAATAAATAGGCTTGGTTAGTTAGTTCTTTATGCATATTTCATTATTTATGGACTAATTCTTGACTAACTTGCTTTGTAATCCTCTCTATAGATAAAAGTTTTATAAGATAGGGATAAGTGAATATTAAAGGTAGATTGAAGTCATGAATTTAGAAACAACACTTGAAGCATTTGAACCCAAAGAGAGTAGTGAAAATTATATGCTTTTTAAGACAAAAGGAAAAGTTACAAAATTTGCATAAGAATGGTGTAAAAACTCCTCAATCACAACACATGTTAGTTAAACACTTTGTAACTATATTTTCAGGTATGAATGTGTAGTCTCAAAAGGAAGGAGTTAGATTCAAGAACTCAAAATTGCCTAAATAACCTTCTATGCCAATTTGAAGAAGGACATTATTCGGCAAGTGTACACATGTTAACGATAACCTTCAGGACTATTTTATTACTCAATTGATTACACTGAAACTATGTCCATGGTGGATGACAATAATTTATGATCTTTTACACCTCTTTTCTCTCTCTTTCTCACATTTTCCCATATATGCAGCCTTGTTTGGCTTTGCAAAGGATCCTTACATTGGTTATGATGAATCCCTATCAAAATTGGGTCTTGTATTTGCCTATTATAATAAATTAAAGTTGTATATTATATATTGATCTTACATATAGTGATCTTAAATTGGTTATTTTGATGAATTCTTAGTGATAGTAAGTGTGCTTCCTTGCATTTATCCATCTTATTCATGCCTCTATGTAAGCTTGTCTTATTTCATAAGTCATAGGAAGTGTTACACATGGTTTTCATAGGTAGAGAATTGATAATTCATTAGTGTCTATTATTATTCTAGTTGATCATCCTAAGCTCTTGCAACCTTCATAGCCTTCATATTGAATCACTAGTGTGATAGGGACTATTTTGAAATGATATAATTAGATTATAGCTTAGTATTTCATAGTGCATTCTTAGCAAGATAAGGACCTCATGTTTGGTGCATCACCTCTAAGTTTATTTATCAATTTTAGATTTAATTTTTTGATTTTAAAAGTCAAACACATAGTATAGTTGTTAATATAGGTATTTCACTTGGGAGATAGCCAAAAATCTGGAGGTTTTGTCCACTTCAAGGTCACTCACAACCTAGGATCAATCCCATTAAATAACTCAAGTTGAGAGGGATTGAATCACCCTCTCAAGGGTAAAAAATTAATCATAATAGTAAAAAACAACAAAATTGTACAAATTCAAGGAGAAATAAGGAGATCTACTATTTTACCCATTCATCACTATCAAAAAAAGTAAATCTAGAAATCAAGAGAAATTGATTATATTGATGTATGAGGTTTTATTTTTGATATGATTTTAATGATAGGGTAAATCCTTAAGGCCTATTTCATGTACTGTTGAGTACATCAAAAGGTCTATATTCTTATATGTACCGATGGGTATATAAGAAGGATAGGTATATCAAGAGGTTTGGTATATAATTAGGTGTTATACCATTTTGGAGTGATAAAAAACTGATTGAGGTTAACAAAAAATCAAAACTCAAAATTAAAAACTCAAAACCATGCATTAAATCAAATCCATCATTGACACAACATTTACTGACAAAGATAATTAGTTAGAATGGTCTTGGTAAGTGGAGTACACACTCATATTCAATGATCTATGGTTTGATATTTATGATAGGGATACATAACTAGTTGAGCCAATAGGGAATCCAAAGGATGTCCAGGCATGAAGACAAAAAATAGAAAGCATTGGTCTTAATGAGGGCCTTAGTCTACATAGATGTGCTTCATCATATTCAAGGTTAAATTACTCCATGGGAAGAATTTACAAAACTAAAGGAGCTATATGATTCCCACTCAGAGTTGGAATTCATTCAGTTGTAGTTGAAGCTATTTAACCTTGAGTTGAAAGATGGTGATGTGATGAGATTGGCTTCAGAGATACATGCTATTAAACATGATGTATAATTAATATATGTCAAAATTGACATCTGTATGACCACATTCATAAAATCCTTTCTTTCCAACTATTCAACCTACTTGAAGTCTCTACAATTAAGTAATCAGTTGAAGACTCTCACATTTGATCAATTGGTTAAAAAGATGATAGAAAGAGAAAAAGCCTTTGGAATAAAAAATGAGTCCATAATAGGATAAAGTGTGTGTTATGCCAAAGCAAATTCTTCTAAAACATCCAACAAGGCCATGTGTTATAAAAATGAAGGTAATAACAAGTACAAAAAACTACAAGGGAAAAGGTGGTAAAAATGAAAATCAAGGTGGTCAGAAATAGAATGATAAATAAAACATCTACTGCAAATGGTGTGATAGAAAAAGAAACCATGAGACTCATGAATGTAGAACTCCATGAGAGAAAAATGAAGCATACCATAAGAATAAAGAAGAAAAATCTAAGAAAACAAAAGGGTCAAACTCTACCCAACTCACTAATGAATGTGTTTTTTATAGTACATCTAATGAAGCAAACAATGTCTCAATCAGTTCTTAATGGTTTGATGCTTGGGTTCTTGATATTGGTGCCACTTTGCATATGACATTTTGAAGAGACTTCTTTGAGGAGTTTAGTGAAGAAATTTTTGGTACAATATACCTCAAAGATAGATCAAGTATACAACCAAAAGGAAGAGATACAATAAGACTCAAATGTCTAAGGCTTCTATATTTTAAACTCCAAAATGTCTTTTAATTTCCTTAATTTAAATGAATCTTATCCCTAGTGATAATAAGCAAACAAGGCCATTCCATTTTCTTGGATAATGGTGATGCCACTATCAAGATAAAAAATTATAATATAGTCATATTGACTAGATATGGAAATGAAAACTACTCAAACTCAAGGGTGATCCATCAAATTCAAGGAATTATACTCATCTTGTGGAAGATGGAATGTCTCCAAACATGTTATGACATATAAGATTTAGGCATACTCACTTTAACAACTTTAATTTTTCACAAAATAATGATGTTTTTGGCATGCCTACATTACCCACAAAATCAAATGAAAAGTGTGAAGCCTACATATTGACTAAACATGTAAGAGAATGATTACCAAAGTCATAATGGAAAGCTGACAAAAAATTACAATTGGTTTAATCAAACTTGTGTTCTCTTCTAATTCTCTATGTTAGTGGTCATAAGTACTTCATGTTGTTCATTTATCACTATAATAGGATGAATTGGATATAATTTCTGAAGAAAAAATCAGAAGCCTTTGAGACTTTCTAAAAGTTTTAAAAACATGATTAAAAATGAAGCTCAAACCTTCATCAAGACACTCAAGACAGACAATGGTGGTGAATTCACTTCAAATAATTTGAATCCTAGTTTGAGAAAAGTGGGATAAAACACCATCTCATAGTTCCTTATACTCTATAAAAGAATGGAGTTATAGAAAGGATGAACAAGATTATGATGAATATGGTTCATTTTATGTTGTATTATACAGGGTTAAATCTGCACATTTGGGCCAAATCAGCTAAAACATAAGTATACCTATGCAATAGATCACCATCAACATCTCTTGAATCCAAGACTCTGTATGAAATGTGGTGTGGTTATCTTCCTTCAGTGTGACATATTCAGATTTTTGGATCTATTTGTTATGCATTGATTTCAAAAGAGGAGAAATAAAGTAGACCACAATATTCAAAAATTCATCCACTTGGGATATTTTGAATCCTCTAAGGCATATAGGCTATAATATGATAAAGAGAAGAAGTTTCTTATCACAAGATAAGTTGTCTTTTATGAGTCTGCAAAGGATAAAGATTAAATTGATTGGAAATTGAGTTGAATTGAAAAGTATGCAAATTTTGATGTCTACAAAGAGAGTGATTTAGATATTCTAGATAATGAGTGGGGAACATAGGGTTGGGAATCTAATGATTTTATATTGTTTCCTATACATGAGCTTGAAACTCTTCTTGAAGGAGAGAGTGAAACTTCATCAGGTATTGAATAGGGGCCACTATAATAGAGGGCATAAAGTGATAGAACTTCAAAGGATGAAATTGAAGCACCTAAAACATATAAACAAATGCCTAAGTGGGCCACTCAAAAATTGATAGATGTGAAACTTAATGAAGTTATAAAAATAGGCACAAGAAGTGCACATGTAACTCCATCACAATTAGATAAGTCCCTTAAATAAAGTTAATATAGAATTGCAAATCTCACCTTGATTGATTTTCTAGAAGAAAAACTCAATGTTTCATTTGATTCAAAAACAACATGTTTTAAAATATGTTGAGGAGCTTGAATCTTGGAGAAAAGTAATGAAAGATGAGTATAGTGAATTGATAAAAAATGGGACTAAGAAATTGGTTGATCCTTCATATGGATGTAAACCAATTAGTTACAAGTGGGTCTATCATAATAAATAAAGGTTGATGGCTCACTTGAAAAACACAAAACAAGGTTTGTCGCAAAGGGATATGCTCAAAAATAAAGAATTAACTACAATGAAACATTTACATCTACAACACAATGGAATACCATTCAAACCATATTGGCTATAACAACTCACAATGGATGGAAAGTTCACTAAATGGATGTCAAAACTACATTCCTAAATGGTGACCTCAAGGAAACTATTTACATGACATAACCCAAAGGTTTTGTAGTAAATAAACAAGATGATAAAGTGTGCAAACTAGAAAAATCATTTTATGGTTTGAAATAATCCCCTCAAGCATGGTACGACAAACTAGTTGAGCACCTCATGAGCATGAACTTCAAACATTTTGATTTGAAAATGCAACTCTTTTCATCAAAATAGTTATATTTATGGTGGTGTATGTTGATGATTTGTTCATCATAGGGAACAATGAGAAATACACTGTAAAATTCAAATCAAAGTTTGTTAAAAGCTTTGAAATGACTAATTTGGGTTATCTTCATTACTATTTAGGAATTGAAGTAATTAAAAACTAAAGTATTTATTTATCATTTAGTAGAAGTAAATTGGCAACATTTTGATCAAGTTCAAAATGAAATATTGTAAGCCTTTCAATATGCCCATGGAATAAAATCTCAAATTGACATCTAAAGATTCAACATATTTAGTTGATGCCACTAATAACAGACAACTCATTAGAAGACACATTTATGTGACCACAACTCGACTATATATATCATTTGTATTTTGTGTCCTCTCAAGATTCATGAAATAACCTATGGATAGTCATTGGGTAGTAATAAAAAGGGTCCTCATATATATCAAAAGAACATATAATTTTGGGCTCAATTACTCTAGGTCAGGAGACTTCAAATTGGTTGGGTATTTCTGATTATGCTGGTGATCATGAAGATGGAAAGTTCACCTTGGGTTTTTTGATGAATTTTGAAATAATAGTTGTCAATTGGAAATCCAAGAAGTAATAAGTGCTGGTAATTTCTTCAAATAAAAACATAATATATGGCCACTTAAGAGGCAAATAGAGAGATCTTGTGGCATAGAAGGGTTATTTTAGATTTGTAAGAATAGCAGGTTTCATCAACACCTCTCATGGTTGATAACACTTATGTAATTTAGATGGAAAAAAATTTAGTCTTTCATGACCAAACCAAGCATATCAATATAAAATTTCATCTGATGTGAAAGATGGTAGTGTCAATTTGTAACATGGTATGTAGTAGAGCAACTAGTAGACATCCTGACAAAAGCACTCGGATGAGAATTTTCTAAAAAGTTCAGAGGAATGCTTGGTCTGACAAATACCCATGCAGATTAAGGGGGGAATGTAAAAATATTGTATATATTTATTGTTAATCCTAGGTATCTAGCATAGGTGTCTTGTTTTATCTTATTCAATAAGTTCTCCATTCCCATAGGAATATGAAGAGTCCCATTAGGAATTTAAAATGAACAACCATTTGGGATTTTATATTGTAATGTTTTCTCTCATTCCAATCTGAATCATGAAATAAAATTTCATGTGCATTGTGAATATATTATTTGGTCTATCAAATGAAACATATTACAACGGTTGGCTTAAGTGATTAAATGTAATTTATCTCCTGATTAGATTGGTATAAATACAATATCAACCCTCATTCATTCCTCACCTAGAATTAGATGAAAAGAGAACTCAAGAAGCACTCAAGTTACCAAAAGCTTTTCTATTTTTCCCTATTCTAATATCAATCAAATAAATAATGAAACTACATGTATAAATTACTAAAGGAGTAATCATAAAGTCATATTTTCCAAATAACAATCTAGGCCACTATTGTAATTGCCTTACATGCATTGCATGATCCACACACAAGCCAACACATAAGGGATAACTACATGAGTCTGATTCCCTATTCTAGAGTGTTGGCTATGTAGGTAGTAACCTTTGATAGTGAAGTCATTATGGGTCAGCTCGATGCCATATGCCCACTAACCCATTTTTAATTAAGGTTATATTAAAGATGCAAAGCTAGGTTTTTATCATTTCACTAGGAGTGACAATCTATGACCCATATCTAAATGCACTAGAGTGAAGGTGAAGCTAAACCCATAGCATCCAAGTGGTTGTATCATGTTTTAACTAATATTATATATAAGACACTATCATTGAATCTAGATAGTAATGTTGATGCAATTATTTTAGGATGATGCAGCTTTTTAGAGAGCCAAATCACCAAATCCATAATCTAACAACTATTCTAGAACTATCTTCTTGCCTACTTCCCATTTGTACTAGATCTAATAGTGCGTTAGCATCAAAAATAACTAAGTACTTTCATTTATGTCATTTATATATCTTTCATAATTGTACTTTCTATTAATAACATGTCTCAACTTTATAAGTTCAACATATGGTACATTTGAGTTTAACACATTAATTGGCCTATTATAGATTTGATATTCACCCTTATACCCTATCATTTCTATATCCTTAACCCTAACCACTAAATAGGATCCTCATCCAAATTAGGGTTAAATAGTAAACATGTGGATGTGAGAGAATGACAAATAAAAGGCCTATATGTTTACACAAGTCATTTATGATAAAGGTAGGTCAAACTTGACATTTTAAAGTGTCTAATACAACCTTTTAGAATCTACATGTACTTGTATTGGATATTTTATCCTTTTTTTTTGAAATTTCTCTATTTTTTTATATTTTGTGAGAGAAGCTATTTTTTATGTGTGTTATTCAAGTTTGTATGTTCTTAGCTTAATTTGTTTACTCTATGTTGTGGTGTGTTTTTTATGCTTATTATGTTTCGTTTGATGTTTAATTTGTATGATATTGTCTTGCCCTATATACCCTATATTACTATATGATTTGTGACATGATCTATATCATGCAAAAATATCTTATTTTCTATGATATATATTATGAAGATGTTTCTCATTGCTTGCCTATGTTTGAATGATTTTTGTCATGCATATATTTGGGGCAAGGCTCCACATGTGTGCATTATTTTGATAGATTTATTGCTACACTACTTGTGTTGGGGTATTTTATCTTAAATGCTTCATTTATTACAATTTTTCCATGAGGATAATAATATTTCTATACTTATATATTGCTGACATGTTACCCAATTGGGGAATTTTATGTTTGTAATTTATTTATTAAATGTGGCCCATGAGGGTATACTATTACAAGGCTTCCATGACTTTTATATTTTCCACTTGGGGCATCTTATACTTATGCTTATATATATATTACATTGTAATGTCATGTGTAGACTATTTATCCATGGCATACATGTTTTCATGATGACATCTTATTATGTTAGATATCAATAATTTTATTTCTTATCTTGCACGTGATGTGTGTAATCATTTATTTTAAGGTATGTGATTCATAGGTTATCCCACAAGTAAAACTGGGGGCAAATATTATTTCTATTCCTAGTGTTAGACTCTATGACTATACACTTTGACATTATTTTTTCCTTGGTGTGAGGGTAGAGATAGATTGATGTTTCAAGGCATACATAACACATGATATTTATTGTCATCATGGAATATCTCCAGGGAATCATACTCTATTTTATTACATTACATTTATTTGGTTTAGTTTTTTTCATTAAAATTTGTACTCATAAATGTGTGTAGGATTTAGCATAGGTTCCAAGACTTGGATTTCTACATGGGCATCCTCACATTTCCCAACCATACCAAGTGCATCATTTACAATTTATTTATATTGGATTTCAAAATGATATATTTATAAACACTTATTTATGTATATGTTTTTATCATATGACTCATAAGACACTCAAGTAGATTCCAAGATGGTGAAGACTCACATTGAGATTGCTACCAAAAATAGGTGTATCAATTTTAGTTTTCCTTTTATTGATTTAAACTATTCATTTAGAGACTTAAACACATGTATATGTTTTTATGAGCAAAATTTTCTATATCCCAAGACACAAGAGCACAAATGTTAGTTTTAGGGTCTTTATAACCTTCTACATTAGAAATTAGGTAATCTTTCTCTCCTTTTGACTTTTAGTGCACTATTATTGATATATTTACTTTGAGAATTCTTGTGAGTTTTCAAAAATTCAAGGTGGTGTAATCTCCCTATAAGTTCATGTTTGTTTTACTTTGATATGTATACACACACACATCAAAGTGGGGAATTATATAGACACCTAATTTAGGTACAAAAGTAGCTATTAGTTTTAAAATTACATTGTTCTAGAGTACTCACATGTTTTTTGATTATTAGTGAATATTAAACTCTTATTGACACATTTTTTTATGTTTCTAATTATCCACCTATTCTCTTTCCCCTATTCCCTTTCTATTTCCTCTCTCTCTTTCCTCTTTTCTTTATGTTAATGAGTTTTGGGCAGTTTGTCTAAACCATATAGTGTATGGTTTTAGGGTGGGCCCTTTGACCCTTGTTTTGGGGTCTCTCATGCCTTGTATTCATATTTTTTGGCCTTTCATGTTTTTTGTGGGTTGGTTTGCATGCTAATTTTTTTTATAATTTGAATTTACAAAGGCTATAAATACATAAATGCATATAGGAAAATAAAAATACAATGAAATGATTCAATAAGACAAAAATTCTATTCTATAGAGATCTATTGTAAAAGTTTAAGAGAAGAGTTAAAACATTTAGAGTATGATTTAAGAAATATTTAAAGTATTTTTTTTGTCAAATAATTGTTTTAGCATAAAAATTCATATAGGACTAGGCCCTACATTCACATATTGCTTGTAAGCTTGAATTGATTCTTAATTTCCAAAATTGTTCTACTCAAGGGGCTTGATCATATGGAGGGATAACACATGCCTCTAATAAATCCATTAGTTTTTATTGGTTTGTGATGAATTGATAAGGTTTTTAAAGAAGGTGATAGATTTTCTAGAGATATTTGCAAAATTTTAGAAAAGAAAGCAAGGTTTTCTTAGCCATAGAGTGGATGATTGGGATTGCCGAATAATGTTTTGCATATATGCACCTTGAAAAAACACTACTTAATATTCAAAAAATGTCTTTACCTATTTAGAAGAATTCAATATAAAAAACCTTTATTTGTCTCAAGTTTTATGGATTTTATTTTTCTTGCCATCTAGACCTATTTTCTACTGTCTATTTTTTATGACTATCTCCAAACTCACAACAAATGAAGATACATTTCTAAAATCAATATTATCATTTATCACTAATTATAAAATATTATTAGCCCTGAAGAGTGGACTATTTTTTTTAATTTTCTTTAACCAATGATTACTCCCTATTATTTCAATCAATCAGAATGTATTAATTTATGTGTTGATAGTATGTGAACATTTAGCCTAAATAAGTTGAAAAATGTTTAACTAATAGTATAAAATATTATTATCTAATGTGTTTTGATTAGGTAAAAAAATTGGATGTTATGGCTAACTTCACATAGGCCAAGGCATAAATTTGTTTACTAATGCACTTGTTGCTTTGTAAGAACCACCATTTTCGGAATCAAGGTTGTCATAATAACATGGTTTTAATCCTGACAGTGGTAGTAGTTTTACTTTGGAGGGGATGGGTGGTTCACCTACCATCATACAATGCACATTCATATTTGACACCAAATGTATGAGATGGGACATTTTGAACATAAATGATTTGACACAACAAAGGTTGTTGTGTTTGTTTCATAAGTTATCTTAATAGCAAATGCTTCACATTCTGCTCATTTTGCTCATAATTTAAAGAAAGTTTTTTAGTGCAAATAATGTCATCAACACTATGTAGCAGATAGAAATACTTTCTTTTCCCACTAATTTATCTAATTTTCATGATGAATAATACATAGTTACATGTATTTTGCAAGTGTATCTTTATCCTGCTTCTTTCTTACGACACTGGTAAAATTATTTTGGCTTAGTGACATTATATAAAAATCTTAACATATACAAAATTTATGTCTTTAATTAATCACCAAACCACCACTTATTATCATCAACCATATAAATTCTAGAGTACTCAAGCTTAGGCGTGGAGGATTGTAAAATTTTAACTGAAATGAGAAAAGATTTCAAGGTATAGCCATTATTATTCCCAAAATGATTATTCTCATTTTATCTATGACAATTTATTCCAGCCCCAAATAAAACATAAATTTAGTTAAACACTCTATTCAATTTTTATTTTTGGGTAAAGGTAAAATCCATATTGATTTTCCACACACCCCCCTCAAAAGGAAATTCAACAGTCCTTTTATGTAACTGTGTAGGATAAAGGTAAAAAGAAATTTAATCAAGGAATTTTTTTAATAAACTAGATCTATGCTAATTCACAACCACCAATTATTACGTAGCCTATAGAGGAATAAAGGAGGAAATTCAAAAAATTATTGTTCTATAGATAATCTCAAGAATGGGGCAATTAAATTCATTTTATTCAGAATTACTTTGTAATCTTATCTATTTCATCACGAGTTTGAAACAAAGAGTTGTATATTAATAGAAATTTAACCACCATCTAATCAATTAAGTCATTCTATCAATGCATACACTAGTTATTTAGAGAAAACTTAAAATTCCCCAATTACATGGTTTTTCTTATTATTGAATCAAGTTTCTAAATATATGGAATCTATTTTAATTTCCATCTAATAATCAAAATACAACAATATTAAAAGTCATCCTTATCTTCGAAATTAAAGACTTGAGTCTTAGAAAATAAGAGTAAAATTTATGGATAGTGTACTCAAATTTATATGAACAATCATGGAAATTATAGGATGCAGTGCTATTTATTTAACAAGTTGCATCTTACAAATGATTAAATTCAAAGTAGTCTTCAATAAGATATGTCTGAAAGATTTGAAATACTATCTTAAAAGATTTAGAGTTTAGAGATGGCATGCATCGAGGAACAAAAACTCTCCCCTATCAACGCCTATTCATATTAACACATTATTCTCCCCCCTATTGTTTCCTTATGCCAATTCATATGGCAAGGAGATGAACATGATTTTTTACCTGCTTCCTTCATTTATGGCACATTTATTTTTGGATAGGCTACTAGCCAAATGTATCCTAGGATTTTCTTATGGTTTCCCAAAGTACCAGCTTTGGGTATTTTCCCAAGAATCAATAATGATAATTTTTTTTAAAGGAAATCTTGGTGATTTATTTTTCCTCAAATCTCCTCTTAGAAGGTGCCCAACTACGTTCACTATTTTCAATCCTGCATCAGTTATGATGCCATGCTCATAAGTTTTTGTACTCTTCAAAGTTCCAAGGCACATAATAAGCATTATTTTACATGTCTAAATTTTTATTAATTATAATCCCAAGAAAATATTCCCTTCTGTAGTCAACTAAAATGTCACTTGAGTGCTAAGAGTGTTACTAGAGATGACCTATCCACAACTTAGCCTTAGACCTATCTTAAGGCCTATTTAAACACTTATCTAGACTTCATGTAGGCCACATGCATCCCTAAACATCCCTAAAGTAGTCCCATACCCTCAATTTAACATTTTTTCCCTAATGCCTCAAGTTCTACCACTTGTACATTGGTGCCATAATTTGGAAATAACACTAATGGCACTAGTATCATAGTTTGGGTGCTATTGTCCTTTTTCCACATTTTATCACCAATGGATGTATTTTGAATCAAAAACCACCTAGGGTTGGGCTATACCTATTTTAAGACCTAAAAAGCATTAGGATAATATATATACATGATTTTTAGCCTTTTATTCAATGGATGAAAATTAGATGCAAATAACATAAACTAGCTCAGAATAAGGTATGCACAATTAAGGTTATCAATCCCTATTTTTCCCTTCTTCTATATACAATAATATACAACCATCCTAATCTCAGAATACATAGATTTATAGTCTCTAACATCACTCAAACCATTCAAACTGGCATTCATACTAGCTTCACTTAAACTTGCACCAACACTTAGGTGGGGAAAACTACATCAGGCTTGCTCCCTCCTCAGAGTATTGTTATGTAGGCAACTGTCATCCCAATAGGGTGTTGAGGGTGTCTAGCCTACCTTGATAACATCACACTTTACTAATTTTTCCAATCAGATGCCCTAAAAACATGGATATCTAGGGTTTACATGCAAAATCAATCAAAATAGGTCACTAATAGGGAATCAAAACTTGTCCACACAGGAATAGGCTTGGCAAAATCCAACATAGGTGTACATAGAATCTCAAAGGTGTTATACATAGAGGACACTAAAGCCAAAATTAGGATACTAGTGCCATTGGAGCTAATATATAGGAAGGGTTTTAACACTTGGATCCTATTTACGACACTCAGATCAACTCCTATCCTAGTTTGTAGCCTCCAGATCTTTTGTATCAATTAGTTTCCAACTAAGTACTTGTTTGCATCATTTATTTATATTTTTATAAAGATAAAAATAGTTCAATTTTGTTACAAATAATTGGTTATATTTATTGATTATTTATTACCTAATTTATTATACTCAGTCCCTTAAATAACCTAGGCCTTAAACTTCATAACCTTAAAAAGTTAAATCATTTGGTGAACTTGACTTACTTTGAATACTTCCCAAACCATAGCCCTAAATGATATTAGGGTTTTTATCCTTTTTTTCCTATTTTTAGTGGTTTTTTTAGGGTTTTTAGACATGATATGTTCTACCATATCAACCCTCTTCCAATTTGCATTGCCAAATTTCATGGATAAAGAAGATTATTCTCCTCCTCATCTTAAAGAGGGTGATAATTAATTTCCCTCTAACCGAGTCCATGTTATCACTCCTCTAAGAGGTAAGGTAGTTTATACTAATATTTAAAATGTATATGCTCATCCTATCCATCCTTCAAAACCTTCCCTTCCCATATCTCCCATTTAGGATGTGTGTTTACATGTTCAATTATAAGGAACTAGGATTTGCACTTGTGAGACTCCAAGGGATGAAATTATTAGTATGAGCAAGCAAATTTCATAATTTTAGAGTCAGAATCAACTATTACATGAAAAAATTATGGTATTGGAAAATAAAATTATAATATAAAATATGCAGAACAATTCAAATGCAAGAAAATGGCAACACTAAATGATCCCTAAAATCCTAGAACATACACTAAAACTAGAATATTAAATACTTTCTCCTACTAAATTCATGAACCCAGGGTGCCCTTAAAAAGTATTCAACAACACATTTCCAAAGATAACTAGAGAAAGGGATTTATAACCTAAGTAACTACTCATAATGACAACCAATAATGAACACAAATCAAAATATCTAATCAACAAAACTTCTAAAACATATTATTACATTTCATTAACATGATACAATAAAGAACCACAAATGTTTTCCAATGAATTGAAAAGAAATATTAAAAATATAAACACTTAAAAATGCTTCCATGGGGAAAATCATGGTGAGATTTCTCTTTTGACAAGGGAGACATAAAAATGCTCTCAAAGCTTGCTAATGGCTATACAGATGCAACCAACTTAGCAAGAGAGACTGAATCTACACACAAAATTTGATCCTAAAAAAATTATATAAAACCTAAACTTGGGGAAAATATAATCCTAAAATAGTGACCTATAATAACCAACAAAAAATAACAACCTAAAAATAGAAGACAAGCCTCATATTTATACATTTCTCAATCCCCCCCAAATCTGGGACTATGGGATGTAATTTGAAAAAATTGCATAATTTTTTTTTCTAGTATCATCAAGAAGCTCCTAGCTATAAAATGCCTTTTTGATACACCTAATATCTTCGTCCATTTTCAATAAAAATAATTCTTGTAACTGACTCTATAAGGAATTATGAGGACTTGTAATCGCCTAGAGATGCTCTTGGCCACTTGCTTGCACAATTGGAGGGAAAAATAATTTAAAGATCCAAAAAAACTTTGTCTTCATGTTGAATCACCTAAATATTCCCATTTACACCTTCTTGGAAAGTTAATTTCATGGCAAAGGCTAAACAAATTTTGTTACTATGTGTAATTGCATAGAGATGCCAGTGAATAGTTACCTGCATAGCTAGAACCTCGTAGACAACTACTTTTCCCTTTTATAAATGCTATAGAGAAACACATTCTTGTAATTATGGTTAGGGAATGATATGGTTATGACATGAAATAAAAATGATCTGTGATCATGAATATAAATATTTTCTCTAAAACAACTTCACAGATCTTCTTTTATGCTTCGACTCATTGCCATGTCCATAGAAGAGCCATCAAGTTTAACCTTAACCTAGACACTTGTAATTTCATCATGCAATCTAAGCCCTTTGAAAAGTCTATCTTAGATTACACCATTAGATATTGGTAGTCTAAATCAATGCATGCTATCAGATTTTGATCAAAGGATCAAATGCCATTCACTGCTCAACAGGTCTTGTGTCAAAATGGTGCCACTTGGTAGCTTCATAAGATCTCTGCATCATGCTCTATCAACTCTAATGGGCTAATACACTCTTTCCAAGTGGTGGTTAGGCTTTATTTAAAATTTATGACTTAATACACCCTATCAATTGGAAGGTGTATGCTTAATTGGGTAGCATCAATCAATGTGAACATGCTCAAGCCTTATCATGCACCATAATCTTGACCTTTTGACTTTGAATTCACACCATCTGATCTTGATTACTCGAATAAAATTGATCCATTAAATCATGATTTGAGGGGTGGGGCATCATTGGATATTTCTTTTTCTTATCCCCAAAGATGTGGTACTTGGTATCCCCATGGGCTTCCTATGTACCTTAAAGATAGTCATTACTACTTTGAGCATCCTCATGCTATGTAGAAGTGTCTCAATTAATCTCAGGTCCCATTGAACTATAAATTTATAACTCATACCATTAGATATTTAGGACATTCTCAAACTTTAAATCATGCCCCATGAGATTGATGCTTGTCACATCTATGTTTGTCCTAAGTTCTTTTAACATTTCAACATTGATTGTTCATCATTGGATCATCTTGCTCCATGCAAACATGTGCCATTGGATATATCTCCATTTAAAAATAAACAAATATTTCACAAGGTCTAAAATTAATGCTTACATTACCATCATGGAATATTTGAATCCTAATGGCTACTTACCATGACTTAAAGTTGACATCAACGTGTCTATTTTAGAGTATTCAAATTTCAACAAATAGTCCATGCAACTTAAATTTGACATCCACATGCCTGTCAAAATATATCCATGAGACTGCCATACCTACAACTCAAAAATATTTCATTGGGGGCTTTGTTCCACAATAAGTTTATCAATGGGCTCTTTATCTTTGGCATTCTTGTTTGCTTCGACACTTTTGCTTTGGGTTTTTCTTCATCATAATTATCCCACAAGAATTGAGTCTTTGGCCTTTGGATTTTCACCTTCATTAGAAAAATTGTTTTAGACATTTGTTTTAAACAATCCCCCAATATAAAATAGTCTCTCACTTTTTCCAAAGGAATTTGACACTTAGCTCCTTTGCCTTTGTCGGGATAATTGTTTTGGACATTTTGTCTGAAACAATTTCCTTGTAGAAATTAAACTTGGTACTTTTATTAAATACATGCAATTCTTTCAGACCTTTTTCTCTAGCAAAATTTTCAAAGGAAATAGGACCTCTACTCCACAACATCTTTATTGAAAGTACCTTTTAGGCTATTAAACATACCCTAAAAAAGTTTTGTCAAGAACACCTACCCTATAGAATTACCCTTTGGCCTTTTGGAATGGTCCTTTAGATCCCTTGAAAGTGCCCTTTAGACTTATTTCAAGTTTCCTCCATCTTTCAAAAGTGCCCTTCAGGAATTTTACAAGGAAACAATTCCTAAAAGAAATGATCCTTCAAAATTTTTGCAAAGGCAAAATGACCCTTTTGAAAGTGCCCTTTGGGAATTTTATAAGGGAAGAATGCCCAAAAGAAATGTGTTAAGCACAGAATATACTGAGAGGGGGGGTGAATCAGTATATTATATATCTTATAAATCTTTGCCTTTATCAAATTCCACTTAATCAAACATTCAAGATATGCAATAAAACTCAAACAATAAACATCACACAAGATAGAGAGAGACACCAGATATAACGTGGAAACCCAATGTAGGAAAAACCATGGAGAATCAATCTCAAATATATTCATGAGAACAAACCCATAGGAGCACCATACCCCTTTGCCAAGTACCACCCCAGCTACAATTCATGAGCACCAACCCACAGGAGCTTCAAATCCCTTTGCCAAGCACCAACCCAGCAACAATTCATGAGCACCAACCCACAGGAGCACCAACCGAACAACAATTCATGAGCAGCAACCCATAGGAGCACCAACCCCTTTGTGTATACCACACACCTATCTCTCAATGTTGCTATCTCAACAAATGATAGTTCAATACAACATCTCTTTTCTCTCTCTCACTTTTGCTCTTCTAAGGTAGATATAACAAATAGAAATCATATTCATCTCTCACAATTGCTCTTCTAAGCTAAATATTACAATGTCAAATCAACCTCTCTCATCCATATAACAAATGGCTACTCAAGCCTTTATTTATAGCTTTCCAAATGACCTTTGGCCTTCCCCCTTTGTGACCCTTCAATCCTCATGGAAAATGGCACCAATCTTGGATGACCCTTCATATCCAAGCCTTTGAAAAGTCATGTGGTGACCCTTCATGACCAAAAATGTCCTTCCCAATTTTTTCCTTATCTTTGGTGACTTTTCGTATTCCTCAAAGTGTCCCTTCATGAGAAATTCACCCTTACTCTTTTGTCTTCACTTGGTGACTCTTGGTATTCCCTAAGATGACTCTTCATGGGAAAATGCATCCCATCCTTCTTTTGTCTTTACCCTATGGCTCTTCGACTTCTCCATGGGCCCTTCTTTTGTCTCATATGCAACCAAAAATATATTCATTAATATTAAATAAATATTAACTCATATTAGCCAAGATATATTTATTACAAACAACATTAAAGGCAATTGGGCCTTTATCACCAATAATGCTAAACCTTTGACATCAATGACAATATTTCCAACAAAATGATCCTTAAGATATTTTACAAAGGGAAAATGACCCTTCAAGACTTTTGTAAGTACCTTTGGTTGAAATAAATAAGTCCTTATAATTCCTTCACACTTTTTATGTGGGCAAAATGCCCGAAGGGTAAGTGCCCTTGGGACCTTTTACCACAGACACAAATTTGAGACAAATAAAGACTTTGCACATTTTTTGAAACAAGGATTTCCTTCAAGATTTTTGTGTGGGAAAAATCCCCGAACGGCAAGTGCCCTTCAGACTTTCTATCATAGACAAAAAGTCTGAAACAAATGACCCTTCGGCCTTTTTGTGAAACACTTAGCCCAAAATAAATAAGACATTGAATTCCTTTAGACTTTTTGAAACAGACAAAATGTTCGATGGAAATAATTCTTTGGAATTTTTGTCTAAGAAAAAAAACCCAAAGACCTATTTTTGTTGGATATTGTGTTCATGCAAAAAACCCTAAAAGTCTAAGGGAAAAACACTTTCACCAAGAAAAGATAAGACAAAGGACTTAACCAATTTTTACATGAACTTGACCTTATAAAGGAGAAATTTGAAATATAAGTTAGGGTAATGACTTAGACATTTATATTTTACAAGGGCCCAATTGATTCAATGCAATTTTAGGCACTAATATGGTCAAATTTATAAATAATACAAAAGTGGTTACCGAAGCATAACTCATATCAATGGATGGTTTACAAAGAAAAATTAGAGCGAGAAACAATACATCAAGAAATTGATAATGTTGGTCAACAAGGATTGGGATTTATGGAACATACAAAAAAAAATCATTCATAGATATAGTTTATCAAAGCAAAAATATCTAGATGGAAAGGTAATGTTACAAAAAGAGTAAGAACTTAAGTTGTACATTCAGAATTAGGCTAAGCAAACAACTATTCTTAAAAGAGGATTTCCAACAACAGAGTATTCAAAGCAAGAAATACATACAAAAGATATATATTCAAAGTTCAATGTAAAGAGAGAACTACAAGCCCTCCCCCATATCAAAATCCTTTCACTATCATAGCTTAAATAGATGGAAAGCAAATCACAGATGTTAAGATCATTGATTATCAACCAATCAATTTTTGTTCACTATCATTTCTTATCTCTCTTGAAAAATAATATACACATTTAGATACATCACATGATTCTATTGAATGCTTGGGGTCACTTCGAATAAAAGTTTCATATGCCTCAAAATAATGTTCTCTCACTTTGTATGTTATTACAATTTCAATTGCTTACAATGTTGTCTTTGGAAGTTCATGGTTAACAATAATAAGAGTAACGTTTTATAAAAGGAAAGGTTGCATATCCTTTTCACATGTGAGTGCAATGATTATAATTTCTAGAGAGGATATAGTTTCTTCCCAAAAAGAGATACAAAAATAAGCTAGACCTATAATGGATACAATTTTAGATGGCAATATCCTAATAAATAATATAGACATTGATAATCAAAATGAAGAAGATGATTGGAACAACACAAATTATTATGGTACAGACAATTCAGAAATTAAAGATGCTACCTATGTTACATAGAGGCATCCCATTGATGACATGTTCGGATTCTAGCATCATCTTTACCAACACACATATTCCTATCCATAACACTCTCATTGTACATAGTTTCACTCATTTCTAACCTACTTGTACATAGTTTCATTTACCCTTAGTTTCCTTGTACATAGTTTTATTTATCAAGCTTCTTGCACATATTTTCCTTTATCGTGTTCCTTGTATATAGTTTCATTTTCAGGTTGCTTGTACATAGCTTATATCCAAAAAATACAAAAATAACATAATATGTCAAAATCATAAAAACATTCAAATATTTTCTCAAAAAATACAAATTATAGATTGTATGCATTTTCATGTTTACATTTCTTATACTTTCTAGCTACTACATATGTTATGTATGTTATTATAGTTGGTTGTATCATGCATACATGATTCACTAGTTTTTGTTGAGTGTTTGCAAATATTTACAGGACCCAAGTCACCACACAGATCCATATTTGCTATTGTCTACCCACTAGGGGCATATACACAAATACATGGATTCCTCATTTGATACATTCATGCATTTGGGGGCATCCCATATATAGTTCTAATCTCTAGGTTACAAATTTATAAACTCTATATCATAGATTTAGCATTGATATATCTTGATATTAATCATCCTACACTACTCAAATTTATTATCAACTACTAGTACTCTAGGCTCAATTTATGTACATCCTTGCTCTTATACATATTTATACCCCATATTCATGCATAATTTCATTTCTAGCTTTACTAGTTTATAATTGATTGTGTTTATATGCTTCTACATCCATTTGAGGGCATTTGAATATGGCATTATTTTACGGCTCTATGCCACATCCTTTCATTGTATGTATACTTTGGACATGTGCCCATGTCCTTGTATGTGCCTTCTTAATTGTGTATATAAACACTTGAATATGTATTTATATGTGGATCTATGTCAACCTACTTGATATTTGTGTATGTGGACATTTGAACATGTCCCTTTATGTCTTGCTTTCTCAAATTTAGTAACATGTGCCCTTGTCCCTTGTATTATGGCCTCTTGGCCTACTTTGTATACCTCATGTGTTTTGTATGTATACTTTCATGTATGAATCATGGGCATGAGACTTGACTCTTTCTTATTGCACACTCTAGATTTAGATGCCATGAGAGACCTAATATATCTCCCCTTCCTCCTTGGGTACCTTGATGGACATCATGCCCCATCCCCCTAGGTAGTTAATTTATTTCTCAGATTTATTGTTCATATACATGTTTACATTGTTATATCTATCTTGTTAGCCTTGTGAATGTTATATCTAACATACATCTTATGTTAAAAATTTATGCTCATATTATATTACATTTTGATGTCATGTATGCACATTAAATTGGATTATTACACACATATCATATAGATCTCTTTATTTTGAGGAAAATTCTTTCATAAGTTCAATAACTCCCCTTAAAATAGGGGGAATTCATAGAGGTTTGTCAAGTAGATTAGGATATATGAATGCACTCAAATTAATTTATATGAATTTGATTTAGAAATATTTTTACTATTAGTATTTTATGAGATTGATGTTATGCTCAATTGATTTGATGCAAATGATCATGATGTTTGTTAGTCTTATGATTGGATAGAGAGATTTTTGAGTTGAACATTGGTGCTAGACTGATTGAGGCTTGATTTTTAATATTGCACATGACAGTATGCATCATAATATTGAAAGCATCATGATAACATTTTTTCATCAAAATGCATAAATTTGAATTCAAAATACGATTGTATATAACATAAAATAAAATATGAAAAATCAAGCTTCAAAGTGTAAAACACAATGAACTTAAATCAATTCTATTTTATATACACATTATTAAAAACTTAAAATCATGATTAAATAGTCAAGACTTAAGTGAGAAAATGAATGTACTAAATTAAGGCAATCGAGTAATAAAACAACATATCAATAAGTAAATTAAAAAACCAACACATAAACACACAAACAAAAGTAAATAAACTTTCAATTCAGAAAAGAGTGTGTGTGACAATAAGACATTACTCTTTGAGACCAAGGGTATGACAAAACAATTATGATCAGGGAAGGGGTAATAAAAGAATAAATAAGGGGTGGTCGAGTTGACTCCAGATACCCCATGTAAGTAGATGTTGCCTACATAGTCTTATGGACTTCAAGCCAAAATTAGTTCTCCCAGGGATATGGGAAAGAAGAAACCTGATGAAAAATTAATAAGATAAAATTTGGAAGAAAAATAGGAAAGGACTCAAAAAATGGCAAGAAAATATAAAGAATAAGCTTGCCAAAATAGAAATGTTAAGAATAAATCATAAATTAATGCAAAACAATTTCACAGAATCACAATAAAAATTTTTATGAATAGAGATACATCAAGAACAAAAATTAAAATGCACAATAAGAAGACAAGATTTAATGTGGTTCACCCAAGGTGGGATACATTTACCAAAGAGACACTTACTCAAATTTTATTACAATCCAAAAATAGTACAATCCACTCTCAGATTAGTCTTCTCACATTACAATGCACAAATATTGTTTGTAGCTATGTCAATAAACTCTCTCAAATTCACACTTGAATTCACACACTTTGTTCAACTTCTCAAAATTAATTCTTCCAATGTATTGCCTACTGTATGTCCATTTATAATACATCAATAGGTAACTTACATAATGGTTTTAAAAAATAATGGGTACCAAAACCATGGACCAAGTCAACCCATAACAACTCCCCATTAATCATGGGTGATGACACCACACATATACAAGTATAGATGTACCACATATCTATAATCCCAAAAAAAGGGGGTCTAAAATTTTATTTGGAACCCTAGTGAGAATTCATTAAGAGTGTACAATACATTTTAATGTACAACATTTGAAATAAATTGTAATGTAGAAATAGGCTCCACAACATAAAAATCTCCCACTTGGAGATTGATTTTCTCCGAGCAGGCTTCTCAACCCTTCATTGTCATCGATGAAGGCCATCTAAAGTTGAACATTGCTTTAGTTTATCCCTTGTGACTACCTTGGTCATCATGTCTGTAATATTTTGACTAGTATGAATATTTTCTAGCTTCAACTTCTCTTCCTTTAAAGCTGTTGTAATGAAATGGTACCTAAATTATATATGCTTCATCCTAGAGTGGAAGGCGAATTTATTTTCTAGGTGTATAACACTTTGAATACCAATCTAAAACTTCAATTCCTTTTAATTATGCTCCAAATATTTAGGCAATTGCTATAACCAAATCATCTCTTTTCTTGCCTCTATGACAACAACACACTTAGCCTTTATGATTGATAAAGCCATAAGTTTTTGTAGTTATGAAATCCAAATCACTGCTATGTCACCTATAGTAAATATATATCCTATCATGCTCCTCCTACTATCTAAATATCCACCCATGTCCAAATATACATAACCATGTAAAGCGGTGTCCAATCCACCATAGATTAAAACTATCCCCATAGTCCTTCTCAAGTATCAAAGGATCCAATTTACTGCCTACCAATGCTCTCTACTTAGATCACTCATGTACCTACTTACTACTCCCACTACATAGGAAATATATAGCCTAGTGCACACCATGGCATACATCAAGCTACTGATTGCTGATGAGTAAGGTACACAAGACATTTGGATTTTCTCCTCTATCTTGGGACACTATTCTTTTGATAAAATTTAAATGGCCTACCAAAGGAGTCCCAACCAATTTAGTATCTTGCATACTAAACCTCTCCAAGACCTTTTTAATGGACTCTTCTTGAGATAAATTCAGATTTTGTTCCTACCTATCTTGAGTTATTCTCATACCAAGGATTTATTTTTCTGCCCCAAAATCCTTCATATCAAAGGAATTACTAAGTTATTCCTTGAGTACCTTTATTTCTTGCATGTTTTTAACTACAACCAACATGCCATCTACATACAGACATAGGATAATGTAACTACAATCATCAAAATTCTTGATATATACGTAATGGTTTGAATGATACTTGGAGAATTCTTGCTACATCATAAAACTATCAAATTTCTTGTACAACTATCATGGAGCTTGTTTCAGGCCATACAATCTCTTCTTTAGTTTAAACATCATGCTCTTCTTCCCTGTGACCTCATACCCCTATAGTTATTCCATGTATAAGTCATCCTCTAAATAATCATGAAGGAACATAGTCTTCACATCCAGTTGCTCTAAGTGCAAGTCTTCTATTGCCACTATTCCAAAAATAGTCCTAATAGAAATCATCTTCATCATTAGAGAAAAAATATCATCAAAATCAATTCCTTTATTCTATGCAAACCCATTTACATCTAATCAACCTTGGACATTTTATTTCCTCCATCATCATCTTTAATTCTATATACCCACTTTTTCTATAATGGTCTCTTATCTTCAAGTGGGTTTATAAGATCCCAAGTCTGATTTTTCATCAGAGACTGATGCTCCTCATCCATTGCTTGTTCCCACTTATTCTTGAAATCTACCTACATTAATTCTTTAAATCACTCTAGAACTCCATTGTTAGTGAGTAATTAATAATCAAGATGTGGATACAAATGTTCAGATTCCCTTCTTACCCTAGAAGAACTTCTCACCTTAGGAGTTTGGGATTCTTATGGAGTAGTTTACTGAACTAGTTGCTTAGACACTTTACCATCTGCAATGTCCTCCAACACTATGTAATATTTTATAGAATCCTCTTTTTTATCTTGAAACTACTATTTATACATGAGTTTTTCATTAAAGACTACATCCCTAGACTGATAGATTTTCTTGTCCTTAAGACTCTAAATCCAAAAACCAAACTCATTCTCACCATAACCAATAAAGGTGCATTTTTTAGACTTAGCCTCTAACTTGGTCCTATCATCTTTATCACTATGAATAAAATCTTCATAGCCAAATATTATAAGAAAGGAATAATTAACCTTCTTAGTAGACCACACTTCCTTAGGTTTTCTTCATTCAAGGAAGATGAAGGTCCTTTATTGATCAGATATACAACTATGTTTATTTCTTCTACCCAAAACTGAAGGGGCAATTTTTTATGCAATCTCATGTTCTTATCATGATCCATGATATTCCCATTCATCCTTTATGATACTCTATTCTACTATGGAGTTCTTGGAACTGGCCTCTATCTATGAATCATATTCCTAGAATAGTAATAAAAAATTTTATTGCTGTAATATTCCCCATCATTATCTGACCTGAGACAATTTAACTTGAGACCTATTTCATTCTCAACCAAGGGTTTCCATCTTTTAAATGTATTAAACACATCAGATTTTATCTTAATACCATACACCCAAACTTTCCTAGTTTCATCATCAATAAAAGTGGCATAATAAGATGAGCCACTAATAGAAGATACCCGAGCCAACCCTCATACATCTGAATGAACCAAATCTAACTTATTCTCCTTCCTTGTAGGTCCAACCTTGAGAAAATTTACCCTTTTCTATTTTATATACATACAATCTTCGTAGAAATCTAAATCATACCCCTTTAATCTGAGAAACCTATCCTTCAAAATTTTCATGCCCTTTTGGCTCATGTGATTAAGCTTATCATGCCATAAAGTTGTATCTACATCTATAGTAACTAAATTACAATATGAAACACTACTTGATAAATATAAGGTACCAACCTTATTACCTCTTGCTATCACAAGAGCACCCTTAGTCAGCTTCCAAGAATCTTCTTTAAAAGTCACCATACAACCTTCACTACCTAATTGCCCTATGGATACCAAATTCCATCTCAACTTAGGCACATCCCTGACATCTTTCAGTAGTGAAGTGTTTCCATTCTACATCTTGACCTGAACACATCTTTTTCCTCCTATACTACAAGGCTCATCATCACTAAGATAAACCTATCTAAAATCCCCTTGAAGATAATCAATCAAATAATGCCTATGTGGTCTAGCATGAAAAGAAGCCCATAAATCTAAACCCCAAGACTCAAGAATATTATATATGGAGAGAATTAATGCATCCTAACAAACATTACCTAATTCCACATTCACCTCCTTTGTGTCTTCCTAATTTTTATTATTATTCTGAAGAGCCCAACAATCCTTCTTCATATGCCCAATCTTTCCATAGTGCCAGCTTGCCATCCTGCTCTTTGATTTTAACCTTCCTTGACCATTTGACTTTCCACACTTTCCTTTTCATCTATAATTTTGTCTCCCTCTAATATTTACCACCAAAGCATCACTTGAAGTATAATTTTACCTAGAGCTTTTCCATCACATTTTTTCACAAAGGATTACTCCTATGACATCCTCAAACTTCAACTTGGAATTGTTAGAGACCAAGTTGCTCACAACCATTACTAGGATGTTCCAGATCTTTGGCAAGGAACACAAAATAAGTAGAGCTTTGAATTTGTCATGAAATTCAATTCTTGTAGAGTTCAAAAGACTCACAATCATATTAAATTCTTTTAAATGATTAGTGACTAAACCATTTTTAGACATATTCATATTAAATAAAATTTTCATTAAAAATATTTTATTAGAAGTAGAGGGTTTTTCATCTAACTTCCCTAACATGTTCATGAGAATTTCCATTGTCTTATGTTGTGATATATTAATGCAACTAAAGATGTAAAGCATAACCAGAAGACCCCAAGTGTTTTCCTATCAAGTAGCTCCCAAGTCTCATCTAATGTACCCATAGGTTGCTTTACTTTTATTACTAGTGGAGCATGGAGGTCCTTCTGATAGAGGTAATCTTCCATATGCATATTTTTTAGACCAAATTTATGCTCATTTAACTTTTCAAATTTTGATCTACTATCATCAGCCATAGGTCCCACTTAAACTCATAACCCTTCTTACAACTTAACACTTCATCAAATACAACTTGGCTCTAATACCGATTGTTAGGAATAAATTAGAAATTAATGCAAAATAATTTCATATAATCATAATAAAAAAAGATATGAATAGAGATACATTAAGAATAAAAATTAAAATTCATAACAAGAAGATATGATTTAACGTTGTTCACCCAATGTGGGATACAACCACTAAGAAACACTTGCTCAGATATTATTACAAGAAAATAAGAGTATAATCCACTCTCATATCAGTCTTCTCACAATTACAATGCACAAATATTGTTTGGAGTTTCACTCAACAAAAACTCTAGAATTCACACACTCTATTCACCTTCTCAAACTTAGTTCTTCTAATGTATTACCTACTATATGTCCATCTATAATACATCAATATGTAACTGACATAATGGTTTTACAAAACAATGGTACCAAAACCATGGGCTAAGTCAACCCATAGTGGTTCCCCATTAATCATGGCTGATGACACCACACATATACAAGTATAGATAAACCACATATCTATACTCCTAGAAAAAAAGGGTCCAAAATTATTTTTGGAACCCTAGTGAGAATACATTAAGAGTGTATAGTATATTTTAATGTATAATATTTGAAATAAATTTTAATGTATAAATAGGCTCTACAACAGAACAAACAAGATATATGCTTATAAAACATTGAAAGTATGAGACAAAGGATGGTCAAGCTGGCCTTAGAGTTCTGAGTGCTGCCTACATAGTCTAATTGGACTTCAAGTCATTGTATTTCAAGAAATAATGGGCATATAAAATGATAAGTATGATTAGGGATAAGGTAGAAATATTTTAAGACTAGATGTTTAAACTCAAAAAATGATGAAAGCGTGAAATATGAACTTGAAAAATGGTAAGAGCATAGGAATTAACTTAAAAAATGGTGAGATAGTAGGAAATTGGTCCCACTTTTGATATGTCTTACTCATGAAGAGATGAAAATCACTTATGAGGTAAGTTAGTCTGTGTCACCCAACTATAAGTGACTAGAAATTCAAATTGAGGAACATGATGCCAACTAGTCAATGATGTCATATTAGATATGGGCATACATGGGGAAACTTGTGGGATATTAAGTCATGCATATTTTAAAGGATTTTATACATAAGAGAATATTTGTATTTTTATGTATTTTTGGAATATTTAAAAATTTAAAGGATATTTTTAATATTATACCCATAAAGGATCACTAGCAAAGGGAATTTTTTTTTCTTGCACTTGGATGGGATTGAATAACAAATGATAGGATAGAATAATAATGAATGATATGTGGATAATAAATCTCCAAGTACCATTTTATATAAGAACAAAATGGTTGGTCTTAAAAGTGTCACTAAGAAGATATGCCAAGATATTTTCCAAAACAAGGCTCATAACAACTTCCACTTTATTATTAAGATCAAGATATGAAGGAAAAATTGGACCAGGGTAGGATGAACATAAAGAGGTTTGAGACAAGGTAAAATGGTCAATATTATAGGAATGGATTTTAATGTAGATAAGGATAACCCTAGGTGTCAAGGTAATTACATATAAAAAAATATTTACACATGATGCTAGAAACCTAGTTTTCATCATGATACTTCCCCAAGGTGCCACAAACATGGTTTTCACCATTGTTCATGAATTATTTATCTTTCTCTTTTGATTTTTTATTTGATTTTTTTAAATTTTTGGTATCTCAACCTAATAGAGGATTGAAATATGCACAATGTTGAATGTTTGATCTTTAACCCATACTAGTTCTAATTAACTTCTCTTCTAGAATTTTTTTATTGATGTAGACTTTACTGATGCTATTATGATATTCATTGCATATTGAATCTATAATCATACCTCCCATGAATCTACTCCTCCCTATGATTGCACATAGACTCACCTGTATACTACTAACCCTGATCATCTCATTTGGAGACTTTCACCACTTTCTTGGACCTCTCTTGCATCATTTTCTTATCCTCCATACATCCTTACTCCATTTTAGCCATTTCACACACAAGACATGCCCTCTAAGGACTCCTCAAGGCCTTTCAAGGGCATGTTGATTATCCTAGGCCCTTGTTTAACCTAGGTGCCTAGGCCACAAATTTCCTTCAAAAAATACATGGCCTAGGTAGAATGTGTGCAAAAGTGCTTGTTTGGACCCAAAGAGTAAAAAATGGCTAGTTTTAGGTCTTTTGGTGGATTAGGGTTGGGATATATGCCTCTTTCTCATTAATTTGATCCACTCTCTTCTCTTTACACCCTCTCTCTTGATTATTCTTCCCTCTCTTGACTCTCATGCCTTCTTGAATCTCTATTGATTCATTCTTGGCACTCTTGAGCTTGATTGGTGATAGAGGATCCCACATGCTGCTACACATTTGCTTAGAGACTCCATTACTAGTCTCAATTTTTCCTACTTCCTTATGGATTTTTTTATAGATTCTACATTTATAATTTCACTTGATTTATGCACTTAGTTGGAGCTCTTACACCATTGTAAATTCTCACTTCACTTCATCCTTTGCTTTTGGCCTTTAGTTTGGACTTCAGCTTGTACATAACTTGGTCTTCCTCCTACATTTATTCCTAGTTTATATTATTGATAGGTAAAACATCTACACATATTATTTAAGCTTGATATAAGGGCATTTTTCTATGAAAAGTGAAACTCCATTATTTTGTGTAGTATATATGATAGGGTTTGATTTGTTTTAGTGATTTAATTATTTTGTGCATTGTTTAGAATAGTTTTTGAAGTTTATGCATTCATATGTAGTTACAAGATATCTTAATTGCTTGAAATATTTAAAATTACATGTTATGATTGTATTGAAAACACTCTCATTACATAATAGGACTCTACATTCTCAAAATGATCTATACAAGTTGATTAAATTATCTCTCTCTCTTGCTAAACTAGAACATTGCATTGCTAGAAAATACTAGTATTGATTTGGAAAGAACTAAAATATATAATAGGTATGTTATTGAATCCTTTCCTAAAAATGTCTTTCATTTGGTCTTAAAGTGCCTTATCTTCTAGATTTACATTTCAATTGTTATTTCTCTCCATTTGGTATTGTTATTTTTGCTTTATTCATGCAATCAATAGCCTAGTCTTAGCTACTTGCTTTACTATGGTTAGATCCACTAAAGGTGCCTATGTACTTTGTGTAATTGTTCATAATAGCCCCAAACCTATTAAAAGTCTATCCATAACTTGGTACAAGTCAACAAACTGGATAACCACTATATACCTCTTATATCCCATAGAAGCCCTGAGCCTTCTAGCCTCTTAGTGGTTTGATTTATCACCCTACCAAACATTGGTGGTTACATTTAAATTCTTAGAAATAAATTATAGCATGCCTAGTGGGAACTAAAATACAATTTCACATTAGAAATATCTTAGCTAACTCCCCTCTATTAGTTGTTAGGCTTTGCTTTCAGTTGTGTTTTGACTCTCACCTTGGTTATTTTCTCTTGCTTTGGTTTTGTGTAGTTCTCCCTCTTAGTTCTCTATCAGTTTGCCTTTTATATTATCTTCCATGTTGTTCTTGCTTCATTACATCCATGGCCAATTTCCCACCCTTTGGATTCCAATCCTAGTGGATTTAGGGTCTTATCCCTGAGCTCACTCATGATCAAGCCACATTTGTAATGAAACACCATAGACAACATAGGACCTATGAGCTTCCCTTGACCCAACATGATATTCTATACTCTCTCATGTTTAATATAGAACAAGATCGGTAGGACTATAACCAATAGACTCGGTCTCCTTTTCACTAGTCTAATCTTTAGTCATCTAAGGATATTTCATCTCAGCCTCATTGCATGTCTCATTCACCTATTGGAAGTGATGAGGATCCCCTTACATGACTATGACCTAATGAGCTATGTGAAATCATTGATGATTGACATATATATCTTTGGGTGAGTGAAGTGTATCCTTCTCCCCTAGGAGTCATTGGTATGCTTCCTCTAGAAATAGAGCTTGCACCCACTTAGTTTTGAGTACTTCAACTAGTTACTGTATGAGTTCCCTACCTCTTTCCTGATTGGAGACTCTAAAACAAGAACTTCCTCATATCCATGCTATGGATTGGTATGTATTATAACTCAATGAGGTATCCCCATCATAGGGGTTCCTCCCATCCTCCTAGCCCTTCTTTTAGAGTTTTCAATGAGCATGATGATTTGGATTATCATCTATGAATTAAAGATCTGTGAGAGGCCTATCTAGAGCATCAACACCTAATAGTTGACCCTTTTTTGATAGTACATGGTCAATAAAATGGACATTTTGGTCATCATGGCCATTTCCATGAGCATGCCACATCTTCCCATCATACCCATGGGGACTGTCACACTTCCCATGGTCATTCTCCACCCCATGGTAGAGATGATTTACATCATGAGTGTCCTCCCTATCAAGAGCTACCCTAACATCATCTTCCCCATGGTCATGGTCAAGGTGATGCCTATGGGCATAGGAAATATCATCACCATCATGAGCCTCCTCTCAAGGTTCATTGCTAGCCTACTAACAACCATGCTTATGATGATCTCTACCAAAATCCTCTAGCTCCTTGGGTACGTGCTATTCCCCTTCCTACTCTTATCCTTGAACTACCTAAGTTCAATGGGATATGGGAATCCAGTCCCATGGAGCATATTCTAGCATTCATGATGTTAGGTATGGATTGGGAACAATATGAAGGCATGATTTTAAAGCTCTTCACTCATTCTCTATGAGATGAAGCTCTTGTCTAGTTTCAAAATTTATCTCCAAATTATCTCTCTAGTTTTTAGCTCCTTTTGGATGAATTCCTCCAATATTTTGATATTTTTAGACCTTTTAACCTTAACATCTAGTGATTCACCTTCATGGGATAAGCCAAGGGTGAGTCAAACTTTGATTTTATGCCTAGATGCTATTCAACTGTTCATACATGCAAGACTAGGTTCTTAGATGACCAAATTTATGATATGTTCATGAAAGCATTGAGGCAAGAGGTTCACCTTAAGGTCCTCAAACATGAACCCACCTCTTATGTTGAATATGTTAATGAGTGTCTAAAGATATAAGTGTTTGAGGTGCACATGGGCATATAGCCTATACCTTCCCAAAAGTCATCCTCTTCACATGATCACAATCACAATACGACCAATGATGGTAGCTATAATTTTCTTCCTGAGAAGAAGGACAAGAAAAACACCCATAAAGTGAATACATTAAGCAAGAAGCCAACTAAAAAGAATCCTTCTTAATCAAGCACAATAAAATAATGGATGGTGTTTCCTTATGACCCTACCAAATTTTAAAACATCCATAAGATGAGGAGGTACAATGATGCCAATTATGTCTCCCAAAAGTTTGGTGGGCACACCTCACCTCCATCATAGAGTTCTCCTCTTGCAGATCCCAACTGCAAGTTGAATGTCTTCAAGGAGCCTTTACCTGGCCACGAGAAGGAGAAGAAGAAGAAAAAGAAGAAATCAAAGGATAAGGCCCCATGTTTTCCTTATTTCTCTTTCACCTCTTCTAACTCCTCTTAGGATAACCCAAGAGGGAAAGCTAAGTGTGATAGTAGAAAGGTTGTTGCTGCTATCGACATAGCCTCTACTAGGTATGAGTGATTTGTCAACACACACTTTGGTCAAGCCACTAACCCTATTGAAGAGACTTGTAATGCTAGACATCCTATCAAACCCATGGGGGTAGGGAATCCTATGGTCAAATTTAATTTTAGGTGTAATGTCCCTCCCTAGGCTAGACAACATCCTTACTTTATCATAAAAGAGTTGTAGGGCCTATCGACTGGGATCTCCATTTCGAACCTTCTTCACCTTTGCCCTGAGTAAAGAGGTCTTGTATTTGATGAGCTTGGTCTTCTTATGATGGTATATTACATGATGTTGAAGTAATATTTAAATCCAATTCACATAAGCACCCTCATCCTCTAATCTTATATTTTGACCCAACCTATTAGCTAGATGCTTTAGTTTTTATAAAGAGGGTCCATTTCCCTTTCTATATCGAGACTTCTGTTGATGACTATTATATTAAGTGGTACATCATCAATGAGGGAGATACATTTAATATGATACCCTTGCATGTGTTCAATGAGATTGGGATTAGTCAAAAGAAGCTCTCTAATTCTTACCATAACTATGTTGGTTTTAATGATGACATAGTTATGCCAGTGGCGAACATGAAATTAGAGGTTAAGTTTGACCCCAAGATAGTCAAAATAAAGTTCTATGTGTTATATCTTGATCTTTCATACAACATGATGTTTGGCCATCCTTGGACTACTACTGTGTAGGTCATCACATTAACCACATTTTGCATGGTGTAGTTTGTGAATGAAGGTGAGGTTCACACCATGGAGACTGACCTAGATCCCTAAGCATTACTCTATGTAAAGACAAATCCCTCAAGTAAGGATTTATATATCTCCTTGTAGGGGTCTATAGATTCTCATATACCCATATTTTTATGTCTCATTTCTTAAATATTAATGGTTTGATCTGGCTGAGTACCAATCGACATTCATTTTTTTAGATTCTAACATGCATCAAATAACTCCCTCTTTTGCTCCATGACACTGAGCCAACTCATCTCTTTTAAAAGATATCTTTCAAGATGTTTTTCTAGATGTTGAGCTTCCCCTTGCATCTCACTTTGCCCATAAGAGTATTGGATCTCTTAATGCATCTCCCACTGAGGTCACTAGAGTAGTTGAGTATGATCTTGAGTGCTATTCCATCCATGGTATAACACCCAACCTGATCAATGAGAGGAGAACTTAAAAGAAGATCCTTCCCATGAATTATACACACATCCTTTTTTTTAATCTAAGGTTTCTTTAGGCTCACTCTAGTTGTATTTTGGTTCCTAGGACCCCTTATGGGTCCTTGTTGACCTCCCGAGCCTATGCACCATTTCATGGGCACCTACAGATAGAAGTTACTTTTTGTGCTTCTTTTAGTTAATCATTTTTCTTCTTTTCCATTGTTGATCTATTTTAACTCCCTCTCTCTCTCTTGTTCATCATGGTTGTAGGTAGGGTTGTTAGTTGTCTATGATGGTTTGGGACTTATTGTAGTCTTGTTGATTGGTCTTCATCTTCTCTGAACTTCCCCTCACTTTCCCTTATTACCTCTTGCCATGCTCAATGTTGGTCAATCATTATGATTTTGGGTTAGTTTCATTTTTTGATTCCTTCATGCAACTCGCTTCCACCACTTTGCTTTGTGATCACCTTTCAATAGTTTTTAGTATTGTGTTCTCAACCCCTATCATGGTGTACCTCTTAATGGTGATTCACATAAATAGTAACAATTAGGGAAATGTAGGACTAGCAGTTATAACTTGGGTTATTAATGATCCATAGGGTCATAAGCTTATTACAGTTGATTTCTTCCTTACAAGTGAGATGAATAATGCCATCAAGTATCATAAAATAATTGGTGCCTTGATCAATGCCCATGATTTAGGCACATGTTATGTGTAGTTATTTTCTAAATCAATCTTAGTCATGTTTAAACTCAACAGTGTCTAGGTTATCCTTAGCTCTGAGTTGTTCCCCCTCTTTGAGGTGGCACATGATTTGCTTTCTTTCTTTAAGGACATCCAATTCACCCATATCCCTCACAGAGAGAACACTAGGGTTGGAACCCTAGTGAATGTCATTATGGATAGTATGATTTGATATGATATCACTTGTATCCATTCTTTACAAGGGTTAGAGCTAGAGCTAGAGCTAGAGTTGGATTTTAGATTATGTAGCATTTACACTCTCACCTGTGGATCACACCATTGACTTCTTCTACTATTATCTTTATCTGGTAAGTGTAGGTAATGTTTATTTTTATCTTTTTAGTTCTTTATTTACTTTGTTTTGGTGTGGATTCCATGTAATTCACAACACTCTTTATTCATTCAAACACTGACTGCTTGTACCTTGAGGGCATTTGTAATCATACTTCCTATGACCATACTCCTACCTATGATTACATGTCAGCTCATGTGTAGATTACTAACTTTGGTCATCCCACTTGGAGACATTCACCACTTTCTTAGACCTTTCCCACTGAAAGAATGAGTAGGAGATACACATGATCCACAGGATCAATCTAGGAGAAAGAACCCATAACAAGTAACTTGTAAAATAATACCAGAGAATAAAATATGTTTTTATCACACTAAAAAACTAGGTGATAATCCTATAAATTCTCATTATTCTCTCATTATAATCTATTATATTTTAAAGTATATATAATACAAATAGTTTGTTTTATGACAATAGACTATTTGTTGTGATTACAAAATAGAGAAAACAAACTATTTGTTTTCAAATACTATGAACAAAAATATTGTTGAGAGACTCTCAAAAATAAAACAAATTATCCTAGGTAAATAAAATTAACCCTAGGTAATAAATAACTTACCCTATTATCCCTAGGTAAGCTTAAATATTCATTATTCCAACACCCCGCCTTAAGCGAAACATAGGGAGAATGACAAACAAATATGGGTCCCGATTACTAGGCTTGATAAGGTACCCATATACAAACCAATCACAATATATAACATATGAAAAATAAAGGAAGGACTTCATGGGAAATCCCCCCCAAGGACAACTTCCTTCACCCCAAGAATCACTCGCAACTAAAGATAATGAGGAGAAGCGAAAAGTTTAGTGAAGATGTCTGCAATCTGCTTAGCTATAAGCACAAACTCCAAAGAAAGAACTCAATCTTGAATAAGATGTTGAATGAAGTGCATGTGAATCTCAATGTGTTTGGTCCACTGATGCTCAATAGGATTGTGTGAAATAGCAATCACACTTTGGTTGTCACACCAAAGAGTAGTAGGACCCTGCTGTGTGAAGCCAATCTCTCCAAGCAACTGTCGAAGCCAAAGTGTCTCCTGACTAACTTTGAAAGCACCTCAATACTCAACCTCAGTAGAGGACAATGTAATAGTAGTCTAATTTTTGCATGCCCAAGCAACTGGACCTGAACCAAGTGTGAAAGCAAATCCACAAGTGGACTTGCGAGTGTCAACATCACCAACCCAATCAGAGTCAGTGTATCCAACAAGTTATGTATAACTCTATGGTGTGTAATGTATACCAAAGTGAGTGGTGCCCCAAATGTAGCACAAAATATGCTTGGCTGCTTGCCAATGACTCTCATGAGGCTCATGTGATAATTGAGAGACAAGGTTCACAACAAATGTGATGTCAGGACAGGTATGAGTCATGTATAAAAGACTACCTACAATTTGCCTATACAAAGTTGGATCAACAAGATGAGTCATACAAGTGACAGACAACACAACACCTGATTGATATGGAGTGGGGATAGGCTTGCAATCAGCCAAGCCAAATTGATGAAGAAGATCTGTCGCATACTTTTGCTGTCCAATAGAGATGCCCTCAGAGGACTAAACTTGAAGACCAAGAAAATAATGTAGAAGTCCCAGACCTATCATATCAAACCTATCTGCCAACTTGTCCTTAATGTCATGTATCAATGAATCTAAACTACCAGTGAGGATGAGATCATCAACATATAAAACCAATATGACAATCTCATCACCTTGCTTTAAGATGTATACATTGTGATCTAACTCACAATGAATAAAACTAGAACTCAAAAGAAAACTATCCATCTTCTCATACCAAGCTCTAGGAGCTTGTTTGAGGCCATAAAGAGAATAACAGAGTCTAAAAACCAATGATGAGTCCTACATAAATCCTGGAGGCTGCTCCATATATATCTCCTCATGGAGATCACCATGCAAGAAGGCACTCTTCACATCCATCTAAAAAACTAACCAAGAATGTGAAACAGCAAGAGAGAGTACAAGCTGAATAGAATCCATCTTAGCTACAGGGGCAAAGGTCTCAGAGTAATCAACCCCTTCAACCTATGAAAATCCCTTAGCTACTAATCTAGCTTTTTACTTATCCACTGATCCATCTGCAACATATTTGGTCCTATAGACCCATTTATATTTTACAAGTTTTCTTCCCTTAGGAAGAGGGACAAGATCCCAAGTATCATTCTTCATTAATGTAGAATACTCATCATACATTGCAACATCCCACTCAGGTATACCAATGGCCTCAAAAAACAATACTGGATCATTTGTACAAGCTTGTCCCAAAAGAGCAACACTAGATGTTTGTGAGCGAGTGTGACAAGAATCAGATGGATCACCAATGAAAGAACTATCTGCCAATAGAGTGCTCTTTGCCCACTTGGGCAAAGGTGGTGAAGAAGATGGCTATGGTGGTTGAACAAGTGCAACATCATCATCATCAACAATAGAAAGCAAATCCTCACTATCCTCGATAGAAGGAGGGGGAGAAGAAGAACTAGATGTACACTCCTATGGAGTGAGTAGCTCATCAACCTGAACATCCTGTCGAAACAACACATCATGTGTGATAGGATCAAAAAGGTGATAGGATTTTACATCTTCAAAATAGCCAAAAAAAATGAGTGGTTGGCTTTTCTTTTCCAATGCTTTGCATTTGTCATCAAGAACAAACACCCATGCTTGACTCCCAAAGATGCAAAAATATGAAATATCAGGCTTGATCCCAGACCAAGCTTCTTCAAGTGTCATATTTTGAACAGCTTTGTGAGGCATATGGTTTTGAATATAGTTTGCACAATTTATAGCTTTAGCCCAATATTGTGGACCCAAATTTTTAGAGTGAATCATATAATTTGCCATCTCTTTCAATGTTTGATTTTTCCTCTCTGCTACACCATTTTGTTGAGGGGTGTGTGGTACAATGAACTAGTGCTATATCCCATGCTCAATACAAAAATCATGGAAAGCATTACTATCATATTCCCCCCCATTGTCAATGCATATATTTTTAAGAGGAAGAAAAGATTGTCTTTCAACAAAGGCTTTGAAAGCCTTAAAATTCTCAAAAACTTCACTTTTCAACTTGAGAAAATATACCCAAGTTTTATGAGTGAAATCATCAATGAATGTGATTGCATATTTATCCCTTGAAAAAGAACGAGTTGGAAAAGTCATCAAATAACTTTGAACCAACCCTAAGGGTGCATTTGCACGTGTGGCCTTACCAACTGGAAATGGATCCTAGTGCTGTTTACCAGCTAGACAACCAGGACACACCCCATCAATACATGAGACCTTAAGAAGGCCTTTTACAAGATGTTTTATACTCATTTGTTGCATATATCCATAACTCAAATGCCCTAATCTCTCATGCCATAATTTTCTGAGACTATTACCATTTGCTATAAGTGAAGAACCAAAAGACATAAAAGACTTAAACTTATCAAAAGTATAGAGTCTTACAGTATGGTCTGCTGTACCTGTAGCAACTATCTCACTAGGATCATTACATTCTCTAATTAAAAAATCATGTGAAGTAAACTGCACAATTTTACCAGTACCAAAATTACATATTTGATATATAGAGAGAAGATTAGAAGAGATTTGGGGTACAAGCAATACATTGTTAAAACATCCATCCTATTTGTCAATAGTACCTGATCCCAAAATTTTAATTTGTGAGGAGTTACCCATAGCAATATGCGATGTAATACAATCTATAAGAGAAGACAATAGATCTTTAGAATGTGTGAGATGGTGAGAAGCACCTGAGTCAAAAATCCATTGATCATGACATGAAGATGTAGCCCTGGCTGAAAGTGCTTTCCCTTTTCCTGCAGGAGAAGTAGAAGGAGATGGAGACAGAATGGAAATTTTATGTTGTCTAACCACTGCCTCTAATTCTTCCATCTTCTTAAAACATCTACTTTCATCATGATTAGGACCACCAGAAAAATTACATGGACCAAATGTTTTCTTCTTTTGCTTAAAGGACTTTTTGGTCTTAGTAGATTTAAAATGATGAGGTGTCTGGGTGGTGGACTCTTGAGGGTTATTTAAAGGTGCTTGATTTTGTTTAGACTTAGGTGAAGGTTTTCATTTAGAATAATTAGCAACTAGAGCATGACTAGGACTAGGTAGAGCATCTAGGGCCATTAATTTTGTTTGCTCCCTAGTCAATCTTTCACAAAAAACTTCAAAGGAAGGCCATTTGAATTCATCACCTAATGTATCCATCATTTTATAAAAAGTAGAGGAAAAAACACTATATGGTCCTTTCAAATTTGAAAAAATCATGAAAATGCACTCCTTATCACTTTATCCTTGTCACTAGCTTTCAACTATGACCTAATAAATTTGAATTTTGCCAAGAATTCATCTATTGAAGGAAAATCTGATGGAGAGAGAGTACTCAATTATGCATCTAATTACAAAATTTTAGACTCATTAACTTTGACAAATAGGTTTTTAAATTTTTCCCATACCTCTTTTGGCATTGTAGCAATTGCAATGTGAAATTGAAGATTATCTAAGACGTTGAGGCAAATCAATCCAAGAGCCTCATCCTGCTTACAACCATATGCATATTTGTCTTTTTCAGTGGTGAATGCCGCAGGTGTTGTTTCAAAAAAAATTATCCATAATCCCTTTGATTGAAGGAGTCATTGCATTTTTGGCTTCCAAACATGGTAATTTGTGGAGTTTAGGGGTTCAAACAATCAGGATTCCATTCCCGAAGAAGACGATGACATTGACAGGAACAACCTAGACATTTTTTCTCAAAAAAAATCCCTCCCATTAAAATTTAACGTCTCCTGATGATTTTTTTTTTCCTTATCTTATACAAAGGTACAAAAAAATGGCTTTAAGTAAAAAAAAATGTAGGGGGATTTGATCCCAAGACTTTCTCCCTACCAGTTTTTAACAAAATAACTCTAGCCACTTTAGCAAAGTCAACTTTGTTCATTTAAAGATAGAGACTTGCTTTTAAACAACTAAAAATTAAGAAATTAATAAAAAAAAGCCAAAAATGACTCACATGTGTGAGATGGATGTTGAATAATATTTGGATTTATCAAAAATAATTTATTGTTCCAGCAAGGCGTGGTGATCAGGAAGAATTATGGTGAGAATTTTATAAATATTTTCCAAGAAAAAAACCTCCAAGCAAATTCAGAATTAGCTCCACAAGATCTACTCAAAGGACTATACGGCCTGATCTAAATCCATACTTCTCAGCTAGAAATGAAATCCTAGAAAGTCTGCTAACACATACAACTTTCAGATTTTGATTTTATGCAGTGTAAGGTGTTTAAACTGAAGAAAACTGTACAGCTATGCTGTAGAACAAAACAGATTTTGAAATCCCTGTTGTAATCCCCCAAAATGCTATATGACCTACAAATAAACTGTATGAATTGATCTAGAATGAAAGATAGCATATTCAACTTTCATTAAAAGGTGTCAAATTTTAGAAAAGACATCCGTATGATCTGCCAGATCAAAAACCGTACAGGTACTGCAGTCTACCAAAAAAAACTAGTCAGCCAGTTTTTGTATGGAAGAGCTGTACAACTAGCAAGGAATGAAAAAAATCAAGTTAAAATGGATTCCTGATTAAATTTTCTATGCCCTTGTGCCAAAAAATTCTGGTTTTGGAAATTTTTACGGTCATAAATGATCATAAAGTACATAAATTTCCAAAAAAAAACTTGTAAACAAGAACCAGAATGTGAGAGAATAACAAATATTTGTAACACATCAATAAAATAATGTTTTTGACTATGTTAATAGATGAAAATGATGAAAAATTTGTAGGGAAGATGATCTTCAACTAGAACTCCAAGCTCTGATACCATGAAAGAATGAGCAAGAGATACACAAGATCCACAGGATCAATCCAGGAGAAAGAACCCACAACAAGTAACCTGCAAAATAATATTAGAGAATAAAATATGTTTTTCTCACACCTAAAAACTAGGTGATAATCCTATAAATTCTTTGTATTCTCTCATTATTCTCTCGTTACAATATATTAGATTGTAAAGTATATATAATACAAATAGTTTGTTTTACGACAATAGACTCTTTGTTGTGATTACAAAATAGAGAAAACAAACTATTTGTTTTCAAATACTACGAACAAAAATATTGTTGAGAGACTCTCAACAATAAAACAAATTATCATAGGTAAATAAAATTAACCCTAGGTAATAAATAACTTACCCTATTATTCCTAGGTAAGATTAAATATTCATTATTCCAACACCCACATCATATTCTTACCATCTATACATCCTTAGTCCATCATGTCCCTTTCACACACAAGATAGGACCTCTAGGGACCCCCCATCACCTTTTGATAGCCTATTAACTAGCCGAGGACCTTGTTTGACCTAGTCCATAGCTTTTGTGAAGGTAACCCATTACTTAAGACACATTTTTCCTTCACAAAGTCTATGGCATAAGCCACATCCTAGGCAAAATGCATGCAAAATTTCCTGTTTGGACCTAAATGGTAACAAATAGCTAGTTTGAGGTCTTTTAGTGGATTGGGGTTAGGATATATGCTTCTTTCTCATTCATTTAAGATAATATATTCTTTCTCCACTATATCTCTTGATTATTCTTCCCTCTCTTGACTCTAATGATTTATTGAATATCTCTTGATTCATTCTTGGCATTCTTGAGCTTGATTGGTGATAGAGGATCCCATATGCTACTACACATTTGCTTGGTGACTCCATTGCTTCTCTCAGTTATTCTTGCTTCCTTGTGACTTGATTGTATCTTCTACATTTGGCATTGTACCTAATTTTTGCACTTGGTTGGATCTCTTATAACATTACAAGTTTTCACTTCACCTCATCCTTTGCTCTTGGATTTTGGTTTGGACTTCAACTTGCACATAGCTTTGTCTTGTGAACTAGGAATTTGACTAAGAAGAGGATATTAGTATTGTGTTAGTGAATGAAATAAAATAAAAAAAATACTAAACTAACATATTCATGCCTAGTTACTAGGGTGAGCTTAGTGAAGAAAGACAAATGAACAAAACACAACTAAAATGTAAGAAAACACACATTTCCTACCTTTGTTGATGCTCTAAAAGTATTATTCAATTGGCTTGCTTGGTTTGTCCTCATGAAGTCCTTGTCAATGGAAGTTTGACTACCTCCATCTCTCCTTGACACCTTTAGCTTTGTCTTAGCTTGGTTTGGAATCAATTTGGCATGGTAACACTAGTTGCAAGAAGCTTTTGGAACCAATTCTGCATTATAACTTTGCACAAATTAAGCTTTTAAATTCATATTGTAAGGCCTCTTATTTATAGATTTTTGCAAAAGGCTAAAATCAACCTGAATCATCCATATCAAGATTGAGATGTGTGGCTAAGGATTAATCCAATTATGAAATTAAAATTGGTAAATAGGCTCATAAATATTTGGGATAGAGGAGCAATTAAGAGGCATGGATAGATTTGATGAGGCATGGGAGGCATGAATCTTGATATTTATGGCATATATGGCCTAGGGATGTCTTCCAAAGAAATGAGGTCATCTGATGATGCAAATATTCAATATTCATTTCTAAAAAAAATTATTCAACAGGTTTCCATAGAATTATTGATTAGGCTCTAATTTGGTTTAATTAGCTTTAAAGCATGTTTAAGCACTTTAAGCACAAATTACTCAAATTGATTAGAATGCCTTGTTATTGGTCCATAATTTGATTAGATTAGAATTGGAAGGTGATTTTAGATGTGTTGGATCCATTATATTATTTATGATATTATTAATAGAAAATAACAAAGGCACATGTCTTGTGTAAGAGATTTGATAGGAAAGAGCAATCCAGAGCACCTAGGTGCAAAATTGGCATTTTGACTTCAAATGATCTGATTAAAGTTAGTTGACCCATAAATTGCATTACCCCATTTAATGATACTTTAGCCAAAATTGGCACTTGAATATGTCAGTTTCACATCATTTAGCATGTTTTAGTGTTTTTAGGCCAAATTATGCATTTTAAGTGGAAATTGGTCAAAAGCCTGGTTAGAGGTCATTGGTGGCCAGATTTAGGTCTCTATAGGTCTTCTTCCTACATTGCTTTTTAGCTTGGATTCCTATTTGGTATAATATCTACACATCTTCTTTTATCTTGATCTGAGGGCACTTTGCTATGCAAAGTTAAACTCCATTAATTTGTGTAGTATATATTCTAGGTTTTGATATGTTTTAGTGATTTAGTTATTTTTTGCATTTTTTAGAATAGTTTTTGAAGTTTATGCATTCATATGTGGTTACAAGATATCTTCATTGCTCAAAATATTTACCATTACATGTTATGATTACATTGAAAACACTCTTATTGCATAATAGGACTCTACACGCTTAAAATGATATATACAAGTTTCTTAAATAATCTCTCTCTCTCTCTCTCTCTCTAAACTAGAACATTGCATTTCTAGAAAAAATAGTATTGATTTGGAAAGATAACTTAAATATAGAGTAGGCATACTCTTGAACCCTTTCTTGAAAACATCTTTATTGCTTAAAATGTCTTTCATTTGGCCTCAAAGTGACTTAGCTTCTAGATTTACATTTCAGTTGTCATCTCTCTCCATTTGGTATTATTGTTTTTGATTTGTTCATGCAATCAATATCCTAGTCTTATCTACTTGCTTTACTATGGTTGGATCTGCTAGAGGTGTCTGCATACTTTATGTTCTTATTCATAATATCCCCAACCTAGTTTACAAGTTTGTCTATTGTTTGGTATAAGTTGGCAAACTGGATAGCCACTATAGACCTCTTGTATCCCATAAAATCCCTAAGACTTATAACCTTTTAGTGATTTGCTTTAGCACCCTACCAAACACTGGTGGTTTTATTCATATTCTTGGAGCTATAGATTCTACTTCTTCCAAACCTCTAAACAAGGTGTGTTCATAGTCTCTTCGAAAAAGAGTACCACTAGGGAGTGTACCAATGTACATACATTGGATAAATGATTTGATTAGATAATGGAATATAGGTCTTGAATGAATATCGCGATCACCATGGAATGTATAGTGGTTTAAGGAAAAATGAAGATTAAGCTTTTTTATCACACACATTATTACTAATTCAACTTGATTTTGGTTATGGTGGGGATGATATTGAATTCAATAATGTATTCATCAAGTAATGATAACTAATTAGCTCAACTATTGGCACCTCAAAGAGGTTTTCACCAATAAAGTCTTCTTGATTGTTCTGATTTGGATTGTTAAATAACACCTTGAATAATGTTTCACTAAGAGAGTTTGATAATTTATTTTGATTATCCTTTAGTTCCTTAAGTAGGGGTTCATTAAAGGATTATGATTTTTGATTCTGATTATCATCTAAAAACTCAAACAAGGTTTCACTAGAATATGCTAAGTTTAGACTTTGATTATCTTCTAATGACTTAAACAAGGTTTCACTAGGAATTTTATCTTTTGCCTAAATTTTGTCTTAGATTCCCAAAAATTTTACCACTAAGATGTTACCATGGAAGGAGTTCAACAATGTGTGACTCTATTAGTCCCAATCAATGATTGTGGGTGGATGGATGTCAATATAATGACTAGGTTGGTTAATGTGAAAGGTATGTGTAATTTTAACATAAGGGGAAAAGGTAACATAGTCCTCATAGAGGACATTAGGATAACTTGTGTCAATGTCAAATGAAGAATCCTTAAAAACCATGAAAGGATCACAAATATATTTAATCTGATCTATAATAATTATGTAGCTGATGTTATAACATTTACTAACGTATGTTAATTACGAAGTTGATTTAGACTCAAGTGGATTTGATAGAAGTGTATAGTCAATGTTATAATATCTAATAATATATTCTAATTTTTAAGGTGATTCTGACTCAAGGATGTGAACCTGATTTGAAAATAACGTTGATTCTACTTTTGATGCAAAATATGATAGTGGTTATAGAATGGAACCTAATTCTACCATTAGTTATAAAATAAGAATTGATTTTGATATAAATGTAGATCCTAATCATGTTTTTGCTGCATAGATGCCTTGATGGATTAATTTTTCCACAAGTAACTTTTCACTTCTTGTTGAGTAGTGAAGGTTGGGGATGTAATAAAGATAGACTATTGGTAAATAATATGTTCTTTGAATATGGGCTCATAAAATAAAGGTTAATCAAATATAGGTGAACAACCATAATGAGGCTCTTCAAATTAAGTCTCATCAAATATAGGATGATGGTCAAAGGATGATTCATAAATATGGGTGATTAAATGATAATGTCAAAAATGGGTGATTTGTCTTGATCTTGACTTGAAAGTGAATAAGTATGATTGTGATTAAGTGATATTAACATATCCCTAGTGAGGATTCTTTGACTTTGATTTAATTAAATCTTCAATAGATGATGTCTCTTAGAATGGTAATGATAAGACATAATTAGATGGCCTGATTGACTGTGACTCAAAGGTCAGAGCAATAAAAGACATAATGCAAGATAGGTTTTGTCTAAATTGAAGGAACATGTATATAACATCTTGGATTATAAATGGGATTATACTTTACATTTTTTGTGTTTATTGTGTCTCAATATATAAATGGGCATTACATAAAGGTTCCAAAATAATTTCCCTTTTACTACCATGATAATTTCCCTTTTACTACCATGACCAAGATCAAGTGGGTAACTAGTAGATGGGATGTTTAATGGATGTCACTATGAAATAGTGTGATTAATCCTACTTAGGATATAATCTAGGTTTGTTAGATCAAAATCTAAAGATAATCAAACAATTATTTTTAAGAGTCATAAAATGAACTCATCTTTGTTGTTAAACATGTATCCTTCTTGATCTGTTATGAACATCATATAATTGAATGGAAAAGTAATAGAAGATTTATCAAAGGATGCTCCCAAGTAGGGATACATGCAAGGGGAAAGATTGGATTGGAATTGGCCCCAAGTAGGGTGAAAAAGAACTAATTAAAATGGAATTTGGCCCAAGTAGTATGAAATAAATTATAAGTGATTTGATTTAGATTAGCCCCAAGTAGGATAAAATTGATCAGATGTGCTTTAAGATTAGATTGGAATTTGATGTGGGATTGGATTCAAATGAGAGAAAGGATGGATGTTAGGACTTCATCATTATTAATTGATAAGTGTGGGAAATTGAATGGAAATATAAGGATATTATTTGAAAATTATAAGAGAAAATGTTAGAATTGAACATGTTTGATTTGAATACAATAAAAAAGCACACATAGACTAGAATTCAATCCTATTCTTGAAATGTTTTGAATTAAAAACTTGGGAAAATGATCAGAATAATTCCAAATTTACATAGATAAAATAATGATAGAATTTCAGATAAAAAATGTATGAAATGTATATGTTTAACAATTTTGGATGTAGAAACAAACAATTTTAACCTGGAATATTGATAGAGTAATGCAATTTTGTGTAGGTATGAGATGACAATGTCATGGAATTTGGTTTTTGACTTTGTTTGATGAGATTGGGTTTTGATTAAGGTTTTGACATGAAAATAAAGCATAAAAATAAAAGAATCATAAGGAAATTTAATAATTGATGTAGGTGTACATCTCATTGATTAAAAATTTGATATACTTATCTTGAGAGAGGATTAAAAATTTAAGATTCATTAAATAAATTATTGTAGTTATAATTTATGGTGTTTTAATCCCACCCTTATCTCAAAAGGTCATACGAGCAAGGGAAATTTAGGGTGATGTTACCTTTTCACCCATACATTAATGAATTATCCATGGTAAAAGATGCATCTAATAATTAATCCAAGATTTGTCTATTCACAAGAGGGTTTTGTCCCTTCACATCCACTTCAATTGTAAGGCTCTCAGTAAAGTGTTACCAGATTTGGGGTTTAATTATAATTTTACTTGGATTTATAGATGGTACATATATAAAATCCATAATAGGTGGTACATGGACCCAATTTTGTTAATGAATAAGTTTAATCTTCTTTCTAATATTTCTCTTTTCAAGGGTACCACACGTTGGCCTTGATAATTAGAAAGAACTCCCTAGGGTTCAATCCTCATACAATGATGTGCAAGTATAAAGTTAGGACTTCATGGTGGAAAAACTCTTAAATTTGTATAACCAAAGAGTTAAATGGTGTTTTGTATAATTATATGTAATTATATTCCAATCATTGCACCCTGAAGACTTGTGAGAAGGTGATGAAATCCAACCTGCATAGCCAAAAGAAAAATTAATGTATTACTATTCTAATTCATGTAATTACCAATAGAGGTGAGCAAAGAGAATAGTAGGAAAATATTTAGGATAAAAAAATATGAACATTTAATTTATAAGTCACCCAAAATGGGAGAACATATGTGCAAAATATCCTCACAAAGAATTGAAGCAACAAGAATCAAAAGAAAACTTTTACAAAATGAAAAAACTTAGAAAATAAACAAGTTTTCTTATAACCCAAATGAAATGTGAATTATTTTTAAGATACCAAAGTAAATTTGAGTAGATAGTGTATGTTTAAATGAATCATTACACCCTTTTTATAACCTAAAAACAAACAAGGTAAGTATTTTTATTTGGTGGGTCTTTGGCATGCGTAAATATACAAACAAAATGTTAGAAGTAATAATCAATATTTTGATGATAAATTATAAAAAATAAATTATTTTTATACTAAATTTTTATAGGAAAAATCCTCCTACGTTTTAATTAAAAAAAAAAAAGATAATATACCAAAATTTATGATTAATTTACCAGTCATTTTTAGCTGAAAAATAAAATTAGAAATAAAAGGTGGTAGTTAGTAATTTGACTATAACTCCTACAATATACATAAGTTTTTAATTAAATTTTAAAATAATTTTTATAGTTAATATATGAACATACTTAAAAAAATTCATATTAAAAAAAATAATAGATCAAAATTTATGAATATTTTATGAGCTATTTCTTAGCCAAAAAATAAAATCAGAAATAAAATATGACAATTAGTAATTTGATCATAACTCCTAAATTAAGCATCAATTTTAAATTAAAATTTAATTTTTTTTTATATGACATATGTGTATGTATCCATAAAAAAATTAGATTAAAAAAAATAATAGATAAAAAATTAGGAACATTTTACGTGTCATTTCTAGTAAAAATTAAAATAAAGATTTTTAACTAGGAGACAGATAAAAGGGACTAGAAGAATTTGTGGGGTGCGAGTTCATTCCCATTTGGAGTTACATATGTGTCATTATAATATATAATAAATTATTTATACTCATTTTATATTTGTAAATGTTTAAATGAAACATGAATAATTAATGATCTACACCTAAGACTTCGTGAGCATACAAAGATTAACTAACAAATGCTAAGATTAAACTGATATGATGAAAACCTTTATTGTAAACCTCATATTTACGTATAATTAGGCTCATATGTAATTTAAATAGGTATTTATAAATTCCAATTCATTTTTAAATATCTCCTTGGAATATATAGACTAGTCAAATTTGATCAAAAATAGAAAAGGTGATGCACAAGAAGACTCCATAATTTGTTAGCACTTCATTGTCTAATTTGAGCATGTGAATTATAATGAGAAGAGGTATATTTAAATAAATTAATATTGATTAGGACCTTTCATATTGAATCCAAGATTAATGGCTGAAAATGAGTCTTTAAAAATGTATATGGATCAACACGTGGATCACTAATGTGAGCCTTTCATCTTGTTAAAGATGAAGGGTGGAGGATGGCTCTTGAAAATATCAAACAAGTATTTATATGATCCCTTAATATTATTTCCAAGATTAAGGGGCCATTCATCTTGTTTTCAAGATGAAAGGTTGAGAATGTTCCCCTAAAATATATCACAAGATTCATTGTGGGCCCTTCATCTTGTCTCCAAGATGAAGGGTAGAGAATAATCGTATAATAATCCATTTAATAAATTTATTGGCTCATAAAAAAATATTTCATAAGATCTCAAGATTATTCCTTATATAAAGATGCTTTTTGAAAGAAAAAGGAGGAATTAACAATTAAAAGGAAATTATAATTCCATTTTCATATAACTATAATTAGAAGAATGAATAGTTAAATTAATCAATGATCAATTTAAATAATAAAATGTGAGGAATTTGATTAGAAGAATGTTTTAGATAAGGGTAATTGATTGTTTTAATTGATCAATGAAAGGGAATTATTGAATTGATCAGAGTAGAATAATTGACTAGATAAAATGAACATAATATCTTTGTGAGAGTCATTGTGGGCCCTTCATATTATTTCCAAGATGAAGGGTGGAGAATCATTCCCAATAAAATATATGGATAATAAATATAGGCCCTTCATCTTATTTCCAAGATGAAGGGTTGACAATGTTCCCCTAAAATATCTCATAAGATTCATTGTGGGTCCTTCATCTTGTCTCCAAGATGAAGGGTGGAGAATAATCGTATAATAATCCATTTAATAAATTGCTTGGCTCATAAAAGAATATTCTATAAGATCTCAAGATTATTTCTTTTATGAATATGCATTTTGAAAGGAAAAGGAGGAATTAAAAATTAAAAGGAAATTATAATTCCATTTTCATATCACTATAATTAGAAGAATGATTAATTAAATTAATCAATGATCAATTTAATTAATACAATGTGAGGAATTTGATTTAGAATAATGATTTAAAGAAGGGATATTGATTGTTTTAATTTTTCAATGAAAGGGAATTATTGAATTGATTATAGTAGAATAATTGATTAGATAAAATGACCATAATGATAATTTAACATATCTAATATAGTAAATTATCCCAACTAGAGATGCCACAAGGTGAATTCAAACTCTTATGTTAGGTGAACAAATGAATTTAGACTAGATTATAAGAATTAGTGAATTGATCAAAATAAAAGAATTGACTAGATAAAATGACCAAAATGATAATTGAATAGATCTAATACATTGATTATCCCACCTAGAGATGCTCTAAGGTGAATTCAAACTCATATGTTAGATGAACATATGAATTCATACCAGTTTGTGTGCAATTGCAGAAAGTCATTCCATTTTGAAAATTTGAGACAAAAGTGACAAAAATAGAGTGTATACATATGATATCAACTAACTCTTTCAAATTTCCAACCCAACCATAGGTATTCACACCTCTACTATTAGTACTAGTCCTACATCTATACCTATAGTCACATATGTAATGTCCATTGATGGTGTGGGAGAAACACAAGGACTTCCATGCCCCTTCCTAAAAAAATGACCTATTCTCATCCTATGATGGTTATAGATATTACATCATTAACCTTGTTAACTACACATTCCCTCAAAGACATTATTTTAGCTCTATAGGCTAAGGTGTTTTAGTTAGATAAAATTACATCGAGAGCTATTATAAATATTGTATGCCTTACTTCATAACCATTAACCCATGAGATATTAGTATATCCATTATATGTAAGATTTGTAGCTCCAAACCTTCCATTTTATGATGGAAAAGGTGATCTTAAACAACACCTTCTATATTTCCACACAACATGCTTGGATTATGTATTTAATAATAGATTATTGATCACGTTATTCCCAATAAGTCTCAAATAATATACTTTTCAATGGTTCTATGACCCCCTTCTAATTAGTTAGAGCATCAAACCTTTTGGTAGAGTAGTTTATAGCACACTTTTCTATCAATGTTGATGATAAACAATCTTATCTTATGTATATATTTATAAACTCAAACAAGGGTCAAATGAGCTAACCAATGAATATGTATTATTTTATAATACCATGCTAGCTAAGATTACCAATACTATGGAAGATAATGAGTTACAAGACATCTTTAAGTAAAGTTTTATTTCATCGCTTCAAAAGTCAATAGTATTCAAAAAAATTAATTATTTTGATGAGTTATGTCATATAACATGTGAGAGAGAAGTCAAACTCATAGATTTGACCAGACTCAAGTATATACCTAATACTCTAATTAATTTAACAAATAAATTTTAAATTAAGCTAAGGTAAAAGGTTAAATCCAATGACAACAAGAATGAGGAAAATATGACGGTTAATGTAGTATCATAGACTACAACTTGGCTTTAACTATCTACTCCATAAAAGAGACACTTCTCATGATTACCATCACCTCCTCTTTTACTATTACAAAAGTTACTTGGATATAACCTCATATTTCTTCCTCTAACTTAAGAGTTTGATGCAAGTAGATACACACTTAAGAATTATGATAACAATGCATATTGTGATTACTATAGATCTTTTGGACATTCTATAAACAAATGTTTCGAGTTAAGGAATAATATGCAATATCTTATTGATGACAATACTATTGAGATAAGCACACCTACAAAGGAGTCTAGACCACAACAAAATGGAAATTATACTTTGAAAATCTTCATTAATTCATTTCTTAAGCATGAGGTAATAATACTAAGGATAATTTTGAAGTACATCATGCATATAATGTGCATCATCCACTTGAAATAATTAATCACACACTAAATTCAATTATTAGTACACTTGAAATCATCTCACCACAATACCCTATGATTACATTTGATGGTAGTGAGAATATAAATGATGAGTCATATATTAATACACTATTCATATGAGCTTATGTTAATAATCAAGCCATACACAGTGCCATGGTTGATAATGGGCCAAGTGATAATGTGTGCATAGTGATACTTTTTAACACACTCAGATATACACAACATGATTTAAAAGATACTACATGGGGGGTTAAATAATTTTATGGAGGGATAACAAAATTTTAGGCACATTATGTTACCTCATCAAGTCAGCTCTAAAATAACTAATAAATTATTTCTAGTTTTAACAAGCACATTAGTCTTTGACATGTTGTTAGGATGCCCTTGGATATAGAAGATTTATGTGATATCATCTATATTGCATCAATATATCAAATATATACACTTCAACAAGTTATTTATAGTTTCAATCATTCAATATGAGTACCATTTTCAATCAATGGAATCTCCTCTTCCTCCTCCACCTTGACCACCACCAAAATTATTTATTATACCTATTTAGTAGCATTGTGTGAATTTATTTATTACATATATGTAGGATATATCTATAAATTGAGTTCAAAAGAGAGTAATTGAATCTCATAGGTAGCTCATTTTACTACATTTATCACATCATATATTCATTCAAGACACCTAGAGACTATTATCTACTATACCACATACTAACTTGGTACCATAAATAATCCAACATGTTCTATAATGAGCATAATTAGTGAGATATTATCCTAATAAATAATGGACCCCAAGAGTATTTTGACTTCCAAATTTACTCATCATACACATCAGCCTATAAAGGATGATAACAACTACATTACAACACTTGATTCCTTTTCATATTCTACCATACCTACATCTAGTAAATTTTCACTTATGATAGGTGACCCTTGTAACACATGATAGAGTCACCCCTCATGACTATCCCATTAATGATATAATATGTTAACACTTTTTAACTTTCAAGATAAATTAAAAAATTAAAAAATATCAAATAAATAAAAAAACTAAAAACATTAAAAAAATAAAAAATTAAGACCTAAGCATGACATGATTACTAGATTACGCTATTTACATATGTCATTTATCAAATGTTTGGTAGATGGAATATTATTTTTCATATGCATAAATTTCATGGTATATGAGTGTGATGTAATAAATATAGATTTTACATGGACACATAGATGTTGGATTCTCTTATACCTAGTATCCATGCCAATGCTGAAGGCATCTTACTCTAAATGTCACATTATCACAAGTATATCTTTTTATGATCTCTTAGCATGTTTATCTATCTATATTTATTATTCATGTCTTGATAGATACTTATATATTACACAATACTACATGGATATGGTACTTTACTATGACGTGACATTGATATACATAGATAATGTATACTAGTGTTTATTTTTTTATGTTTCTTTAATGCTATTACTTGTATATATAAGCTAATCACTTCTTATATGTGGCCCCTTGGACTTTTTTATTGAAATATATTTATGCCCATTGATTATGTCCCTTTTATCTTATTTTTATGACATATTTATGTCCCTTGTCTATGGCCCTTGGCATTGTTTATTGTGACATTTTATGTCCCTTGTTTGTGGCCCTTGGATTTATGTGTGACATTACATGCCTATAAGTAGATTAATATAGGATTATCCCATTGATCTTATTGATATTTTTGAGTCTGTAGTGTCATGATCCACATCACACTCCTCCCTATTTATGTGTGGTTCCATGATTTATATCATGCACCTATTTACTATGTAGTCTTATTGAGTTATTACATCAAGGATGATTACTATTGTGTGCCTTATTGGTACATCTATCTTGACATGACACTTATATTCCCTACATTACATATGTTTCATACATGATTGATGACATATACATTAATATGATGACATATTTTACACACATTTACATGACTATACATGTTTACATATTTATACATGACATGATATAATTAAATCTTTATTTTGAGATGATTGACTTACAAGATGCATCCCTCACCTCAAAAAGGGGGCATATTGATGGGATTTTTATAGAGACACAAGACTCCAGGAATTCAAAAATCATATTTTGGATACAAAATATAAATTTTATAGAATCAAAGTGGTTTAGATATCAGATTGGCTCATATATACAATAAATATTTACACATTGGTACAAATTCTAAGAGCATATACCATGCATATGCACTCACTTTATAGAGACATGAGATATAAAGATTAAAATACACTTTAGTGAATATTCCATGTAATTTCACATAGTTTAGAATAATATAAATTATAGATTTTGACATATAGATACATTTGAGATATAGGTTCTCATATATTAACAATAAATGTATAACATTCTATATCAGTTGGCACAAATTTAGTGGGGCATGATATTTTTTTAGGCATATATATACTATTTTAGATATAATTTGGCACAAATTTAGTGAGGAATCATATTGGTTCATGCACATTTACACTTTTTGTAGTGAGCACTATTATAGTTATTTATTTTCAAATATAGTTCAATAGCACCAAGTAATGATCAAACTTGAATCTATAAGTCCATAAATAGTAATTTATTTATGATTTTAAAGGTAATTTACTTTGAGGTTTAGTGACACTTAATGGCCATGACATTACCCATAGTGAACCCATTATGTGGTCCCCACCTTATTTTGAGGTTCAAGATCAGAGCCAAATTATTTATTTGAGTTAATGTAGTTGAGGTTAAAAAACACTCAATAGTATTAGCACTAATTAAAATTCATGAGGGTTGGGGTATTTATCATCCCAACCAAGGGATTTCATAGTTACACAAATTTGGGGCACATTCACCTTAACTATCCATGTGCTTCAACAAGGAATAACAATTATCAAATAATTCAATAAGAAAGTATCATCTCCAACAAGTTACATGGTAGCACAATTTATTCACATATAGGTGTACTCCTTCATTGATCATATTTTTTTTATAATTTTAAATTTTAGATTTCAAATTTCACATATGGAAATTGACTACTATATTTTCATTACAAGTTATGCATGGAGCAAAGCTATACATTTGGATCCATCTCCCAAAGACAAAGTGTGTTGTACACACTTAGTTATACTTTATCCTTTTACTCTAGTTTTTTATTGAATTTAAATACTATTATAAAATGGTATATTTATTTATACTAAAATATGGTATTGGAAACTTTAAAATGTCACTTTTGACCTACCTTCACCATACATGACTTGTGCGCATATATATGCCTCTTATTTTCCATTCTTTCATCCACATGCTTGCTATGAGTCTAGCCCTCCTATTTTACTATCAATCACCTATAATAACCTCTTAGTATGTGTTAAACCATATAAATATCTTACTTATACATACATACATACATACATACATACATACATACATATATATATATATATATATATCATAAAATTTGAATTTTTGTCTCTTGGATACTAACATTAGTCTTAGATAGTTTCATCAATGAAATTATCCTGAGGGTGATGTTATTTTAGCTCACCCAATAAAAATTATTTTTAAAAATTAAATCACTCCTATGGGTCAACCATTGACATAAAAAATCAATGACATGAGAAATTAATCAAATGAAATCATATAAATATACATCAAACTCATACTTATTACTCACTTGACACTTATCTATCAAACATATATACACTACTACACATTGAGAAAATATTCCATATTTTTCCTATATTTTAAATTAGTCACTAGGAGAAATCATCCTCCAATTCCAAAGCACACTAAGCCAAGCCAAGAGTGAATATTTTCAAATATTTAAATCCAAATTATAGATGCATTCATATATAAAAGGAGAAAAATGCACATTCACATTAAGGGGAATAACTACATGTGGATTGACTTCCCTCTTAATATTATTGAATACATATGCAATAATCAATCATCAATTAGGGTAATTAGGTCAAATAAACCCATTATATTTCTAAAGTTTTTATAAGTTTATACCCTTCACAAATGAACCTAGTGTTTCTAGGAGGAGACTGATTTATAGAGTTGTGCACATAGTCAGGCATCATGACTACACATAGAGATATTACAAGTAGGTAAAACTGATTGTATAGTCACAAAGAGACAAAACATCTTAGGATAGTAATACTTTCTTACAATTATGTTTATCAATGTGATTTCCCCATATTGATGTTAGTGACCTTGTGCATATAAAAAGCCACTTCTAGATCTAAGTGACTCTCAGGCATGCTTCTAACCCCTTTCCACTATCATAATTCAATCAAAGTCACTCAATGAACCAAAAAAGCCAAGTATATTTATTTATTTGGTAATTTATATATTTAATATAGGCCACTTATCAAATTAGTTTCAATATTTTAAATTCATATTCATGCTTAACTAACATACTTTATAATTTTTTTTACAATCTAAATAAGGATAAAATATGTGATACATAAAATATTAAAAAAAATGACACACATCATACATAGAATAATCAGGGAAGGTACACCAAATAGTAAGAAAATAGAGGAAACACATTAAGTGTATTGGAATCATGGCAACATAGAAACAAAAAAGTACCCACATAAGCAAGTGCAAATAAATATTAAGATCAAATTATATATATATGAACATACATAAAATCCATGAGCACATAAAGGTATATAAAATAGGTAAGATAATCTAGAATATATAAGATCACATGAAGGATAAATATGATACATGAAATCACAAAATATGTAACCTATATTTATATCATGAGATGCCTAAAAATGACCCTAGATAAATCATGAAAGGTACCCCCAACCTACTATAGATCTTGCATCTATCTCGATAATATCAATAATATCAACTAGTGAAAAAACTAAGATCACACAAAAAATGAAAGAAACTAGATAAATAAATTCAATAAAGGATAACCAAATATGAGACCTTTGGAAATAGATGGAAAATTTAAAATTAAAATATGAGTAAATAGAAAACATAGGAAAGTTAGAAGAACTTGGAAGTAGTGGAAGACCCAAGTCGGTAACAAACATTGAAAAAGGCTACAAGATAAATAAGGATTCCTAAAATCCAAACGTTGAATAAGTAATAAAGAAGGTGTTAGTGTAAATTTACAATTACACCATAGTGATTAAGTTTACTTAGGCTAATTTACCTATGTTTTATTATTTTCTTATTTAGATAATTATCCTATTCAGAAATGTAACTTACACTAAAGTCCAAATTGCACACCAACATGGGATTTATGTAAACACTTGTATTTATGCAACTACTTGAATTTATGAAACCGATTGAATTTATAATTGTATGAAAACTAATTCAATTTATAAGGGAATTTAGGCTCTATAAAATTAGGCCTCTCCCCCTCTCATTTTTGGCATAATAGTGAGAAAGCATGTGATAAATGATAACTCATTGAGGAATTGTGTAATGCAAGAGATTTGTTTGTAATCTTATTTATCCCATAATGTGAATTATATCATCATGTTTTCACATATATTTAGTTTGATTTAGTCTCTATTTTTTGATTTTAAGATCAAACTATGTCCACTTTTTCAATAGAAGGCCTAAGCAAGCAAGAAATGATAAGGAAAAAATAAATAAAATATGTATAATAAATATAGATAATTTAGGTAAAAACTTAGGAGGTTATCAAAATAAGGATAAACAATAATATAATAAATGTTAGTGGAATCATCATCATACTTATATAAATGGAAGTAATTATATCATCAAGACTGATATTAGGATGTATAAGTTTTCATAAGTCTAAAAAAGATAATACATTACGATCATCATTGTTATCATTATTGTAATCATGATTCATTAGAATAAACATCATCATTGTAATCATCCATTTTATATGTTGTGCCTCCTTGTATAATAAAATGTTCCCTTATCTAAATGTTTACTTGAAATATTATAACATTTGTAGGCATTAAGAGGTTGTGACAAATAATCCCTTATGGGTGGGATATAAAATGTGAAAAGAAAAGAAAAATATGTATAATAAATAAAGATCATTCAAGTACAAACTTAGGATGTTATAAAAATAAGGCTAACCAAAAATATAATCAACATCAAGGGAATCATCATCATACACTATACAAGTGGAATTAATTCTATCATCAAGAGTGAGATCATGATATATAAGTTCCCATGAGTCTAAAAAAGATAATACATTGTGATCATCATTGTTATCATTGTTGTAATCATGATTCATCAATATAATCATCATCATTGTAATCATCCATTTTATATTTTTTTCCTCCTTGTATAATAACATGTTCCCTTATCTAAATGTTAGATTGAAATATTGAAACATTTGTAGGCATTAGGAAGTTGTGACAAATAATCCATTGTAGGTGGGATATCAAATGTGAAAATAAAAAAAAATGTACAAGAAATAAATATCATTTAGGTACAAACTTAGGATGTTAGAACAATAAGGTTAACCAATAATATAATCAACATCAAGGGAATCATCATCATACTCTAAATAAGTGGAAGTAATTCTATCATCAAGAGTGAGATCATGATATATAAGTTCCCACGAGTCTAAAAAAGATAATATATTGTGATCATCATTATTATAATCATGAGTCATTAGTATAATCATCATCATTATAATCATCCATATTATATGTTGTGCCTCCTTGTATAATAACATGTTCCCTTATCTATATGTTAGCTTGACAGAGTGAACATTTTTAGGCATTAGGAGGTTGTGACATAATCTTTTGTAGGTGGCATAAAAAATGTTTGAACTTTAGGCTCACTTATTTAATGTCTTATGATTGATTTTTTTTCATAATGTTATAGGAAAAATCTTATTTTGAACTTATAATAAGGGATCATAAATATATCTATAAATAATAGTCACTTAATCATCATGAATATTTTTAAAGCATTAATGTAATGTTTATGGAATCACATGCATTTGATTAATTATTGGTCTTCCAAGAAAAACATTATATGACCCATTATCCAATAGCACATGAAATCAAATACAAATGGTCTTAGGACTTGCTATGATAGGTAAAAGAATTCATCCAAGTGGTTTTATCATGATCCCATCATGTCCCATAATAATTGTGGTTGTACCCTCTAAATATCTTTGATAAAAGATAAGTCTATTGATAAATTTCCCCATGCATACATCTACACTTGAGCAATTATTGATCTTTATTTTTGTGTGTTTCCCATGGAATCTCACATAAGATTTTTTTTATGAATAGTGATCCATTGTTAGATCTATTATATGGAATATTATGATCCTAAAATATAATTAGAGGCACCCTCTATATTGCATTAACCACACCTATGAATTCATCAAGTGGATGGTATTTAGAATCTTGTGGTGGTTTTATTTAATATATCATATAGACATTACATTGATTGTTAGGTTGAGTGGTATGGTTTGGAAGAGGATTCGTAGATATTTTTTAGTGTTTTATAGGTGGAGCAATTGATTCATTCAAATTACTATTGAAATACTTAATTTGGATTTGATTTTTATCAATAAAGTCTTAGATCTTATGTTTCAAAGTTATGCATATGTTTATAGAATGTCTTACAACTCTATGACAAAAGTTTAATGTGGAGGGAAAAATGTGTTCAGAACACTAGACCAAGAATGATAAAAATTGGCCCTAGGAAAATCTAGCCAAAATACATTAATATATAGTAAATAAGATCTACCTAGGGTTATAAGGGGTATAAAATGAGAATAAATATAATGATTGATAATTAAATAGAGGGTTTATAGGCACATAACTAGTTTCTTAATCACCTTGATAAAAGGTAGAAATGTTGTGAAAAATAATAGATTAAGTGTAGAAGATAATCTAGAAAGATGACTGTGATAAATAACATTCTCATGATAGTGCTTGAATTGAATCAAACTACTCTAATTTTGATGATTTATCTTAACTATGGTAGTATTATTTTGAAATTGGATTGATCTGATAGGTTTGAAAATTTATGAATCCATTCACCTTCACCTACTCAAAAAAAACCCCCCATCAATCAACAAATTGGTGTGCAAAATTAGTGGAATAACTTTTCCTTTGCTCAAACCTTAATATATGCTAACAAGACATATAAAAACATAAAAAATGGGTTTTGTTTTAAGGGTATACCTTAATAAACCCTCTAATTTGTGATAGGTTGGAAATCAACACACACATATCAAAAATTAATCCTACATATATAATAATACCATTCCTTATCCATGTTATATGAGATGCAAGTTACAACTAGGACAAATACTACATATACTTTCATTAATGTAAATATCCTCATTTTGGTACAAGTATTCAAAAATAACTCTTTAATGCAGTAAAAAGAAATTAATAAATGCAAAAGTATTATATGTGAGTCATATCAAAAGTATTAGGATGCCTATGTAAATATAGATTTTTAAAATTTAAATTAAGACCTTATTTGCATGAAATTTGACAATGTGGAAGTAGGAAAACCATAAATCATGGTGAAATAGAACAAATTACCCACAATTAACATGATCAAAATCAAGAAGGTTCGAAAATGGTCAAACTATTATCAGGATATTTTGATTCTAATCAGGGTGATGAAATCTCAAGGAATAAAAATTAACATTTTGGCAATGAAAAATCATGCATGTCAATAATTAGCCCCATATATATGATAATATCATCTCTTATCCCTATGATATGAGATGCAAGATGCAACTAGGGAAAGTTATACATGTTATTTAACCAATGAAAAATATCCTCCTTTTGGTGTAATTATTCAATAGTAGATTTTCAATGTAGTAAAAAAAATAAAAAATTGTGATATCTAGATGCCTTCATTATAATTTAAATGTGTTTCATTTTATGTAAGTCCTATCGAATGTATTATTTTATGTAAGTCCTATTTAAATTAGAATCTTATTCACACACAAACTAACTATGTGGAAGTTAATACCAAAAATCATGGCACAATGAAATATGGTAAAATAAAACAAATGACCCATAATAGACATGAATAAAACTAGGATGGTTTGATAGTGGTGAGAACACTATAGAGTTGTTTTGATTCCAACCAAGGTGATGAAATCTCTAAGAATAAAAATTAATGAGTTTATGGGAGTTTTAATGAGTATCCGAATGCAAACAAATTACACATTTGAATATGGTCATAAATGAATGATGATAATGAAAGGATATAAAGGTCTAATTTAAAGGTAAATGTGTAAATAAGTGTCTAATTTGAACTGATAATCCAATTGTATGAAAACACAATAATAACATTCAAATTAAAAACCCTATACCAAAATTACATCAATCTACTTAATGTTCTAGTTTAATTTATGTGTGCATATACATTAAAGTAAAACAAACAAATACATTAAAGTAAAACAAACAAATGTGGGTAGTAATTTTGTTGTGGTCACATTTATACCTATATTTTATATTTTAAGTTGATTTTGGATATGAAAATGATCTAAAATTAAAAAGGAGGAGAGATGTTATCTTATATTAGAGTCTTGATTTTGTAACCTACAATATAAAAAAACCACGTCTCCTCTTTTCTGACATGAATGTCTTGACTGCCATCGAGAGTCCACAAAAATTTTAAAATATTGAGTATACTTATAAGTAAATTTAGATGTTTATAAATAGATCAATGTCTTGATAAATTTATAATATTTTACCAAATGAATTAATTGAAATTTGAAAATAAATAATAAGAATGCATATATTTGATGGTATGAAAATCATGTTATCATCTCTAAAAAGTTTAAAATTATCATTGATTCAGCTCCCCCTAGCATGTGGTGAAACCTATGGCACTTGGACCCTACTAACCCCATCAAGTGAAAAAATATACTTCCCATCTAAAGAAACAAACATTTATAACCTCTTTGTAACTACTTAACATAGTTATGTGACCTCTTGACACCTTATAACTACTTGAAATCATGTGGTTGAAGAATATAATAAGCTAAATATATAACGTATTTTGAGGTGAGGAATGCTCCTGTATATCACTCACCTTAATATAAAAGGATATCATGCGTAACATAGATAAAAGTAAAAAAAAAATCTTGAAAGTACATTTATAACACATGTATATAATCATAGAAAATATTCATTATCAATTCTCATCAACAACTTAATACTAATATGCTAAAGTAAAAATAATACATGCAAATGAATGGAATAGAAGGGGAAATTGATATGCCCCAATGAAACGAGCAAGGATAAAAAATAATTATGCCATAATGAAATAATAAAAGAGGGACAAGAGATATACCCCAATTAACATAATGCCCTAATAAGGGCAAGATATAGCAATGAAGCACAACAATAATATTCCTCAATGGATGTATGGTATAAACCATGGAAACATAGGCACAAAACATACTAATATCGTAAGTTATATAATGTGTCAAATGAATAATATTACATAGTATAGTCAAATAATGTAAACATGCATATTTGTGTAACCACATAGATCAAGTAACTCAAAAAAATAAAATAAAGTGATCATAATCATACTGCAAACACATAAAATTAATCATTAAGTGTTTGATAATGTTTAATCTTGATATCTTGAACTCACTTGGCCTATTCACCATTTCGATAACTTGTAATCTCTACCAATGCATGCACTACTCTACAAATAGTGTTGAAATTATTCAAAACATAATTTAGACATCCCTAATCTACTTATAGGCACCTGCTATATATTTAATAATAGTATTTGTCATTTTAGCATAGGATCACACTATGTTAGATAGGGACACACTACGTCCTTATCCACTAATGTGAACCTATCCCCATGCTTCAATAGTAACTTTTAAAATTTCAAATAGTTATAATTCCCTTTCTGCACATTTAGAAAGGTTAATTAGTGGAAACATTTGAAAATTTCCCCTATATAATGACATAAAGGCTTCTCAAAACACATCTAATAATTACTTTTAATTTTATTGTGACACTAAGCAAAAAATCACTATTTATTATAATTTAAATTCTATTTCATTCTAATAATCATAGGTCAAGTCTAAATATCTTTTATTGTAGGTCAATGGCATCCATTGTCAAACATTTCAATTAAAATTTTAACTATATTCATATAATTTCACAATCATCAATCACACACTCACCATAGGAGGGAAAACTACATCAACATGAGGCCCATTTGGGCTATGTAAGAAACACTCAAATTAAATGGAGCTTTCTAAGGATAACTTGGTTATTCCCATAACCCTATTACCCCCTTTTGGAATTTGATATTTATTGTGTAAGGATGAGGGTTTGTATTTTTTTATGTTTTTTGCACATTAAATTAGCACACAAAAAAAATCAATAAAACATCTTAGATAGTTTCACAAACCTAGATTGAGAAATTAGTCACACATCCAACTAAGATGTGGTCGGAGTTAATATAAAAGGCTATAGTGTGGTCTTGTTCTCCTCCTGTGAACTTGTCTTAATTTATTTTAAATTCTTACATTTGATCACAACATATTACGTGGATCCTTTTAAGTAGTTTTCTATCACATTAAGCCTGCACAATCAACATAAGATTTATTTTAGAGAGGTTTGCATATCTATAGGCCTACTTACTATTTTTATCAGATTTAAAATTCTATAAATTTTGTATTTTACTATATTTTATTGTATACTCATGTATATAAATTTAAATAGTTTAAATCTATTAGTTTGATTAATTTCAATTCAAAATAGATTAAACATTCTAGTGAACCTACTATTTTTTTAGAACACTGCTTACTATTTGGTTATTTTTTATCCTAGAATTTTATTCAAATTTATGTAAATTCTTAACAATGAAATAAAATAGCCTTCAACCTTGGATATAAATATGAACCATAATGATTAAATTCTCTTTGACCATGGATTAATCTGACACTAAAGAGATTATCCTATCACCTTGGATAAATTTAATAATAAAGATATTTCTTTTGAGCTCGGGTTAAAATTTGTTAATATCTATCCACAAAAATATTTCAATTTTCTTGATTATTCTTATTTTTTAAAACTATGTCCAATAATTTTCAAACTTGATAGTTACTATCATGAATGGATACGTGGTGATATGTTTTACAAATATCATGGTGTGAGGGGTTTAACCCAATACTCATAGCCATTGTATAATATTAAACATAAATTTTAGTTTTAACATACCTCACAGTATATCAAAAATGCCTAGGATCTTTTGTTTATGTTGGAAAGTGTTGTCTTTGATGTCAAATATTGATGTCATGTGTGCATTTATTTCAAAGGTAATGACAAAGTGGTGATGTCATGATGATGATGAGTTTGAGCCTGAAGTTGTAAAAGGTAGGATTTGGATGCATATGAGCTAAGGTAAGTATTGTTTGAGGTTTATCATATTGTATATAACATGTTGATATGGTTTTAGGTCAAGGAGAGAAGACAAGCTTGTGAATAGTGTGTTGGTATAGGCTTTGTATCCTAGTATGTAAGCATGGATCTTTAGAATGTGCTTGGATAAGAAGTTGATAAATTTTAAAGATGATGAGATCATGTTGAAGAGGTCCTATGGAGTGTCAATATTTCTTAAAATTCTTATGGGAATAAATGGTGTTCATCTGGTTCTTCATTATGTTCATCTAGGCATAGTTGGTTCTTTGGCAAAAAAATATGAGCAAGTAGTTTGATGGCATCATATTTCACACACGTGAAGGTTTTAGGAGCATCTTGATATATGGATGGATTCTCCTATGTGAGGATATAATATGATTAAAATTTGAGGTCACGAGGTTGAGTGTAACTAAATATATGCAGATGTAAAGTTAACTTCTCAGACAAAAGTTCACTTAGTTTCTATACTTAGCCAGATCGTCACTGCACATCATGCATATATATATGAACCAAAAAGTATGTGCATTTATTTCAGGTATATAAAAAGTCATTTTTGATCAAAGGTTTACATGGAGATGTTATTTATAGTAGCCACATAGATTTAATCATTAAGTTTTTGACAATGTTAACTTGTCAGACAAAAGTTCACTTAGTTTCTATACTTAGCCAGATCATCACTGCACGTCATGCATATATATATATATATATATATATATATATATATATATATATATATATATATGAACCAACAAGTATGTGCATTTATTTTAGGTATGTAAAAAGTCATTTTTGATCAAAGGTTTACATGAATATGTTTTCTATAGTGACAAAAATCTACCCTAAAAATTTGGAGTCTTGAAGTGATTTCTAGCTCAAGTTATAAAGCTTCAAAGTTGCTCTAGTAGACTATGATGGGCCAAAGACCATCAAGTTTAATCACATTAAAGTCTGAGGTCATTGGTCTAGATGATCCAATGGTGAGAACTTAATCATATATATTGAGATCAATGGTACATATTAATTCAACATATAAAAGGTTACACATACTAGTGACAAGTGTCAAAAGCTTGCTAATTTGACAAAAGATCAATGGTGAGAGGCAATTCATACTTATGAAGATAAATGGTGCAGGATAAGTCAAAGAGTCAATAAAGCATGTATGAATTCCAAGTGGCACAAGTGCATGAATTGATATAAAAGTGTTTATAAGGCATGCAAGGGTAACAAGTGTCTTAATCATGGGATTTTTGATCAAGATCTAACAGTGAGCATTACAAGATAAAAACTTGGTTGATCTGAGAAGATTGATGATGCGCATTTGGTCAATATTGCAAGGGTGCACGAGATGAGGTCAACATGTTTGAAGTTTAATAATGAGTAAAGGTAAAGATAGAGATACTTATAAGAAGATTGATAGTGCGTATTTGATCAAAATATGCAAGGATATGAGATGATGGCAAAGTGTTTGAAGTTTAACAGTTGCTCAGTGACTGTTTGAATTCAAATATTTAAATTTGTGAGGGAAGACCAGTCTATAGTTTTTTTGATATAAATTTTGATATATACATAATTTTACCATCTTGTAAAAATTAAATTTATAAAGGACTTCAAGGTACATCTAAACATATTTATTTGAAGGTCTGAATGTTTATATAGTCAAAGTTATTGAGCTCCAAAGTTGATTATGTACGTGTTTATGCTCTATAAGTATCCCAAGAAGGGTAATTGTGTTGTTCATAATAGTATTTCAATGTTTTAAGATGAACTAAGTGTTGGATCATGTTTTATACTTCATGAGGACCATCTATGTGGACTATAGAGGTTTGACCAATCTAGATTTTGTATGATCAAAGGCTTAGAAGTTGACTATGTGTTCATTCTTGGTGATCATATGAACAAAATGATGTTTGGGATAATTGTGATATAGTAGAAGGGTGATGTGGTGGATGTTATCACTTAATGAGGACCTATTTGTTATGTGTCATGGGTTTATATATGTGAAAGTGTTCTTATATTTTGAGTTTGCTCGAATAAGTGTTAAAGAGGTGAATGGGTTTCCATAAGACCTAAAAGGACACTTAGGCCTATTTGAAAGAGGGTACTACCTAAAGGTGACCCATACAAATTCCTTAAGATTTAAGGCATGTATTTTGGCCAACAAGGAAGGTTGTGAACATGATATTCATGAAGGCTCTATAAAAGGTGAAATCAAAGGTGATGGTTTCTAGACTTGTGAGTAGGGGCTCTATGTGAAGGAAGAGTATAGATGTGAGAGGCATAAGAGAAGAGGTGTATGTGAGAGTTTTGGAGAGAAGGAAAGAGTGTGTGCCTAGTAGACGGGTTATACAGAAGAGTAGGTTGATGATTGTGTGTATGACCTATATGCCATATTTTTGATGTCAAAAATATTGCTCTTGTAGGTTTGAAGATTGAGGATGAGTGAAAAGGTCTAGAGTGATCCAAAAGGATGTTTTTGATGCCTTAAGTATGGGTGAAGGACATATGTTATTTGTGTGATCTTGGTGGTTGATTTGAGAGGTAGATCAGAGTGTGGTTTATGTGTATGATTATTGACCAAATTTGACTTTTAGGTCAAATTAGGGCACCCCTAGGTAAAAACTTGAGTTTTAAGTGTTTTATGGGGTTTAATATTTGGTAATAAGGTTTATCATAGGTTATTTAATGTTATATTAGACTTGATCACTTATTTTATTAGCCAACATGTCCTTTCAAGTCATTTTAGGGGTCAAAATTCAACATTTAATGAGTTGTATGGGTTTTTTGGGAAGTATGAAGGTTCTAGAGGGTGATGTAATGATCCATGTGTCATCTTATGTCTTAACTAACCATTTTTAACTAAAAAGTGGTAGGTCCCTCAGAAAAAGGGCATTTTTCTTGAAGAAAAAGAAGAGTTTGGAACTTGTACGACCTCCTTGGGAAGTGTGTCACAAGGGAAAAGGTTGTAATGTGACTTTTAACCTACCTCATGTTTATTTATATGTTATTAATGCTTTGGAAGTGTCATTTTTGAGCTAAAACTATTCTACTCTTTTTTCACCCTTCTTGGCAAATAAAAGTGACCTAAAGGTTTGTACTTGGTATAGTCAACATAAGAGGTTTGAGGAAAAATGATCTTGGGGGTGTATTCTAAACTTAGTCAAATTAAATTTTATTTTATTTTATAGAGGAATGGTGTTCTGAGTTTTATGAACCATTCCTAAGAAGTTGACCTTTCAAACCTACCTGCTAATCTGTGTATCCTATAGGTTTTGCTTCATTTTGGGAAAATCCATTTGATCTAGTTGGTTATGATAACTATAGATGACTATATTTCCTCATAAAATGTCCTTTAGTCTTTTTTTCACGTTGTAAGTTTATTTGATAGCTCAAACAACTCACTTTGCAAGAGGGTGTTGATACTAAACTTACATTCAAATTCTACCATTTGTAAAAGTCCTCTTTCTCTGCAAGGGATTTGACATGATGTAAAATGGTGTTTAATTCAAATAAATGGTCATGGTAACATGATTCATTCAAATTTTTAATATTCAAGGTGAACAATATTGAGTTTTGTAGTCCATTAGTATGCACAATCAATGCTTTAATCAATTCTAACTATAGTCATGGTGAAGTACATGCATGGGACCTATATCACATGTCCACAGAGATGTAATTAAGGTTTAAATTCTTGGTGTACCTTTTATAAGCATGAGGTAACAAGTTATAACTTCTAATGAATTTAAAAAAGGGCACTATAATAGTCATATATAACACCTTCTCACTATTTTCCATGGATGTCCACCTACACATGCTTTGTAGGAAGTTTCCACATTGAGAAGAATATTTTGAAGTTGGTTCAAATGATTTGAAATATGGAAAATGTATTAGGATTTACAATGGTTTTTCAAGGCCCATACACCATATATATTTCTAATTCATTACCTATGCACATAGTCTGCATGTTAAACTCAGTCAAAGTCAGCTACATGAGCTCCTGATGATGTCATGTTTAGGTAAATGGTTTGGTGATGGTTTCAAGGATTTTTTAAGAATGAATAATGAATTTTAGGTTTTGAGATAGATATATAATTCCTAATAGGTCTAAATAAATTCACATTGCCTATGTTCTACCCACTACTTATATTCCTTAAAAATCTACACCTACAAGTGGTTTAACAATGGTTAAGGAGCCATTTTGAAATGATAGACAAGTGATGAAACTCATATTTAAGACTTAAAAAGTTATAAGGGACCATAAAATTCATTTTTTGAAGTTATAGGATGGATAAACAAAGTTGAAAGTCATTTCCAAGATAATGACTATGAATTCAGGCCCCTGATACACAAAATGAAGAAACAAAGGTCCATGAGGGTTTTGAAAATATCATATGACATGGTTACATGAGCTATTGGGGCATCCAAATGGTTTTTGTTTGAAAAATATAGCATATATAAGTACTCTACAAAAAATGGAGGCCAAATGAGAAATATAATCTAGTTTTGAATGGGTTCTAATATGGCATTCATTCACTAAAACTCATTAGTGAATCTACAAGCTTTAACTCCCAAAATTGACTCTTCACCTAATGTCTCATTTCAAATCTAGGTATTAATTTTGAAATGGATTTTATGGTGGATAAAAAACATGTATAATATAAAATAAACCATTATAGGAAGTTGGTATGCAATGATTGAGTTTCTTGGAACCTACAAGTACCCCTTCACAAGGAAATACTCACCTACAACAAAAAACAGACAGTGAGTAGAGTATGGTGTCTAATGATGATGGAGGTTATCTAGGGTGAAGGGAAAGGGAAAAACCATGTAACATGACTTTAAATACTTAGGGGAGGATAATTTAAATGTTTTTATAAACTCCAACAATCCTAATAACCTATAGGTCACTGTTGAAAAGGAAATGCAATCAACTTGGGTGACTGAGACAGGAAATGGGTGAAGTAAATGGATCTAGGACATGAATTAAGGTGAAACCACCCATGACTTTGATTATAGGGATTCAAGGGGGTTATTTTCACATTTTTTTTAGGGTTTAACTCATGCCAATTCCACCTACAGGGGCCATATAATAAGGGTACATAGGTAATAAGTTAAGAGCATAATATTCTTGATGCTAAAAGGGTATAAGACAGATGTGAAATGAATTATATGATGATAAGATGACATTAGATATCTCAATAAAGTATTTTATATATTTTTACAAACTTAATATACATAAGTTCACCCACAGGTGCCTCTTCCAAATAAGAAACATAGTCATGCAAAGGAAACTTAGTCTTGTCCCAGTCAAGGAGTAAAGAGAAAATATTGGAGGTTGAGTGGCATTATAGTTTAAAAAAACATTCATTATAATCTTTATATCCTAATATAAAATACATGATAGGGAGACAAGGCAGAGAAAGGCTTTAGTAATGCATCACATAGTAATTTTGAAGGAACCCTTCATAGTCCTATTTTCTAACAAGTCTATCTTAGAATTTCACACTTTGAAGGGTCTATACATATGACCAAGAGATAATTTTTTGTGTCAGAGGTCGTCAAAGCTGGTAGAATAACCTCTAATATTCATATAGACTAAGAATAAAGGGAAAGTACCCCTATATTGTCTCATATAAGGGGTACTTCCCCTTATACAAGACTGGAAGGTTTTGGTGAGTGAAGTATAAAATATGAACTAGGGGATAAGGAGACCTACTTTGAATGTGTGAAAGGTTAAAATACATATAAATAAACATGAGGAACACCTCAATGAAGGATGGAACCAAGCAAGAGGGTCTAAACACAAAAGTTTGAAAGCAGGCTTGTCAAACACATTAAGGCCTAGGATCCAAATAGAAAACCATATTCATTTTTAGTGTCGAGTGATTTTTGTATAGAGGTGTTTGAGCTATTTGGAGGTAGGGAAAACTATAAAATTTCATTTTAAATTGTAAGGTGCAGTTAAACTTATTAGGCATGGTGAAGCCTAGATTTCAAATGAGTGGTCATTCACATTTATATCATAGGATGAGTATACCCATGGACTGAAACATGTTTATAGGGTGGATACAAAGGTGATAAAGCCTTAACCTTGTAGATAAAAAATCAATAAATCCAATTTTGGCTTAAGAACAACATCATGCTTGTTGATATAGAGAAAATAAGCTCGATATGTCAAGTTTTAATGCTCATATCTTTCATGAATAATTGCATGGATTATGAAGGATTTAGGGGAGGTTAATAGGGTTATTTAAGAGAATGCTAGTGGATTTTTTATACAATTCCAATGTCAGGTTTTTATGAATGAACCTTAAGAGTGGAAATAGACCTAAAACCCTCTAAAACCCTTGCTAGAGACCCGATGGAGAAAATGGAGTTGGATAGATGATAAAATGGAATATTTTGATCATAAAACCTATTTTAAGTTTTTAAGGACTCACTAAAGCTCCCTCCCATGATTTTTCTTTATACAGAGTTATATGGATGTGTGAGAAATAAGGTATTTTTGGCCATTTATTATTATTTTTAGGTTATAGGAGGATTCTAAATATGAAATAAAGTTTGGAGGGAATATTTAGGATTTTTATAACTAAATATGGTCATTTAATTACTTGAAGAAACTTACAAGGGTTCAATCAATAGCTCTTATTTCAGCCAGTCAAAACTGGCCTATTGAACAAGCTAGTGACAAGGGTGGAGATCTTTAATTGAGGTGATTTTAAGGTGTCCATGATGATTATAAGTATATGAAGGGTATTTAATATTTTAATATACTCCATTTAATGCATTTTATTGAGAAAATGATGCCATTTTTGAGGCCAAGTGTGCAGGGTGCATGGAGGAAGAGTTTTCTGGATTGCAGATGATGATAGATCTTTTCCAGGTGATTATAGATGAAAAGGTATAAAAAAAATGCATAGAAAGGAATGTATGAAATATTTAAACTTAATAAAAATCATCATACCTATCACTAATTAGTTATGGGATGTTCAAATAGGGAAAATCATGAAGGTAGTTTTTCTAAGCCAGTTGAGGAGCTTTATGCCACTTTGTAAGAGTTTGATGCCTTGAATGAAAAATTGTGCTTATTTAAATTTCATGGTTAATACCATATCCTATTTTAATGCAAAATTAACTCATTCTCTCAGCTTGACAAGTGTCCTTGTAACCCTCGAACTTCTCTCTTCTTCTCTCTCTCTCAAATTCTATAAGAGCTACCATTTTGGCCTTTGTAATGTAATACCACACCAAGTATGGCAAAGATCTGATAGTTTTCACATTTTAATTACCTTAGATAATAAATTAAATTCAGTTTTGAGTTCACATATAATCTTGTTAAAGTGTGTGAAGAGATGTATAGTGAATGGTTAAAAGATATTTATTTATCCTTGCTTTCTCTCAATCCTTCCATGTTTGATGCAAGTGATTCCATGCCTAGTAGGTCATATGAAGTGTATGGAAATTTTATTAATTGTAAAAGGAAGTATTATCATCTTAAAAATGATCTATATTTCCAATTACCTTAGATAGTCTTCATATATGGCACCTTCATATTGAAATACTGATGTTAGTGCACTCTAAGACTCTTTAATTAGAGTTGTATGCCTTGTATCAAGGAGATGGAGTAAAATATTCTTATGGTAAAAATATTGGTGAATAAACCTCTATAATAGGTTTTATTTCATGAAAAATTTATCATTTTTCTACATAAATAATTAGTTATTATAGGTGAAAGCATTTTAAGCCACATCTAGGGAGCTAGCCCTTCATTCTATAAATTCATCTCACCAAATTGACTACCCACAACAAGTGAGATGTTTCCAATGTGCCAAATGAATGAAGAGAGATTATTAATATACTAAAATGGTGTAAATATAAGTGGAAATATTTTTTTTCATGCTTGGTGGGGCTCTTAGTTTGAGAGGTTGAAATATTATTGGTGTTTTCTTTCAACAATCAACCTTTAAAGGCATCTCTCTAAGCATCAGTGGTGACTTCGAAGCTACATCAGATGGCCAAAAAACATAGGTATTCATTTTGAGGTTTATTTATGATAATTAATTATGTTATTTATTCCTAATAAATTTCCATGGATGACCTTGGTATTTAGTTTTGTTTTACATAAGTTGGTGAGACATTTCCAGCTTGTGCCATTCCCTATCAACAAGAACAAGTTCTTAATCAACCCTGTCATGAAGTGTACCTTCTCCAACATGAAGTGTATTAGCCCATTCAAGAAGAAGACTTGTGGTAGTATTTAACCCTTCATTTACCTATCCATATGGATACTATGTTGTTGAACAACCCTATGATTATGGATACCAAGAGAACTATCGATAACCACCTCTCTATCAATTCCATTATGAACCTTATCCTTCATATCATTATGCCTATTAGCCTCAAAAGTATTCCTATGAATATTTTCATATGAAATCAGATACTTCCATGAATTACACACAAGTATATCATTGAAAAATTATAAATCCTACTCATAAAGATGTTTCTCGTTCTAATCAGCCCAAGAACTCACTTCCATATGAGCTTACTATTGATTTTATTTTTTCCAAACCTACTCATAAGGCTTCTCCTTAATCAAAAAATAAATTTATAACCCTTCACATAAAAATAAATCTCAAATTATAGATCCTTCACCCTAAATCCATGATCTTACACATAAATTTTCTACCTCACCCCTTCTTGAGGAAGAGCCTATATTGAGAGAAGCTAGTGAAGAAGAAAAAATTCAATTCATGGCTGATCAAGAGGATATCATGAGTGAATATAAGGAAAATATCATCATAAGGACTCAATTTTATGAAAAAAATGACAATCCACAAGTTTTTGCCTCCATATTTGAGGGGATGTGTATCCATGAGGAATGTGGCCAAGATTTGAAGAAGGAGGTACTTGAAGAAGATTCCATGTTTGATCATGAAGTTATAGATGACCATCTCAAGCATGAAAATGAATGTGTCATTAAGGATGAATAACATGGTAAAATCACTCCTTAAGAAGTGTTATTACTAAGGGAGTGTCATGAGGCTAATGTAGAGGAAACAACCCTTAAAGATGATATGCATGAAGAAGATTTATGGTAGAAGTTTAATGCCATATGCAAATAATTTGATAGTTTGGGTAAAGTTTTTTCTTATCCAAAATATTTCACAACTAATGAAAAGTTTTTTGATTAATCTAAGAATGATATTGAGTGTTCAATAAAACATAAAAATGAAGTTCTTTCTACTAGTTAAGAACCTACTATCATGAAGTCACATGATGATGTTAATATATAAGAAGTTGTAGACATGAATAATGATGTCAAGGTAGACCTTGTTATGCCTAAATGATAGTCAAGATATTAATATGAGGTAGAACCACATTTAGGGATGTGGGAACATGGTAGAGGGAATCTTGGTGCTTCCAAATATCAAACACACTATGTCAAGGAGAAGGACAAGGCTGAGCAGACTGTCATATTATCAAATTTGGACATCAAGGACCAAGTTCATGAGAAGGATGAGACTATTTGGATGTAAGATTAGTTAATTTATTTGGTCAAATTGTATGGATATACTAATTTCTCATTGAAAATCATGCCAATTAAGTTTTAAAACACCATGAAGAAGATGGAGGCATCAATGCTAAAGGACAAAAGGCTACATGTCTCACTAAATATTTCATGTCATGAAGCAAGGAGGGTTTAAAACTTCCCTTTTGATCCAGGAGGGAATTTTTGTCTCAGGTTAGTTAGTGTTTGAATCAATTATTTAGTTTGGTGTGTGTGTGTTCCATAAGTGCTCATGAAGCATAAGTGTGTTTTCTTAGATTCTTATCTTGTGTGTTATTTCTCATTAGTTTTTTCCTTGTGTTTTGTGTGTTGTAAAAGGAAAGGTATGTATCAAAATTTATATACATGTGACTCCATATCCCAATGGAAAAATAAGGCTACTGGTCTAGTTAGTATAGCAAGCATATTCCCCTATGAGTCACTAATTTGTTGACCAAATTTGAATTTTAGGTCAAATTGGGGCACCCCTAGGTAAAAAATTGAGTTTTAAGTGTTTTAGGGGGTTTAATGTTTGGTAATAAGGTTTATCATATGTAATTTAATGTTACTAAATGTTATATTATCCTTGATCACTTATTTTATTAGCCAACATATCATTTTGAGTCATTTTAAGGGTCAAAATTGAGCATTTAATGAGTTGTACAGGTTTTTGGGGAAGTGTGAAGGTTTTAGAGGATAATGTCATACCCAATGTGTCATCTTATGTCTTAACCAACCATTTATAATTGAAAAGTGGTAAGTCCTTTAGAAAAAGGGTAGTTTTATTGAATAAAAATAAGAGTTTGACACTTATACAACCTCCTTGGGAAGTGTGCCACATGGAAAAAGGTTGTAATGTGACTTTTCACCTTCCTCATGTTCATTTATAAGTTTTAAATTCTTTTAAAGTGTTATTTTTGAGCTAAAACCATTTTGCTCTTTTTTTTACCCATCTTGGAAAATAGAAGTGACCTACATGTTTGTACTTGGTATGGTTAGCATAAGAGGTTTCATGAAAAATGATCTTGGGGGTGTATTATACACTAAAATTCCATTTGATCTTTTGTTGTAGAGGAATGGTGGTTTAATATTTATGAACCATTCTTAAGAATTTGACCTTTCAAATTTTCTTGCTAATCTATGTACCCTATTGGTTTTGATTCATTTTGGGCAAATTCATATGATCCAATTGGTTATGGTGACTATAGATGATGCTAGCTTCCTCCTCAAATGTATTTTATTCTTTTTTCATGTTTTAAGCTTATTTGATAGCTCAAACAACTCACTTTATAAGAGGGTTTTGATACTAAACTTGCATTCAAATTCCACCATTTGCAAAAGTCCTCTTTCTATAAAAGGTATTTGATATGATGTAGCATGGTATTTCACTCAAATAAATGGTCACGGTAATACCCTTATTTAAATTTTTTAATATTCAAGGTGAACAATATTGAGTTTTGTAGTTCATTGGCATGTACAGTCAGCTCTTTATCCAATTCTACTTGTAGTCATGGTGAAGTACATGGATAGGACCTATATAACATGTCCACATAGATGTAATAAAGGTTTCAAGGCTTGGTTTACCTTTTATAAGCATGAGTTATTAGGTTATACCTTCCAATGAATGTAAAAAGGGCACTATAATAGTCATATATAACACCTTCTCACTGTCTGCCATGGAAGTGCACCTACATGTGCTTTGAAGGAAGTTTCCACATTGAGAAGAAGAATTTGAATTTGGTTTCAAATCAATTGAAATATGGAAAATGTATTTGGAGGTACAATGTTTGTTTAAGGCCCATACACCATACATAGTTTTTAATTCACTGTCTATGCACACAGTCTACAAGTTAAACTCAATCAAGTCACTTACGGGAGCTCCTAATGATGTCATGCTAAGGTAAATGGATTGGTGAAGGTTTCAATAATTTTGAAGTATGAATAATGAATTTGAGTTTTTGAAATAGATATACAATTCCTAAGAGGTCTAAAGTAATGCACATTGCCTATGTTCTTCCCACTTCTTGTATTCACTAGAAATCCACACCTATAAGTGGTTTAATAGGGGTTAAGGAGCCATTTTTAAAATGCTAGACAAGTGATGGAACTCATATTAAAGACATAAAAATTTATAAGGGACCATAACATGCATTTTTTAAAGTTCTAGGATGGATAAATAAAGTTGAAAATCTTTTCCAAGATAATTACTATGAATTTAAGCCCCTGATCCTTGAAATAGAGAAATAGAGGTCCATGAAGGTTTTGAAAATATCATATGACATGGATACATGAGATATTGGGGAATACAAATGATTTGGTTTTTAAACATATAACATAGAGAATTACCCTACAAAAATTGGATGCTAAATAAGTAATAGAAGCAAGTTTTGAATGGGTTCTAATATGGCATTTGTTCATTAAAACTCATTAGTGAAATCTACAAGCTTTAACTCCTAAAATTGACTCTTCACCCAATATCACATTTCCAAGCCATGAATTCATGTTGAAATATATTTTATGGTGGAAAAAAATCATTTATAAGCTAAAAGGAACCATCAGAGGAAGTTGGTATGCAATGATTGAGTTTCTTGGCACCTATAGGTACCCCTTCACAAGGAAATACTCACCTACAACAACCAACATATAGTGAGAAAATTATGGTGTCTAATGATGCTTGAGGATATATAGGGTGAAGGGATAGGTCAAAACCATACAAATTGAATTTAAAGGCTTAGAGTAGGATCATTTAAACTTCTTTCCAAAATCCAACAAGCCTAATAACCTACATGTCATTGTTGAAAATGAAACACAATCAGCTTAGGTGACTGAGATAGGCAGTGGGTGAATAAAATGGATATAGGACATGAATTAAGGTAAAAAAACCCATGAATTGGATTATAGATATTAAATGGATTATTTTCACATTGTGGTTAGGCTTTAAATTATGCCAAGTCCACCTATATGGACAAGATAAATAGGGTATACAGGCAGTAAGTTAGGAGCATAATATTATTTATAATAAAATGGTATAAGCCTAATGTGAAATGGATTATACGATGATAAAATGATATTATATAGCTAAATAAATTATTTTATATTTTTTTATAGACCTATAATACACAAGTGCACCTACAGGTGCCTCTTCCAAATATGAAACACAATCAAGCAAAGGAAACTCAGTCTTGTCCCAGTCAAGGAGTGAGGAGAAAATATTGGAGGTTGAGTGGATTTATAGGTTAAAATAAACTTAATTATAATCCTTATATCCTAATATACCCTCAATTATAGGGATAAAAAGAAGATAAAGACTCTATCAATGCATCATATAGTCATTTTGAAGGAACCATTCACAGTCCTAGTTTCTAACAAGTCTGTCTCATACTTTCACACTTTTGAAGGGCATATACATATGAAAAAGAGCTTATTTTTTGTTTTATAGATACTCAAAACTGATATAATTCCATAAAATATTAATATATCTTGATAAAATAGGGGAAATAACCCCTATTTTATCTTAGATAGGGGGTACTTCCCCTTATACAAGACTGGTAGGTTTTGGTGAGTGAAGTTTAAAAGATGAACTAGAGGATAAGGAGACCTATTTGGAAGGTGTAAATTGTTTAAATACATCTAAAGAAACATGATCAAAACCTCAATGAAGTATTTAACCAAATAAGAGTGTATAAACATAAAAGTTTGCAAGCAGGCTTGTTAAACACATTAAGGCCTAGGAGCCAAATAGAGAACCATCTTCATTTCTAGCGTGGAGTGATATTTATAGACTATGGAGTAATTTTTAGGGGAAAATTATAGACTTTTTTGAGCTATTTTTAGGTAGGTGAAACCATAAAAGGTCATTTTGAACTCTAAGGTGTAGTCAAGCTTACTAGGCATGGTGAAGCCTAGACTCCAAATGAGTGGTCATTCACATTTATAGCATAGGATGAGTATCCCCATATATTGAAACATGTTTTTAGGGTGGATAAATAGGTGATAAATCCTTAAGAAAACATCAAAAATATCCAATTTTGGCTTAAGAATAACATCAGGCCTATTGAAATAGAGAAAATAAGCTTGATAGGTCAAGTTTTAATGCTCATATCCTTCATGAGGAATTACATGGATTACAAAGGAATTAAGGGAGGTTAATAGTGTCATTAAATATAATTTTAGTGTAATTTTTCTACAATTCTAACATCAAGATTTTATGAATGGACCTTAAGAGTGGAAACAAACCTGAAACCCTCCAAAACCCTTACTAATGACCTGATGGAGAAAATAGAGTTGGATAGATGATAAAATGGAATAGTTTGATCATGAAACTTATTGGAAGTTTTAGAGGACTCACTAAATCTCACTCCCATGGTTTTTATCCCTATGGACTTGTATAGATGGAGTGAGAAACAAGGTAATTTTTATTTTTTAGTTTCTAGGATTCTGAAGATGAAATCAAGTTTGGAGGAAAGATTTAAAATTGTTATAACTACCTATGGTAATTTCATTCCTTAATTTTTTTTTTAAGGGTTTTGAAAATGGCTCTCATTTTAGCTAGTCAAAAATGGCCTATTAAATAAGCTAGTGAGAAGGGTGGAGATCTTCAAGTGATGTGATTTTAAGGTATACTTTATGATTCTAAGGACATGTAGGGTATTTAAAATTTTCATCCACTCCATCCCATGTATTTTCATGATAAAATAATTCCATTTTTATGGTCAAGTGTGCAGGGTGCATAGAAGAAGAATTTTTTGGACTATACATGATAATAACTCTTTTCCAAGTGATTCCAAATGACTAGGTCTACAACCAATGCATAGAGAGGCATGTATTATGTCCTTACTATAAATAATAGGTTATGGGATGTTCAAAAAAGGACAATCATGAAGGCACTTTTTCTAAGCTAGTTGAGGAGCTTTATGCCACTTTGCAAGAGTTTGATGCCTTAAATTGACACTTGTGCTTCATGAACTTGCATTGTTCATCCCATATCCTATTTTCATGTACAAATAAATGATTCTATCATATTTAAAAGTGTATTTTTAACCCTTGATATTCTCTCTTCCTCTCTCTCTTAGATTCTATAAGAGTTACCATTTTAGACTTTGTAATCTAATACCACACTAGTTATGGTGAAGCCTTACTAGTTTTGACATTGTACTTGCCTTAGAAAATAAATTAAATTCATTTTTGAGTTCACATATCATATTTTTAAAGTTTGTGAAGAGATGTATATTGAATGGTTAAGAGATATTCATTTATCCTTGCTTTCTCTCAATCTTTCCATATCTGATGCAAGTGATTCCATGCCTATTAGGTCATATGAAGTGTTGTGAAGTTTACAAACATGTTCTTAAGTGTAAAAAGAAGTATTATAATCTAAAAAATGATATATATTTCCACTTACCTTATATATTATTCATATATGGCACCTTTAAATTGAAATACTAATGTTAGTGCACTCTAGGACTCTAAAATTAGAGTTGTATGCCTTGTCTCAAAGTGATGGAGTAAAATAGTCTCATGGTAAACATATTAGTGCATAAACCTCTAAAATAGGTTTAATTTCATGCCAATTCTATCCCTTTTCTCCATAAATAATTATTTATTATAGGTGAAAGCATTTCAAGGAACATCTACGGAGCTAGCCCTTCATTGTAGAGATTCATCTCACCAAATTGACTACCCATAGCAAGTGAGATGTTTACATTTTTCCACTTGGATGAGGAGAGATGATTCATATCCTCAAAGGGTTAAAATACAAGTGACAAAAATGACCATTTGGTAATGTTGTTAAGGTTTTGATAGATTTATTATTAAGAAGTGTAGTGTGATCCAAAAGGTGGTTTTGAATGTTTATGGCTATGTGAAGAAGTGAAGGGGGCTGATATACATTATATCTCAATTATATTAGTAGGAAATTAGTTTTCATGAGATGTTCATTTCATATGTGTTTGGAGGGTGCTCAACATCTAGGTTAGAAATACTTGACCATCCTAGAGGTAAGTGTTTCTTGTGGAACATGTGTTTCACTAAATTCTTAGTCAAAAGGACTGGACTATCTTAGGGGTAGGTTATCCTTGTGGAATTAGTGTTTTAATAAATTATAGTTAGAAGGAATTAACCATGTCTCATTTTTAATACCTTATAGGATAAGTAGTCCATGTTTTTTTAGGCTTGAGAGTGGGTTTCATTCCATAAGAGGGTTTCCCACATTAGATGTTATATTATGATGAGCTTCTCTCATTCATGATTTGTATGTGGTCTCCTTGATTTGATGGTAATCTAGTTGCATATGCTTATTGTGTTGATTCATGAATGACCAATGAATGAATGATAAGTGATTAGAAAATGAAATATTGGTTGATTGATTCACCCCCCTCTCAATCATCTTGTACCTCTAACAATTGGTATTAGAGAAGATCCTTTGGAGGAAGCTTAACAACTTGAAGGAGATCATAAGTATCACAATATGGCTAAGAAGTTGTAGAAAGAGTATCAACAATGGAAGGTTGTGATTAAGGAACTTTTATATGATAGTGGAGAAGAAGAAGTGTTGTATGACAATGAGGAAGATGAAGTAGATATAGGAGCTAAGCTCATAAAAGTGAATCACAAGATGAGGTATGTGATTAAAGCTCTTGAAGCACAAGTCAGTTCTATTGAGGGAAGTTTGTTAGGCAAGACCAAGAGAGATGAGATGAAGTATCAAGAGTTGATCAAGTCTCTAGAAGAGAAAACATGTAGATTAAATGATGAAATGGCTAAAGAAGCCAAGGAGGATAATGAGGTCATCAAAGATATCAAAGGTGAATTAGAGCTTTCAAATGCTAGCTTAAAATCAAGAGAAGAAGAGTGTGGATATCTCAAGACTCAGCTAGAAGAATCCAATACCAAGGTAGGTTCAAAGAAAAGGGATCATGATGATTTAAAGACCAATCTTAATTCTTTGAGATTAAATAATGAAAATATCATAGACAAGTTGGACAAGTTGGAAAAGGAACATATAAATCCTAAGCAAGCTAAGAAGAATGTAGGATTTGAAAGCAATGTAATAAGGTCTATTAGAAAACCAAATGATTCAAGATATGCTAGTTTATTACATGTTCATTGTTATACATGTAATAAGTATGGTCATAGAGCTAAGGACTGTAGAAGGAAGTCAATTAAGTATGGACATTCATGGAGCTATGATAGAAAGAATTTTTGGCCAAAGGTTAATCAAAATTCAAATCTATCAAAAGGTATGAATGATGTTATTTGTTTTATTTGTGATAAGAAACGTCATATTTATAGACTTTGTCCTAGTAAATTTGATAAGACCTCAAGTCATGTAATGAATGGAGAGACTCTTAGAAAGTATATCAAAATTCAAAACATGATGTGGAGACCTAAGGCAGTGAAGGCTAGTCCTATTGAGTTCAAGGATCAAACTTATGATACTATAAAAAATGAATCAGTTTTGGAGGTGTCTCAAGAGTGTTAAGGAAGCTTGATATAAATCTAAATGGGGAAGAAGGTGTATGACCCAAGAATCAAGTTAGTTATACCATTTAAGGCCAAGGAGAATATAAAATAAGGATCTCAATTTGATGGTTTATTTGATTTAGTTGAAGAATTTTTAGGTAAAAAGGAATTTCATGATTGCCAAGAGTTCTTGTTGTCTACTTTCAAAGAGGAAAAGGTATTAATTAAAGAGATATGCTAAGAACATATGTTTTCATCATGCATTGCCAAGGATGCTAAAGAAGAGATGGATGACAAGCAAGATGTTTCAGTGAAGAAGAAAAAGAAGAAGGTTCTTCAGTCCTATGATGAGGATTGGTATGCTCCTTTGTTCTAGGTTCTTGTGAAGTAGAGATGTCTTTGTTGTGCTTCATGAAGACATTTCTTAGTTTGAATAAGCATGTGGTCCTGCAAGGGTGTTTTTAGTTTGAAGGGTTAGATTAAAGGTTTATAGGTGGTAAAGTAAGATTTGTAAGTTTTTAAGATGATATTTTGAATATAAAGGTATTTTGACCTTATTATAGCATGCTACAAATGGTTTTATGGTCTGAAGATATGTTGAACTCAAATTGGAGATTTTTGAGTGCTCTCAATTTTCTTAGTTTTTAGCTTAAGGGAAAACAAGCCTAAAAGGGTTATAGGATGTATGGGTTCCCAAAAGTATGGAGGATCAAATCTTGGTCAGAAGTGTGTGATGGTTGTCTCTAGGTGTGTAAGAATTCTTAGAGGTGGGTGTTGACCAGAAGGAGGTTTGTAAACCTTGTTTGTTTTGAGATTCTAGAGTTTTCAGCTATGCTAGAAAAGTGGTTTGCCTTAAGATTTGAGGTCTTATGATTATTAATATGTTTAATGGCCCAAATGGGTTTTCAAATCAAGATTCAAATATATTTGAAGGTTTGTGGTTTTTAAATTATTTTAGTTTTTGTCAAGATGGAGGCCCAATTGGCTAGAAGGTTTGTGAAGGAAATATCTTTAAGATGATGAATTAGGTGATGAAAATTTGGGTGCTTGAGAGGGAATATTAGAGTGATTTATATATGAATTTTTAGGTCTTGAAGGTATGTATACTAAAATTTGTGGGCTCTTCAAGTTCTAGGTAGGGCTATAAGGAGTCTAAACATGCCTAGTGTGAAGAAGAGTGTTTTTTGATCAATTTCTCCAAAAGACATGGTGTTATCTTAAGTTATATAAGTGATATTTGGATATTAATATAATTGGGGAGTCTTTTACGTTGGAATAATGAGGAGCATGGAGTTAGGGGGAGCTAACTCAGATGGCTTGAGAAGTTTGCATGATCAAAGGGGGAGCTAGATTGTTCAATTTGTAAAGTCTAAGGATCAAGAAGGCTTAGAGTAGAGGTGATTGTTGTAGGAGTAGTGGAATGAATCTATATTGGTTATATTTGATGTGGATTGAAAGAGAAGGCTATTAAACCTGTGTGGTGGTTCTTCATGGTGTGTGGAGATTTGAAGATGCTCAAGAGGTATAATGGCTCAGATATCTTAGGGGGAGTCCCTCTCAATGTTCTCAAGGTGAGTTTAATTAGTTTTTGGTGTTCATGTTGTTTATTCCTCATTGATATTAGTTCATGATCAAATAAGAGTGTTTTCATGGTGTATGGTTGAGAAGTACAAGGTGGTATGCATAGAGTTAGGGGGAGTTAACTTAGAGAGTTTGAGTGACTTGTGGATCCATGCATGATACAAGGAGAAGCATTTATGAGATGTTATATTCATTGAGAAAATATGTTGAATATTCATGCATAAGTAAAGGGATATTGTGAGTTATGTAGGTTAATAGTTCCAAGTATCAGAAAAGCTCATGTTGAGATTGGTGTATGTCAAAAGGGGGAACAATTGTTTCATATGAGGTATGTAAGTATCCCAAGCACTTAGAAGTTTATTTGAATAAATTCATAATGTTAAGAGGAGCTTGTTGGATGTTTATTCCAATTTGTCATTAATAGAAAATTAAGAGAAGGAAAATAAGAGGTTTCCATCAATGATTGATCCAAGTAATATTTCAGGCGATGGTTCTACCCCAAATTGGTGGCAACACTTCTGGGAGCCATAACTTTTGCACCATAGCTCCATTTGACTCCATGTTTGAACTATTGGAAAGCTAAGAATGAGGGGAAAATCATGAGATGTAACCAAGATTTTATCATTGGGTTTTAACCCCTGAAAAACAAATAGAAGTGCCATAAATTTCAATTTTAAAAGTGCAATCTAAAAATAGTAATTCCTTGAATTTTGTATTGTTGTAAATCATGGAAGTTGAACCACTTAATCTCCCTCAAGATTAGTGACCTTCAAAATCCTCCTCATACCTTAAAAACATGTATAAATGAAGATGTAATATGAAATGACAATCAAACATCTCTTCTTAGAGATAGGCATATGTTTGGGTCTGCAAATCTAATCAATAAAACATCACTTCTCAGAGATAACATTATTACAATTATGTAGTTCTTGTTTTTTGAATTATCTTTCAACCAAATATTTTGAGTTTTGGATTAGTTGTATCAGATCAGTTTGTCTTGAGAGTGTATGATCCTGAGGATGAGGTTAAGCTATAAGAAGCTTGGGTGGAAAACAATAGAGCTTCCAAACTATCCACCTATTTGTTCCAAATGACTTCAAATGGTGGAAAACACTGAGACATCCGATCCTTCAAGGAAATGGTGAATGAAGTCCTCCAATAGTAACAAGCATAGATTATACAATAATTAAATCAAATCCTCCAACAAATCTTGATGGGAAATTCTAGCTCCTCATCTGCACCCCCACATCCTTTCAGTGCCCTCACACCCTTCAAGGTTTAGATGAATTTTTATATACCTACATTTGAAGGAAAAATCAATGATGATACAATAAAAATTTATTTGGATCAATTATTTTCCTATTTTTATATAAATAAATTCATCGATAAAGAGAAGATCACTTTTGATCTATTGAAATCATCATTGCCTATTAAAAATTGGTGGGAACTGTACATAAAGAGATTTAGTATAGATGATATTGGCCTTAAGGTGGAACCTACATGGGATGATTTCAAAGAAGCTGTAAAGGAAGAATATTACCCCATTGGAGCATATGATGATTTGTATATAGAGTGACAACAACTTTGGCAAGGTAAAGAATAGTCTGTTCAAGATTACACTGACATTTTTCATTCTCTATATATGAGATTGGGCATTCAAGAAAGTGAGAAACACAAGGTTCTCAAATATCATGGTGGAATACAATGGTATATAAAGAGGGAGATGGAACTCTTTAATATGGAAACCCTAAGTGAGGCATACAAGTTCATAGTGAAGATTGAGTAGAAGCATGGAAGAATAAATATAAAGAGTCAGCTTACAAAATGGAAAATTAACAATGAGGTAAGACACGAGGCCAAAATTGGAATAAAAAGGAAGGGAAGATTGGGAAATTGTGTGATTACCACAAATATAAAATAGACTCGAAAGAGGAATGTTGAGCCATCAAGTCCCTACTTTCTAAGTCACAATCCTCAACATCTACTACTCTACCTCATATAGACCCTATAGTTGAAGAGGTTTAAGAAGAGATTGTAGATGCTGAGCTCGATGCCATCATTGCTTCATGAAAGACCCACAAGGAGAGGTTAGATGACAAGGAAAAGTTGTTTCACTCTAAGTTATGGGTGAAAGGTAATTCTCTACATTTCATTCTTGATACTGGGAGTCAAAAGAATTTAATCTCTACTAATGTTTTGAAAAACCTAAATCTATTCATGAAGCCTCACCCAAAGCCATAAAGTATTGGATGGTTGAGTCTAGGGAGAAACCTCCATGTCACCCACCAATGTCTTCTCTCATATGTAATAAAACCTTTCCAAGATGAGGTCTTATATGATGTGGTCAACCTAGATGTTTGTGATGTACTCTTTAGTCATCCATTCATGTATGATCAGCATGGCATATATGAAGCAATAAATCAAAGGATCACTCTTACTCTTAGAACATGGTACTATAGGGTACCATAGGTACCACTTTCTACATCTGTCTCTCTAATTAGTGCTAAAAAATTTGTTCTCATGGTGGTCAAGCCATAAGAATCCAAAAGGGTTGATGTTGTAGCCCTGACTACACAAACAACACAACAATAGAAGCAAACAGATACCAAGTTGAATAAGTTCATAGCCTTCCATCTACAGACTAATGGTCAGATAGAAATGGTGAACAATCGAGCCTTGTATAGTTCCATAAAACATAGTTCATTCTAAGTATGCATTAGGAATCAAATAAAAATACAACTGACACACTTGATGAAAAATATTGATGCAATGGGGATAATTGCTTCTCAAGGAGGGAGGAATGATTTGAGCAATATTTCAAATGACAATTCAAGCGATGGTTCTACCCAAAATTGGTGGTATAACTTTTAGGAGCCATAACTTTTGCATCATAGCTCCGTTTGACTCCCCGTTTGAACTATTGGAAAGATGAAAATGAGGGGAACATCATGAGATGACACAAAGATCCAATTAGTGGGTTTTTAACCCCCAAAACAAATGGAAGTACCCCAAATTTTAATTTTATTATTGTATTCTAAAAATAGTAATTCCTCAAATTTTGTATTGTTGTAAATCATGAAAGTTGAACCACTTAATCTCCCTCAAGATTGGTGACCTTACACATCCTCCTTACCTTCAAAACATGTATATATTATTATGTAACCCAAAATGGAAATCAAACATCTTTTCTTAGAGATATGCATATGTTTAGGTCTACAAATTTGATCAATAAACATCTTTTCTTAGACATAGCATTATTAAAATTGTGTTGTTCTTGTTTCTTGAATTATATTTCAACAAAAGCTTTCAAATTTTGGATCAGTGGTATTAGATCAATTTGTCTTGAGAGTGTATGATCTTGAGGATGAGGTTAGGCTATAAGAAGCTTGGGTGGAAAATAATAGAGCTTTTAAAATATCCACCTATTCACTCCAAATGATTTCAAATGGTGGACAACACTAAGATATCCAATCCTTTCAAGGAAATGGTGAATGAAGTGCTACAATAGCAATAAGCACATATTGTACAAAAATTTTCTCAAATCCTCCAACAAATCTTGATGGAAAATTTTGGCTCCTCATCTGCACCCCCACATCCTTCATTACCCCAACACCCTGCAAGTTCAGGTGAATTTTGATATCCCTACATTTGAAGGAAAAATCAATGTTGATGTAGTAGAAAATTAGTTGGATCAATTATCTTCCTATTTTTCTATAAATAAATTCATCGATAAAGAGAAGATCAAATTTTCTCTTTTAAAAGCATCATTACCTGTCAAAAATTGGTGGGAAGTATACAAGAAGAGATTCAATATGGATGATATTGGCCTTGAGGTGGAACCTACCTAGGATGATTTCGTAGAAGTTGTAAAGGAAAAATACTACCCCATTGGAGCATATGATGATCTATATATAGAGTGGCAACAACTTTGCCAAGGTAAGGAACAGTCTATTCAAGATTACACTGACATTTTTCATTCTCTATCTGTGAGATTGGCCATCCAAGAAAGTGAGAAACACAAGGTTCTCAAATATCATGGTGGACCATAATGGTATATATGGGAGGAGATGGAAATATTCAATTTGGAAACTCTCAGTGAGGTGTACAAATTCATAGTGAAGATTAAATAGAAGAATGGAAGAATGAATATAAAGAGTTAGCCTACAAAATGGAAAAGTGACAAAGAAGGTCAAACAAGAGGCCAAAATTGGAAGTAAAAGGAAGGAAAGATTTGGAAATGGTATGCTTACCACAAATCTAGAATGCACTCCAAAGAAGAATGTCGAGCTATTAAGTCCCTGATTTCTGAGTCACAATCCTCAACATATATTGCTCTACCTCATATAGACCTTGAAGTTGAAGAGGTTGAAGAAGAGATTGTAGATGCTGAGCCCAATGCCATTGTTGCTTCATCACAGACCCACGAGAAGAGGCTAGACAACAAGGAAAGTTTGTTTCACTCTAAATTATGGGTGAAAGGTAAGCCTATACATTTCATTATTGATAGTGGGAGTCAAAAGAATTTAATCTCTACTAATGTTGTGAAAATCCTAAATATATCCATGAAGCCTCACCCAAAGCCATATAGTATTGGATGGTTGAGTCCAGGGAGAAACCTCTGTGTCACCCACCAATGTATTCTCTCATATGTAATAAAACCTTTCCAAGATGAGGTCTTATGTGATGTGGTCAATCTAGATATTTGTGATGTACTCTTTGGTTATACATTCATGTATGATCAACATGGTATTTATGAATTAAGAACTTGAAGGATCACTCTTACTCTTGGAACACGATGCTATAGGGTAACAGAGGTACCACCTTCTACATCTATCTCTCTGATTAGTGCCAAGAAAGTTTTTTTGATGGTGGTCAAGCCACAAGAATCCAAAAGGGATGATGTTACAACTCTTACTACACAAAAAACATAGTAATAGAAGAAAATATATATCAAGCTAAAGAAGTTCATAGCCTTCCATCCATAGACTGATGGTTAGATAAAAATGGTGAATAATCAGGCCCTGTATAGTTCCATAAAGCACAGTCTATTCCAAGTATGCATTGGGAATAAAATCAAAATATAACTACTACACTTGATGATAAATATTGATGTAATGGGGACCATTGATTCTAAATGAGGGAGGAATGATTTGATCAATATTTTAGGTAATAATTTAGGTGATGGTTTTACCCCAAATTGGTGGTAGAACTTCTGGGAGCAATAAATTTTGCACCATAGCTCTGTTTGACTCCCCATTTGAACCATTGGAAAGATAAGAATGATGGGAACATCATGAGATGGAACTAAGATTTTCTTAGTGGGTTATGACCCTATCAAAACAAATGGAAGTACACCAAATTTTAATTATAGTAATGCAGTCTAAAAATAGTAAGTTTTTAAAAATAGTAATTCCTCAAATTCTATATTGTTGTAAATCGTGGAAGTCAAACCACTTAATCTCCCTCAAGATTTTTGACCTTTCACATCCTCTTCCTACCTTAAAAACATGTATAAATGAAGATGTAACCTGAAATGAAAATTAGACATCTCTTCTCATAGATTTGCATATGTTTGGGTTTGCAAATTTGATCAATAAAACATCTCTTCTCAGAGATAACATTATTACAATTATCTTATTCTTATTTATTGAATTATCTTTCAACCAAAGCTTTCAAGTTTTGGATCAGTGGTATTAGAGTGATTTTTCTTGAGAGTGTATGATCCTGAGGATGAGGTCAAGCTATAAAAAGCTTGGGTGGAAAATAATAGAGCTTCTAAACTATCCACCTATTCACTCTAAATGACTTCAAATGGCAGACAACACTGAGACATCCTATCTTTGAAGAAAATGGTGAATGAAGCCCTCTAATATTAGTAAGCAAAAATGCTACAACAATTCACTCAAATCCTTCAAAAAATCTTGATGGGAAATTTTGTCTCCTCATCTACACCTCCACATCCTTTTAGTGCCCCAACACCCTTCAAGGTTCAGGTTAATTTTGATATCCCTACATTTGAAGGCAAGATTAATGATGATGTAGTAGAAAATTGGTTGGATCAATTATCTTCCTATTTTTCTATAAATAAATTCATTGATAAAGAGAAGATCACTTTTACTCTTTTAAAAGCATAATTTCCTATCAAAAATTGGTGGGAAGTGTACAAGAAGAGATTCAGTTTAGATGATATTGGCCTTGAGGTGGAACCTACCTAAGATGATTTCATAGAAGCTATAAAGTAAGAATAATACCCCATTGGATCATATGATGATCTATATATAGAGTGGAAACAACTTCACCAAGGTAAGGAATAGTCTATTCAAGATTACACTGGCATTTTTATTCTCTATCTATGAGTTTGGGCATCTAAGAAAGTGAGAAACACAAGGTTCTCAAATATTGTGGTGGACTACAATGGTATATATGGGGGGAGATAAAAATCTTTAATTTGGAAACCCTCAATGAGGCATACAAGTTCACAATGAAGATTGACTAGAAGCATGGAAGAATGAATACAAAGAGTCAGCCTAAAAAATGGAAAAGTGAGAAAGAAGGTCAAATATGAGGCCAAAATTGGAAGCAAAAGGAAGGGAAGACTGAGAAATAGTGTGATTACCACAAATTAGAATGCACTTTAAAGAAGAATGTCAAGCCATAAAGTCCCTACTTTTTGAGTCACAATTCTCAACATATACTACTCCAATTGAAGAGGTTGAAGAAGAGATTGTAGATGCTGAGCCTGATGCCATAATTACTTCATCACAAACCCATGAGGAGAGGCTAGATGACAAGGAAAGGTTGTTTCACTCTAAGTTATGGGTGAAAGGTAAGCCTCTACATTTCATTCTTGATAGTGGGAGTCAAAAGAATTTAATCTTTGATAATATTGTGAAAAGCCTAAATTTGTCCATGAAGCCTCACCCAAAGCCATATATTATTGGATGGTTGAGTCTAGGGAGAAACCTCTGTGTCACCCACCAATGTCTTCTCTCATATGCAATAAAACCTTTCCAAGATGAGGTCTTATGTGATGTGGTCAATCTAGATGTTTGTGTTGTATTATTTGGTTAACCATTCATGTATAATCGACATGAAATATATGAATCAAGAACTTGAAGGATCAATCTTACTCTTGGAACATGATGCTACATAGTACCAGAGGTACCACCTTCTACATCTATCTCTTTTATTAGTGCCAAGAAATTTGTTTTGATGGTGGTCAAGCCACAAGAATCCAAAAGGGCTGATGTTGTAATATTGACTACAAAAACAACATAAAAATAGAAGAAAATATATACCAAGCTGAAGAAGTTCATAGCATTCCATCCACAGACTAATGGTCAGATAGAAATGGTGAACAATTGGGCCCTGCATTGTTCCACAAAGCACAGTCCATTCCAAGTATGCATCAAGAATTAAATAAAAATACAACTACCACACTTGATGAAAAATATTGGTGAAATGGGGACCATTGATTCTCAAGGAGGGAGGAATTATTTGAGAAATATTTTAGGTGATAATTCAGGTGACGGTTCTACTCCAAATTGGTGGCAGAACTTCTGGGAGCCATAACTTTTGCACCATAGCTCCATTTGACTCCCCATTTGAACCATTGGAAATCTAAGAATAAGGGGAAAATTGTGAAATGGTACCAAAATTTTATTTATGGGGTTTGGCCCCTAAAAAATAAATAGAAGTGCCCTAAATTTCAATTTTAGTAATGTAGTCTAAAAATAGTCAGTTTCTAAAAATAATAATTCCTCGAATTCTGTATTGTTGTAAATCATGGAAGTCAAACCAATTAATCTCCATTGAGATTGGTGACCTTACACATCCTCATAATACCTTAAAAACATGTATAAATTAATATGTAACCCAAAATGGAAATTATACATCTATTCTTAGAGATAGGCATATGTTTGGGCCTACAAATTTGATCAATAAAATATCTCTTCAGAGATAACATTATTAAAATTGTGTTGTTCTTATTTCTTGAATTATATTTCAACCAAATATTTCAAGTTTTTGATCAATGATAAATGGGGAGATTATTGGAAAGTGTTATTATTGATGTCATGTGTACATTGATGTCAAAGGTAATGACAAAGTTGTGATGTCATGATGATGATGATGAGTTTTGACCTAAAGTTGTGTAAGTTAGGATTTAGATGCATATGATCTAATGTAAGTATTGTTTAAGGATTATAATATTATATCTATCATATTGATATGGTTTTAGGTCAAGGAGAGAAGACAAGCTTGTGAACAGTGTGTTGGCATAGGCTTGGTAGCCTAGTAAGCATAAATCATCAATATATGATTAGACATGAAGTTGATGAATGTTATATATGATAAGATCATGTTCTATAGGTCCTATGGGGTGTAAATAGTGCTTAAAATTATTATGGTAATACATAGTGTTCATCCAGTTCTTGATTATGTTCATCTAGGCATAGTTGGTTGTGTAGCAAAAAAAATATAAATAAGCAATTTGATGGCATCATATTTCACATGCATGAAGGTTCTAGGAACATCTTAATATATGGATGGATTAATCTATGTGAGGAGATCATATGGTTAAAATTTTAGGTCATAAGGTTGAGCATAGCTAAATATATATGGGTGCAAATTTGGCCTCTTAGATAGAAGTTCACTTAGTTTCTATACTTAGCCAGACTGTCACTACGCATTATGCATATATGTATGAACCAGACAATTTGTGCATTTATTTCAGGTACACAAAAAGTCATTCTTGATCAAATTTTTTCATGGAGATATTTTTTATAGTTTCAAGAAGATACCCTAAAAATTTGGAGTCTTGAAGTGATTTCTAGCTCAAGTTATAAATCTTCAAAATTGCTCTAGCAAACTGTGATGAGCCATAGACCATCAATTTTAATCACATTGAAGTTTGAGGTCATTAGTATAGATGATCCAATAGTGAGATCTTAATCATACATATTAATATAAATGGTGCATATGAAGTCAACATGTGAAAGGTTGCATGCACTGGTGATACGTGTCACAAGATCACTAATCTAACAAAAGATCAATGATGAGAAGTGGTTCAAAATTATGAAGATCAATAATGTGGGACAAGAAGATTCAACAAAGCACACAGAACTACAAAGTGTCACAAGTGCATAAATTGATATAAAAGTGTTCAAAAGGCATGCGAGGGTGCCAAATGTCATAATTGTAAGAGTTATAATTAAGATCTAATTGTGAGATTTACAAGATAAAGACCTAGTTGATTTGAGGAGATAGATGGTGCATATTTGGTCAATATTACAACGGTACACGAGATGAGGTTAACATGTTCAAAGTTTAAAAATGAGTAAAGGTAAAGATTGAGTTACTTATAAGAATATCAATGGTGCATATTTGATCAAAAGATGTGAGTACATGAGATGATGGAAAAGTGTTTGAAGTTTAACGGTTACTCAGTGACCGTTGGAATTCAAATATTAGAATTTGTGAGGGAAGACCAGTCTATAGTTTTGTACTATAAATTTTGATATATTCAAAATTTAACCATAGTGTAAAAATAAAAGTTGTGTAGGACTTCAAGGTTCATTTATAATTATTTATTTTAAGGTTTGAATGTTTATATATTCAAAATTATTAAGCTCCAAAGTTGACTATGTATGTGTTCATGCTCTACAACTAACCCGAGAAGGATAATTGAGTTGCTCTTGATGGTATTTTGATGTTTTAAGATGAAATAAATGTTGGAGAGTGTTTTATAATTCATTAAGACCATATTTTTGGATTATGGAGGTTTGAAAAATCTATATTCTATATGATCAAAGGCTTAGAAGTTGATAGTGTGTTCATTCTTGGTGATTGTATGAACAAAATGATGTTTGGGATAATTGTGCTATAAAAAAATGGTGGTGTGATGGATTTTGTCACTTAAGGAGGACCTATAGGTTATGTGGCATGGGTATATATATGTGAAAGTGTTCTTTATTCTAAGTTTTGTTGAATAAGTGTCAAAGAGGTGAATGGGTCTCCATAAGACCTAAAAGGACACTTAAAACTATTTGAAAGAGGGTACTACTTAAAGGTGACCCATTTAGATGAATTAAGAGTGAAGGCATGTGTTGTGGCTAATAAAGAAGGTTGAAAACATGATATTCATTAAGGTTATATAAAAGGTGAAATCAAAGGTGATGGTTTCTATACTTGTGAGTAGGGACTCTAAGTGGAGGAAGAATATAGATGTAAGCGACCTAAGAAAAGAGGTGTGTGTGGGAGTCATGGAGAGAAAGAAAGAGTGTGTGCCCATTAGATGGGTTGTAGAGAAAATTAGGTTGATGACTGTGTGTATGACATATAGGTCATATTTTTGATGTCAAGAATAGTTCTCTTGCAAGTTTGAAGATTAAGAATGAGCGAAGAGGTCTAGAGTGATCCAAAAATATGTTTTAGATTCCTTAAGTGTGAGTAAAGGATAGATGATGTCTATGTGAGCTTGGTGGTTCATATAAGAGGTAGATCAGAGTACAGTCTATGTGTATGACCATTTGGTCATGTTTTTTAAGGTTATGATAGAGTTGTTACTAAGAAGTGTAGTATGATCCAAAAGGTGGTTTTGGATGTTTATGGATATGTGAAGAAGTGAAGGGGGATGATATGCATTGTATATCCATCAGATTAATAGGCAATCACTATTTAGGTGACGTTCATTTCATATGTGTTAGGAGTGTGCTCAACATCTAGGTCAGAAGGACTTGACCATACTAGGGGCAAGTGCTCCTTGTGGAATAGGTGTTTCACTAAAGTCTGATCAGAAGGACTTGGCCATCCTAGGGGTAGGTTCTCCTTGTGGAACATGTGTTTCACTAAATTCTTGGTCATAAGGACTTGACCATCCTAGGGGTAGGTGCTCTTTGTGGAATAGGTGTTTCACTAAATTCTAGTTAGGACTTGACCATATGTCATGTTTGTAATACCTTATAGGACAATTAGTCTATGTGTTTTCAGGCTTGAGAGTGATTTTTATTAATCAAGAGGGTTTCCCACATTAGATGTTATGTTATGATAAGATTCTCTTATTCATGATTTGTATGTGGTCTCCTTGATTTATGGTCATCTAGATGCATATTCTTATTGTGTTGATTCATGAATGACCAATAAATGAATGATAAGTGGTTAGAAAATGAAAGATTGCTTAACTAATTCACCCCCCTCTTATTCATCTTGTACCTCTAACAATTTATAATATATGAAGCCTCTTTTAGCCATTTGATTTATGGTGCACCTAAAAGTAGCTTATTAGCTAGGGAAGCTACTTTCACTGTACCCTCGAAAACATGGTTAATGGGATACAAAAATGGTTTTGAATCTATAGTTAGTGATTAAAACATTGGGCTAACACTAGTCAATGAATGAAAATTATATTTGAGAGTTTGTACAATCATTCAATTCCTTGCCTAGATCACCCTTATACCTTGATTTTTTCTTATATTGTATTCATAGTCATTATCATTTCTTGATTCATTTTGTATTTATTTATAATGGGATCAATGATCAGATTTTTCTTTCATATTTTACATACGATCATGATTTTTTTTGTTAACATCTTGTATTAATTTTCATCATGTTGTTCATCATTTTATTACTTGGATTAAATGTAAAATCAATGGAGAAGCTATACTAAATAATGTTTAATCTCAAAACCTTGCTATTAAAAAAAAATTGTACTACTATATCATGTCAGTATTATTATCCAATAGCTTTTGTCAAATATGAAATTATTGGGAAAAAGAGGAAGCATATGTTATAATTATCTAAAATTTAAAACTTTAAAGGATATTCCTTTACTTATTTTTTCACTCTTTTCAAGGGCGCATTATGGCTCTTCTTTTAGAATCCAATGCTCAAGACCAATATGGTCCAATTGATGATGAAACATTTTTGCAATATCTTTATGAGCATCTAGAAAAGATAGACTCATTTTTATATGTTTTTAGATATGAAAAAAGGAAAAGGTCCAAATATAGTCTTTATAGTTTTTTTACTTCTACTATTGTGTCTATTCCTATAACTACACCTCTAGATACCTCTATAACATCATATTTTGGTTTGGGAACATCACTTGGTTTCCAAAATATATACATGCTTATGCCCACTCATACTAATAGAAATCCTCCTATACCTATACAAATGCTATTGTTGAGCACACACTATTTACCTTACAAGCTCAGTTATCTCACATTGAGAAAACTATCTCTCATGCTAGCCCCTCCATAGACTTAATTTTTTTGTTACATAACCCTTTTAAACCCAAAATTGCATCTTATCTATTACCAGTTGGCTTTGTGGCTCCGGAGCTTCCTCTATATGAAGGCAAAAGTGATCTTGAACAACATTTGTGTGCTTTCCATGTATCTTATCTAGACTATACAGATAATGGCAAATTATTGATAAATCTCTTTCTAAGAGGTCTTAGATGGTTTTATGATCCTCCTCTCGAATTTGTAATAGCTTTCAAACCTTTAGAAAATCTATTTTCAACACAATTTTATATCGACATTAGTGAAAAGTGATCATATACTCAAATTTAAAATCTCAAACAAGGGTGTATTTAAATAATCAATGAATATGTGATAATATACAATATTATGCTAGAAAAATTAACACATAATATGGATGATCATGGGCTTCAAGATATCTTCACTCAAAGTTTGTTATCGCCACTTGAAGAGTCAATTATATTTGATAAATTCAAATATTTTGATGAAATTTGCCATACAATAAAAGAATGTGACTTCAATTTTATTAATTTGAAGAATCTCAAGTATACTTAAAATTTTCCTTTTACTTCAAATGTTAAGTTTTAAAGTAAGCCAAATTATAAGAGCAAACCAAATGAAAGAAAGAATGAAGCTAAGAGTATACTTAATTATATATCACAACCAACATAAAAGATTCAATTAAAATATCCAAAAAGGAGGGAATTTTAAAGGTTATCATCACCTCCTCATGTATAATTTCAAAAGCTACTTGAATGTATATCATCACTCTTCCTCCACCAATAGAAGTGGACATGTCTAGAGCATAATCTAGATTTTTTGATAGCATTGCATATTGTGACTACCATAGATGTATTATGAATTATATAAATATATGTTTCAAACTTAAGCAAAATATTCATTTCTTATTGATGAGAATTTTTTTTATATTGGCACACCTACTGAAGAGGCTAAGCCATAATTAAATGATATTGCAAATCTCAAAATGTTAAAATATCTTTTTATAAATCATGAAGCAATAAATAACAAAGATAATTATGAAGTGAATTATTCATATAATCCTCATCCTCATTTTACATATGGACATTGATGCAGAGAGATTAGTACAAAACAACTTTGAATCAAACTTGCCTTCTTAGGCCTATCTTTAATAGCCCTTTCAAAGCACTGTTTTGGGTATTTAGACAAATGTAGAAGGTTTGACATCAAAAAATTAGTGATTAAAGTACCCAATAAAATATCCTAATAACAAACCAAATTTCAGTTTTCAAATCAAAAGGAAAAGTGCTCTATTTTCAAGATCTTTGTTATTTTAGGCCTCTTTTTGGTAACCCTCTTGAGGCACTTTTCTTGATTTTTTTTTAATAAATAAGGTTTTAGATTAAAAAAATAATTTTTTAGATACCCATTAATGTATTAAAATACCCTATAAAATTTTAGGATCCAACTCTCCAAGAAAGTACATTAACTCAAATCCTTTCTCTATCAATTAGGTCTTCTATTAGGTCTCTTAGGTCTACAACTATGTTTTTGATATAAAAATCTCCACGCATGAAAAAATGGAAAAATAGTGTTTGATTAACCTTAATAATTGAAAAAACATCACCCATTATAAATTTATATTCTAAATCACTCTCTACATATCCAAACCATGAAATGACCAAATCTCTTCATTAGGTTTCTACCATAGGCCAAGAAAGAACAAAAGTTAATTTTAAAGAACAAGAATAGGTTTTAGGAATTTATTAAAGTTTAAAAATTTATATTTAGGGCTTAAATTCACTAAAATATAACAATTCTTTCAAATGAACACAAGATTCTAGAATCCATCAAACCAACCTGAAGAAAGCATCCAAAAGACAGGGTACATGTATGTATAAGCTGAATTATAGGATTTGAATATGTTTAATTATTTATTGAAGTTTAAATCCTCCAAATAAGTTATCCTAAATTTATTTTCCATGTTCACAACTTATATAACACAAAGAAACATATAAATAACACAAGAAGCTTCGATATTCCTTAAGAAAGTGAAAAATCTTACAATTGGCTATACACAGACTGAATCAACAATGTATCTACTTATTAGAATTTAATATCTCTCAATGTGTTAATATAAATAATTCAAAAATATAATTAATTTATATATACTGAAATTCCAAACCAATACATTCCCAAAACTAAAGTCTTTCATTGGCAATCAAGCCTTCAATGTACTTGCACAAAATGTTATGACTGTCTTATTCTTGGACATTTGTTCTCTTCATTACTCATTATTGGAGATTAAATACCTATTTATTCTGATTTAATTCAATATTTACAAGGAAATATATATTCCTATAAAATCTCCAATTGCCCAAGATTAGTCCAACATAGGTCTTAAATTGTCTAAATATGCATTATTTAAACTAGATCAATGACCAAAATGACAAGTGAAGTGATACTTGGTAATATAAACTTTATAAATCACTTTAATACCATATATACACTTAAAAAATATAAATTTGTCATTTTAAATCACTAGAATTTTGTGAAAGTCTCCTAAACTAAAGATAACCTTTCAAAAATTTGAATTTTTACAATAAAGTGCCAAATTTAAATTCTAGCTAATATAGCCTATTATAAACACTTGAAAATTATTATAAAGTGAATTATAGTACCTATAATACCCATAAAACAACCTAAGAAAATCCAAAACTAAAAAAAAAAAACTAAAATTACAAACTTGGAGTAATGTTACTGAATTGTACTTCCAAGGGTTAAAAAATGGAGTCATGAATTATTGTCCATGAGGTCTAAAATAATATTTCCATGTTATTGATATATTAATCTATCATCCAAGTGGAATATTCATGAGGATGATGTGTCCACTTAACTAGATACTAGAAATACTCTCTATTTTTTATTTTTTTGACAATGTTCTTGTCCAAGATGATCTCTAGATCCTCATTCTTGGCTGTTGGCAACTAACTTGCCCACTCTTTAACTACTTTACCTTATCCTCATATTATTTTCTCATTATTATTACCTTATTTTAATGGATATAGGTCTAAAAAATTGAAAACAAGAGACATGCCCACTCCACTAGGCAATTCTATCTCATAAGCATTGTTAGAGAACTTAATGAGAACTTTGTAAGGACCTATCTTCCTCATCTTGAGTTTTTTATACTCACCTTTTCAAAAAATATTATTTATCAAGTGAGCCAAAACCATATCACCAATGTTAAATCTAACCTCAATTCATTTCAAGTTTGCTTGTTTCTTGTATTTCTCCACACTTGTTTCTAGTTGCCTTTTCACTTGTTCATATACTTCTTACATAGCTACATAAAAATCCTTCCCTTCAGCACTAATTTTCTCAAATTTTATCAATTATCTCATTTCAAATACTCATCTTGGATACATTCCATAAATTACCTAAATTGGACTCATACCAATGACCCTATTGGAAGAGTCATTATATGCAAAATCTACTTGTGGTAGTATCGAATCCCATTTCTTAGGATTATCTCTTTATAGGCACCTTAGCAAGTTACCTAATACCCTGTTAACCACCTTAGTTTTTACATTGTTTTAGGGTGGTATGATGAACTAAAACTCATATTTATTCTGAGATTCTTCTACAAGGTCCTCTAAAAGTGACCTACAAATTTGGTATCCCTATCAGATATGATGCTTAGTGGCAGTCCATGTAGTCTAACAACCTATTTGAAGAATAAATTTGCTATGTGTGTAACATCATTGGAATTTTTTCACGGTATAAAATTTGAAAGTTTTGAAAACTTGTCCACTAATAAAAAAATATAGTATTAGCCTTTTTTGAGTTTTAGGCAGCCCCATGACAAAATCTATACTAATATAGTCCCATGGTCTATTCGAGATTAGTAAAGGCTGATACAAACCTACATTTATATTTTTACCCTTAGACATTTGACAAACCTTACATATTTTTACATACATTATTACCTTTGCTTTCATTCTATGCCAAAATAAATGTCTGATAAGATTCTCCAATGTCTTATCAAGTCTAAAATGTCCTACCATGCTACCACAATGCTTCTCTTTGATCAATTTACCCCTCACTAAACCCTTCGACACACATAATAATATTCCATTGAACGTTAAGGCATCTTTTATCATGTAATCCAACCATGGTTATCTATTCAAGGTGGTTAGATGTTTACAAGCCTCATAGGGTTCTTTAAAATCTTCATCACTGTCATATAAATTAAGAGAATCAATGCCTACACTCTCAATCTGAAATTCAATCACTAACAATGCCTCCTAATAAAAACATCTATTACCTTATTAATTTGACCTTTCTTATGTTTTATTATATAAGTAAAATTATATAAGTATTCTATCCATTTCATATGCTTTTGATTGAGCTTGGGCTGACTAGTGATGAATTTTAGAGCATGGTTATCTATGAGATCAAAAACTCCTTAAACATCATATAATGCCTCCATTTCCTCAAGGATTTCACAATTACATAAAATTAAAATCATAAGATGAATAATTATTTTTAGCATCATTTAATTTTTCACTAAAGCATGCTATAGGCCTACTCTTTTGGCTTTTGACGACCCCAATGGCTACTCCACTTGAATCAAACTCCACCTAGAAGACTTTGTTGAAATCAAAAAGTGCTAAGTTGGGTTGTTTAATGATTTTAATCTTCAAAAATTGAAATTTTATTCATCCATGTCAGTCCACATAAACTTTTTTTATCTCCTCTAATAGTGTCTATGATTAGAGCACAAATTCCACTAAATTTCTTACCTCTCCAACTAACTTGGGAGTTAGACACTCCATTATGGATTTTAATTTTTCCTTATCCATTTTTAATACTCATTGAGATATCAAAAAACCAAGGTACACCAATTATATCTTCATGAATACACATTTCTTGATATTGATTAGTAACTTTTCCTCTTCTAATCTTCTCATAACCAAATGCAAATGATGGAGATGTTCTTCTTTGATATGAATATAAATCAGTATGTCATGTAAATAAACTATAAAAAAATTACCTATGAATATAATAATAACTTCATTCATGATCCTCATGAATGTACTAGGTGCATTAGTGAGGCCAAATGGCATGATAAGACACTCATATATCCCATCATTAGTCTTGAAAGATATTTTCCATTCATCTCCATGCCTAATTCTGATTTGTTATTATCAACTCTTGAGGTCAATCTTAGAGAAATATTTTGACCCAGTCAAATAATCCATCAAGTCTTTAATTCTTAGGAGAGGAAACTTGTACCTTATTGTGATCTTTTTGATTGCTCATGAATCTATGCACATCCTCTAATCTCGTTTTTTAGGTACTAACACCATTGGCACTACACATGGGCTAAGACTATCCTTAACCAGCCCTTTGTCCAATAATTTTTGAACTTGATTTTTGATCTCAACATTTTCTTGTGGTGTCATATTATTTGCATCCTTATTAGGCAATCTTGTTCCTAGAATGAAGTCAATATGCTAACTTATTTTTCTTATGGATGGCATATCACTAGGTAGTTCATCTACTATGATATCATCATAGTACTTGAGCACATATTGCACCTCTTGAAGCAACTCATTCACCTTGGTTTATGTTATAACTATTCTAGGCTTGAGTACCACTGTAAATTCTATCTCTTATTCTCTCATAGCATTCACAAACTCCTTTTCACTTACTACCATTACACTTGAACCAATATTTTTTTCACCATCTTATTATTTCATAGGTAGCAAGGTATGGATTATTCCATCCTTATCCAAAGTGTAAATGCTTATCCTTAGATCATGTGATGTCTTCCTAACATATTTCCAAAGCCTTCCAAGCAGTACATTACACGTGTCCATTGACATAATGTCATAAAGGACTTTGTCTTTATAACTCCAAATTTGAAACTCCACTCAAAATTATTCATTAACCAATAATTGCTGATCTTTATGCAACCATGAAACTTTTTAGGGAGTGGGATGAAGTAGCCTTTTCAACATTAGTTTATCTACCATCTCAACTAAAAGTAAGTTATCTGTGCTAACTAAATACATAAATAATTTTCAACATTTACCTTGCCACTTATAGGAGGCCTTTAAAAGAGTCTTTCTTTGTGCAGATTCCTTCTCTTTAGATGTTTTGATCAACACACTTCTCATAATCAAATATTCACCTACCTCTAGTTCTTTGACATGAGATGGAAATCCAACACTCTGCTCTTCTCTTGCTTGAATAACCTAATTTCTATTTTTAGTCTTATAAATTCCTATTTATTGACCCTTTGGACACTCCCAAAACCTATGTCCTAAAAATTTATGACACTTAAATCAATTACTTGTGAAACCAATAGATCCTCTTCCTCTTGATGCATATCCACCTCTAAAATATAGTTTTATACCACTAATCCTCCTCTAGGATTAAATGATTGTTATTGTGAAGTGATAGGTTCTCATTGGTTTTTTTGTGAGGTATGTCTAGCTCCTTGCTTACCCATTCCTCTATAACTTCTACCTCTACCTCTATTTTCTATGTTTGTCTTCTGCTAATATTGGCTTCAACTTTTAATTCAAGTTGATAGCATTCTTCAAGAGTCTTGGGGCTAACTAGACTTATATCATATTGTAAATTATATCTCAATCATAAAAGATATCTAGTAATATTTTATTTATCCTCATCTATATGACCTAAGTTGATAGCATTATTCAAGAGTCTTGGGGCTAATTTGATGACCAACTTATAAAACTCCTCTATATATTCCTTGACACTCATTTTTTTTGTTTCAAAGTCTACAATCTTTTGAAAAGTTTTATTTCATAGTCACTTGATAAAAATTTGTCCTTTAACTTGGAGACCATCTCATACAAAGACTTGATATTTGTCTTACCCTTGTTTCTTATTTATTATTTCTTCTTAGATGAAATCCCACCAAAGGGATGCATGACTTTTTAGCTTTTTGTGGGCAAACTTCACCTGGTTATCCTCTGGAATATTTTCATAGTCAAAGTATTTGTCTAGTTATTTAATCCATTTAATAAGTTATTCTCCATCCAAGCTTATTGAATATGTATGAAGTTAAAATTTTGGTTTAGACCCCTATTTCATTAATTCCTTTAGTATTCTCTCAAGACCTTGTTCATCACGGTCTCTAACTTCTTCACCTTCCTCTCTTGGTTCTTGGAGTTCTTCCTCTCTATCACTTTCATCTCTTGTTAAGACTCTCCTTTTATTAGTTTATACTATTACAAGTCTATAATAAAATCCAATCCTTAGGTTCTATAATTCATTCAATATAGTTTGAATATTGTCTTTATTCCTTCTAGGTGGCATCTTGTCTTCCCGCTCTCCAAGCTATTTGATAAAAAACCACTTTGCAAACTAGCTGACCAAAAAATTACAATTCACTCTTGTTATCTAAGAGTCCACACCTTTTTTAAATCTCATTCAAGTATCAAAACTAATCTGATATGACACTAATGTAGAGAGATTAGTACAAAACAACTTTGAATCAAACTTGCATTCTTAGGCCTATCTCTACTAGCTCTCTCAAAGTACTATTTTGGGTGTTTATACAAATATAGAAGGTTTAAAATTAAAAAATTAGAGACTAAAGTACCCACTATAATATCATAATAACACATTGAATTTAAATTTATAACTCAAATGGAAAAGTGCTATGTTTTCAAGATCATTGCTATTTTAGGCCTCTTTCTAGTAACCCTCTAGAGGCACTTTTATTGAGGTTTTTTTGAACACATAGGGTTTAAAATAAAAAATGAAATTTTTATATACCAATTAAGGGTTTAAAATACCCTAGAAATTTTTATAATCCAAATATCCAAACAAGTACAATAACTTAAACCCTTTCTCTATTAATTAGGTCTCCTATTAGGTCTCTTAGGTCTCCAACTATGTTTTTGATATAAAAATATACACACATGTAAAAATATAAAAATAGTGTTTTATTCACCTTAATAATGGAAAAAACATCACCCATGCAAAATTTTAGAGTCTGAATCAATCTCTAGATATCTAAACCATGAAATGGCCAAATCTTTTCATTAGGTCTTTGTTACAGGTCGAGAAAGAACATAAGTTGATTTTAAATAAAAATAAGAGGTATTAGGGATTTATTAAAGTTATAAAAAGTATGCTAAGGTTATATAAACACTCAAAGATAACAAACACCTTTCTTTGACTAATACAAGATTCAAGAAACCATCAAACTCACCTGAAGAAAGCATCCAAAAGGCAGGGTATAGGTCAATATAAGTAGAGTTATAGGATTTGACTATGTTTGAGTATTTATTTAAGATTAAAGAGTATAAATAAGTTATATTAAATTTATATTCCATTTTTACAACTTATTTAACACAAATAAACATATAAACAACATAAGAAGCTTTAATATTCCTTCAAAAAGTGAAGAATCTTACACTTGATTGTACACAGACTGAAACAACCTTGTATCTGATTGTTAGAAGTAAATATATATTAATTTTTCAATATAAATAATTAAAAAATATCAATCATTTATATATACTATAATTCTAAACCAATACATTCCCAAAACTAAAGTCTTTTATTGACAATCTAGTCTTCAATGTACTTACACAAAAATTTGTGACTAGCTTGTTCTTGGACCTGTGTTCTCTTCCTTCATCATTATTGGAGATTCAAGACATATTTATTCTATATATTATGATTGAATAAAATATTTACAAGGTAATATATTCCTATAAAATCTATAATTACCCAATATTAGTCCAACGTAGTTCTTGAATGGACTAAAGATGCATTGTTTAAACTAGATCAATGACCAAAATGACAATTGAAGTGATCCTTGGTAATATAAACATTATAAAACACTTGAATACTCTATATACACTTAAAAAATATAATAAAATCACTATAATGTTTTGAAAATTTCCTAAACTAAAGATGACCATTCAAAAATTTGAATTTGAATTTTGGTGGGAAAGTGCCAAATTCAAATTACTACTAACCTAACCTATTCTAAACACTTGGAAATTATTATAAAGTGAATTATAAGACCTATAATACCCATAAAAAATCCTAATAAAATCCAAAATTTATGAAACAAAACCAAAATTACAAACTTGGAGTGATGCTTCTGTAGCAATATCCACTTGATAACATCATTGGTACAATTACAAGTAAACAAGGATAACGTCTTATGATTACATTTGATGATATAAAATTTTTTGATGATGATTTATATATTAACACACTCTTTATTCTAACATATTTTAACAATAAATTTATACATAGTGTTATGTTAAATAAAGGATCAAGCAAAAATGAATACCAAAACACTCCTATACTCTCTTGACTATAAAGAGAAAGATTTACATGACACTCTAGAGTTGTCAAATAATTTTATGGTCATACACATGATACTAATGGGAATATAGTGATACTTTTACAAGTGGATCCTCTCATAATTCCCACTCCATTATTATTTCTAGCAAGCACAAGTGTTTTTGATATAACATATTAGGATGCACTTGGATAGAAAAGATTAGAGCAATACCTTCTAAAATATATTCATGATAATGAAGTGGTTCAAATTATAGGAATCCAATATGAATATACTTTGGAACCAATGATTTTTACTTCTCCTATAAAACAATTTCTTGGTACAATCATTGAGCAACATGGTAATGAAATGGTCTAAGAACTATTCAAGAACATGATTTACATATTTCAAAACCTATTAGTGAGCATGATCATATGACATAATTAGTTTCTCCATATAATTTTGATCATGATACAGTTACACATGAGCCTATTAATGTGGCTTTAAATAGTATTGTACATTATCCTAACAAGAAAGTGGCATCTAAACAAATGTCTTCATCTCCTAAGGCACAATATGTTATTTAAGAAACTTCACCACAGGTACAATTAGTTGTATCTTCTCCTCTCTCAAGGATACATGTTTACATGGGTATATGAGTAGTGGTTCATAATTATATATTATATCATATGATATTTATTCATATTCATAGTCATTTATAGTTGGCACTTCATCTTTATAGGAAACCATTCCTTCATATCATGCCATGGGTTATGCATACATGCCCATTAGTGATATAATTGGTTAGATACTTGAATTTTCCATTTGTACATATATTATTTGATTTTAATTCATTATTACATATTATACCCCTTATAAAATCATTACTCTAACCCTTAAATTTAGTTTTACTTGGCACACTTTCCTTCTTGATTTTCAAATTGATTCAAACAATATAAAACATTTATCTTTATGGCACTCCATTTATTATTGCATACCTACCATACTATGGATTTAATTATACTTCCAAGATTACATATCTATTTTACCTATGAGGAGAATGGAAATTTTTATCTATCAATCATTTGTGCTACATTGTTATGACTCATTTACACATACATTTGGGGGTGCATTGTTTACTTTCCTTATTACCATACCATGCTTTTACACCCTATTAAGGATTATTTGATTCCATCATGATTAATATATTTTATAAGCCTCAATTCTTATCCCTATTTTTAAATTTTTTTATTCAAATATGGAAAACCAAAAAAAAAAAAAAGTGCAAATATTTCAAAAATTAAAAAAAAATCAAAATAGTTTCAAAAAGTCAAAAATCAAGACCTAACAAACATTTTTCAAGTGTCTATAACTTAATTATTTCCATATGTTATTTATTATATTTTAGGTAGATAACATATTTAAATTTTCATTATACTTTTTTGGTCATTCGGTACTTTAGTGTGATACATGACATACTTTCACATGGTTCATTGTTGTTGGGATTCCATCATTACCGAACAAGCTTGCTAAGTTGGGGGAATCTCTTCATTCTTTCTTGAACATTTCAATAGGTTGTATCTATCTGCAACCCTTATACTATATTGAGCTACATATCATACACATGATTCACTAATCATTCCTAATATACATGTGTTATATGAAATATTCTACTTGTTAATAATAACATCAATACATGTGGTGGATACAACTTAGTCTCATTTGATGTATGATTCATTTTTATTACTTTACTACATGATAAGTTAGAAATTTCTTGCTTATTGTGTGTGGCCTATGGCATTATATGTTTAAAATTCTTGATTTTATGCCATCATCATTCCATTTGTGTGTGGCCCTTGGACTTGTGTAGTTATGAAAGATTCACATATCCCTTATATGTGGCCTTTAGCCTTATGTAGAACACATTATGCAAATTACATGAAATTTTATGACACTACTTATATGTTCATTTATTGTTACTATGATACCATGATTCATATCATGCATTAATCATAATATCTATTATTACTCTTGTTATATTATATATATCATGCACACAATACTTATATACTTCAATGATATATCTAAGACATGAAAATTCAATGCTATATTCAAATACTATGATGAAATACATTCAAAATTTCAAAATCTACTACATGATTACATCTTTTATACATTACATAATGATTGTTTTTAACTAAGTGTATTGTAGCCTAGTCTCTCATCTCAAAAAGGAGGCATCACAATGGGATATTTTTGAGAAGTCATGTCCTCATGAATAAATTTTAGATTTATGGCACTATACAGTATCAAAAATTATGGAATGATTCATAATTTATATATTATGGGAGCATGTGACATGTATATGCAATCATTAATATATTTACTTCAAGACATTTTCACATACACTTGACACATATGCATGGGCATGTGTAAAGAAATTATAATTATAAGTTATAAACTTCAAAAAAGTTACAAGTTTAGAATGGTATTCAATATCAATTTAGTATATTACATTCAACATGATACTCATTCATGTTCAGGTTACTACATGGAAATTTCAAATTTATCAAGTTTAAAAGTTTCAAATTTTAACAATTTCAAAGTTTAAAATAGAATCTAGATCCATCTACAATGGTGTGATTCATCTTCATGTTGCAAGTGGGCCAAGTTAGATTCTATTGACACTTAATATCTATGGTTGCACTTTTTCTATTTAGAAGCCATAGTTGGTGTTTCCACCCCTTCAATTATTTTATATAGTACTCTACACAATCAAATTAAAGTTGAAGAATAAAATATTTCCAACTCAAGAGAATTCAAAGGTTTTAAAATTGAGACTTGATCACTCTCAATTCTTCACAAGTTCAACATTTGTCTAAATTCTTCAACAAGGGGGAAAACACTTCTACATTTTTGAGTTACAAAGTAATTAAATTGTATGACATTTCAAGTTTATACTTTCCTTACTCTCTTTAAAAAATTAAAATTTCAAGTTTTATATTTTAAATTCTCAAATATGGATGATAAATACTTTAAATAACATTGTTGCTAGTTTTACATGAAGGCATCTTGCACGATCACAATTCACATCAAATATAAAGTGTGTATACACACTTAGGTTTGTATCTAATTTACTCTAATAATTTCAATTTGAATCATCATTATAATAAAGTGGGGGAAAATATAAACATATGAAATCAATCATTAAGTGTTTGACAATGTTTAATCTTGACATCCTTACCTTGCTTGGCATATTCACTATTATGTTAACTTGAAATGTATATAAAACATGCATTACTCTAAAATTTTATTGAAAATATTTTGAACATCATTCAAACACCCTTAATATAATAATATGCACCTTTCAGACCTTTTTCAATAGTATTTCCTTATGGAACATGAGCGCATTATATTTGATAGGGCCACAATGTGTCCTTATATACTAGTGTGGCTTTATCCCCCATACTCTGAAGGTAAATTTTTAAATTTTAAATGGTCTATATTCAACCTCATGTTCATTTAGAAAGGATAGCTATCATAAATATTCAAAAGTTTCCCTTATATAAGCACACAAAGGTATCTCCAAACACATCTAGCAATTACTTGGTAATTCTACTACACACTAAGTAAAAGAGCAATATTTTTTTGAATATCACTTTTAATACATTATAACAATCATAGGCTAAGTATAAATATATTTTATTATAAGTTAAGGGCATCTATTTTCAATAATTTTAATCAATATTATAGATATATTTATATATTTTCACAATAAAAAAACACATGCTTACCCTAAGAGAGAGAAATACATTGGTTTGAGTCATATTTGGGCTATGTAGGCAACACTTAGATTACACATCAAATCTCTACTATGTTTATTGTGAGGGAACAAGGGTTTTTATTTCATATTTTTTATACACATCAAATCATCACACATAATTAATCAACAAACCCTCGCATATAGTCACATAGACCTAAATGAATAAGTAAATCATACAACCAACCAAAACATGGTAGTAGTCAAAATACAAGGTTGTAGTGCAACCTTATCTTCCTCTTATAGACTTGTCTCAACATAGATTAAATTCTTACATTCAATTACCACATAGTACATAAGTCATTTTAAGCAAATTTAAGTCATAATAATCTTACATAGTCAACGTAAAATATATTTTAAGGAGGTTTGCATATCTATAGGCCTATTTACTATTTTTGGAAAATTTTAAATTCTTTATTTTATTGTGTTCTATTATATATTCATGTATATAAATTTTAATAGTTTATATCTATTAGGTTGATTCATTTCAATTAAAAATAGATTAAACACAAACAAAGCCACCCATCACACATAAGTGACATATAATATAAAATTAAAATATCCTTTATAGATAAGACAATAAATACATGCTAAGCAAAAAACACAAGCACAAGTGATTAGAGCAATCATATGCCAAACAAGAGAACATGAAATATAAAAATCATATTAAGCAACATAAAGGATCCATGTAATTACAGCTTCAAGATATATGATAGAGATACATATGTATAATTATATATAAAAATCTATATGAAAATGTAATACAATAAAGATAGAACTTCAAGTACACTAAATATTCCCCTAGTACATACATGTCCCTAATATAAGGATTTACCCAATTTAGGCATGATGAAGATACTAATTAATTTCAAATTAATAATTAGATATAACCCATATATTCTACATTTAACCCAATGATACCATTAATAAAATGCATGTAAATAATATACATGTAAAACCCCTAGTAATAGGTAGATGAGCATGATATATTATAATGTTCAACTATATCTCAAATAAAGATAAAGGAAAATATAATTTTTATTTTTGTTTTATCATTTTTATATGAAAGTAACCAAGCAAGAAGAAAGTCTAGGTCAAAGTGAGAGGAATCAAGATGACAAAGATCATTCAAGCAATACATAAGACAAGGGGTAAGAGCAAGATGAAATACAAAGACAAAAATTCAATCAATCGAGACACAAGATAAGAGGAAAAAGTGAGAAAAATCATGAAGAGGAAAATACATACTAACCTATATCTTCCCTTATATATATGTGTGCAAGGCATAGATGTATATGTGATATCATCATTGGGAAGTTTGTTTAGGAATTTAGAAAGGGAAACAACAATCAAAGGCAAGGGCCAAAGAAACAATGTAATTAACATAAACCAAGGGACTAGAAGAATGACATAGAAAATAGAAACATATGAAAGAATAAGGTAACTTCAAAATTCAAATAAGACATGTGCCAAAAATTAGAAGAATAAAGAAGCAAAAAAAACTCAAGAGAGAATATAAATAAAAGGTTAGAAGGAAACATGATGAATCCAAAAGCCATACATGACACAAGAGAGAAATAAAACATTAGAGAGATAATAAATTGGAATAAAGTAGAAAAAGAGAAGTTATGTATAATGGATTGTTCCATTTAAGCACATGAAATTAACAATAGATGCTAACTCATATAACCATATATTTAATTATCAACATGACCATATTTCATATAAATAGATGCCATATTATCTTCATGATCAAGAATATCAAATTATAAGAACCATGAAGCCAAGGAATCAAATGTATCATCATTACAAGTATCATTTATCATATAATTATGAGCTATATCGTAACTAGAATAATCATCTCTAGTAGTGAAATCATTATTATTGCCATTCTTTGTGATAGTTGTTTTATCCTGTTATAAATAAACACTTTTATTAGTATGGTTGAATAATTGATAAGTGTTTTATCTTGACTAGGCAAAAGAGACCACAATAAGATTAATTTCATGTGTGGATGAGTAGGTACTTAAAATCTAGATTTAATCATTTAAGATTTCATGATTTGTTGTTTTGGTAGTGCTTTAGTTAACACCTCATGTTGATTCCTAATTAGTGATTGATAATGAGTGAATTGAGTAAGAATCAATTATTATCATTAAAAAAATTTAAACATTTATTTAATGTGGATGGGATTTATATCATTTGATTAAGTCACATACATCCAAGTAATATATCATATGCCACATTATTTGATAATACATTAAACCATACTATAAAAATATTAGGACCTACCATGATAGGTAATGTGATATTCCTAAGTGGTGTTTGAGTAGTACCATCATATCCATTATTAATAATAGTTACCACTTAAACAATATCTAATTAAAATTGCTTATGAAAGCCTTCAACATTAAATAAAAAATACATGATTGGCATAGTCCAACATTGGTAATAATTAAAAGATGAGGATGAATTATTAGGCACTACATTCACCAAAAGCTTTTCCAATGGGGAAAAATGATAGAGGATGAGGAAATTGAAGTGGAAAATTACATTCACCTTTCCCCCTGCTAACAAATGATTATATTGGTTGTGTGCTACAGTCGGTCCCTTACCTTGTAATTATTACCAAAAATACATGAGTAAAAAAATGTATTTTGGGTAAATGACTACTCATAAAAGTCATTTGGGTAAATGAATAAAATAATATGACTAAAATCCCATTAAAATTAATATCTAATGGTTGTACCATCTGAATTATTTTGAGTGTACTCATGATTAGTAAGAAATTGCATTATACACATATTTAGACTTGAACCATTATCAACCATAATGCCTTTTGTTAATTTTGAATGTTAATCTATAAGAACCCATAGGAATAATGGTACATTGTTAGAGTCATTTTTCATACTATCATATCCATAAAAATTGATAGAAGGAATTTCTTTATATACATCCTTGACCATGCCTTTGATACCATATAAAGGGTGAGCATTATAAACTAGTTGAGATTATTTTAAAGATACCATGTGAACTTCATCTTGATTTTTAGTAATTTTACTTTCATGATTTGGATAAGGTTGAAAAATACTTTGAAACATTGATTCTTTTGAGTAACTAATTTATTCAAAATACTATCACATCCTTCCAATTGTATTTGGTGGTTATCAATCAAGTCTTGAATATTATGCCTTAATGAGAAACATCTATTTGTAGTATAAAATGAAGCTCTATGATATTAAAAATGGGAATTAACATATTAAATCTTAGGTAAATGCCAAATGAGTCAAACTTTAATTATAGAGATAAATATATAATAGTGCACTCAAGTAATTGTTTAAGTAGTTTGTGAAGAGTCTCAACTAACCATGTAAATTATATTTGTTCTTGTGGTGAAAGGATGAGCCTCTCAGGTGTACCTAGTTATATAAATTACTGGTCTCATTCTTAACTTAAGAAATATCCATAGTGTTATAGCCTTGAATTTTGTCTTACCTTGATATTTAGCACTGCCATAGGTAGGCACACTAATCCCATATTTGAGCATGTTGACCTCTAAAATATTCATTTCATTATTTCTAACCATATTAAAATTTTATTTGAAATATTGATATGTGTTTAAAATCATATTTTATTTAATATTTTTAAGTTAACTTTGAGATAATCTAATTTACACTTATATATTAGGTAATTGGCAATTCATCTTTATAATCATTGTTTGAATAAAGCACATACTCACCAATAATCTCTCTAGGCCCTTATTTAATATGTGCTAGCTGAGAAAATATACCTTGTTGGATAATATTTATTTAAAAAATAATCTTAGAAAGTATCAATTAAATAATTGAAATGATGCATAGATCCTGATGGTAAGACATAGAACCAATCCAAGGCATAGTCCTTAAGAATTCTAGGAAAGAGCTTGGTCAGTAATATATCATTTGGAATGAATTCAAGATATGACACATATAAAGTGAAGGATCACATTATTTTTTAATGGTTCAAATTTGGGTGTTATGAAATTGGTGGGAAAAGGGTAGATAAGAAATTTATAAATCAAAAAATTGTGTAATATATCATGAGAAGTAACCATATGACTCAATTTTTGAGATCTTTAGGAAAGTATTTAATTTTTTTCTATATAGGTTGAATTTTTTGAAGAAATAAATATTAATGTTTAGAAACTAAAGTATAATTAACATGTGTAAAAATATACACCTTATGGTTTTGATAAATATCATGACCAAATGATGTAGATTGAAAAATCGGTCTAGAAGTAGGAGGTACAAAAGAAGCATTAAGACCAAAGTTGAGAAGGAATATATATAATAACCTCAGTAGAAGGGTAAATTTTAGTGGCCCATATAGATATTTTCTTGGATTTTTTTGGATAATTTCTAAGTATTTGTTTTTAAAGTCTAGTGAAAGATAATAGAAGGTGTTTAGGTGAGAAGGTGAATGGACAAGTGAATAATAATGGGGTATAAAAGATAGAGGGTGTGCGACTGTACAAAAAATATATCAATACTTCTTTCATCCCTTTCCTACAACTAAAAGTTACCATTATGAATATATGGGTGGACATCTATTTACATATAATGGTGAATAAGCTCATATTTACTTTCAACAAAGTGAAGAACTATATTTACATGTATGAAATTTAATTTAAATAGTAGGCAAGCCAACCTAGAAAACTAAATTATACCTAGATAATTTAGTCAAATTCGCATTGATCACCACTCCTTAAAATAGACAAATGTAAATTTATAAAATTGAAATATTCATGAATTAATTGAGAATATCCACTAAAATATACCCTACTCAATAGTAGCAATAGATAGAGGCACAAAGGTAGAAGTAATAGTCTCATTATCTAATATGAAAGGATATCATCCAGTATATGAAATAGAAGCATTAAATGATATTAGTTTCAACATGTTCTTCCTAAAAATACATATTCCATATATATATATATATATATATATATAATATGCCATCCACTTGATCATGATTTTACTTTATGTCTAAATATAAAAAGTCTTTTTACCCTTTCTTTATCCACATTATAATTTTCTATGGTTTGAGACCCATTAACACCATTACCATTTATAACATTTTCATACATAAAGTTGTCATCACAAGCATCTAAATTTACATTGTTTACATTTTCATCACTCATATTTGTACCATTTACATTATCATCAACATATATATTTGTTAATGCATTGAAATGTTTGATTGTTTGCACCTGCATTTGAAACACAACAATGATAAGTCTACCGAGTGTGGGACTACTCTTTGTAGATAACCTCTAGAGTTAGCTAGCTTTGCTTCCTATTTAAATGTTAATCTACCTAAACTAAATTCATAAAGGGAAATTTAGAAATGGAAATAAAGATATAAATAAACATAAAATGGTGATGTAATACAATGGAAATGAGATGATTTCCTATCTATATAAAAATGAAGTTATTAGTATGTAAGAATGGAAATGAACACAAATTAAAGTAAGTGAATGCATGGGGAAATATGTAACACAAGTTTAAATATGAGGTCAAAAAATAAGATAAAAACCAAGGGACAACCAAATAATAATCAAATATATTATATTTTTATGTAATTATAATGATTTTTGGTTATTCAAGTATTATATACACCTTGTGTTTATTCTTATATATTATATAGATGCAAAGGATGGTATCAAAATTTAGAATATTATTTATGATCCATATTTTTTGGTATCAAAATTCAAAACATCATCTTTGAGTCATCTTTGGTGGTATCAAAATTTAGAACTTTATCTTAAAGCCAACATTATTTGGTAGTACCAAAATTAAAAATAGATTTTGAGTCAACCTTCTTTGATGTATTTTAAAAATGCATTCTATTCAGTTGGAACACACTCTTGTTTACAAAACTAGATTCATGGAAGCTAATTTTGATTTATTCATTTAGAGGCTTCATTAGATTCAATAGTCATCTACAATCATCTTGATTCATTTTTATTTTTTGGGCACTCTGACTGGAGAAAATCAAAATAACTTATCTATGATACCATAAAATAAAAACAAGATTTGAAGAGGGCCTACTAAAACTCTACAATAAACACATCCACACATAAGTACTCAAAAGAGAGATTCAAAAATAAAAAAACACTATATTAACTAAACATAATATACAATGTGTATATGCAACTAACAAAGGTTAAATTAGAATAAGAATATCTAAAATACTACATTTCTACTAGTTTAGGGGATGGTTCTAAGCTCCATTAATTTTCACAAGGTCATAAAGGGTCTTCATATAGGAAAATCAGAAGATGAGTGAGAGATTGTTATTCATGGAGTGAAAGGTGGGATCATTCCTCAAGTTAAACATAACCTTCTTGAAAATGTGAGGATAGATACAAATATTAAATTTACATTAAACAAGTTGTACACATATTAAATTACACCTTGGTAAAAACACTACTTAAGGTAGACTTCACAACAAGTGTGAATGTGACACTCACTAACATATATGACTTGCAATAAATATACACAAATACAATGCTCTTGAAAAATGAGATAAATATTTTAATATATTGTAACATCCACCATATTTAACCCTATGGTACCTATTGGTTCCTAGTTGTACACCTCTCGTACTCAGCCTTGCACACTTGCGTAGAGTTGAAAACAAAGATGAAAAACCCATAAATATGTCATTATAGATAGGGAAGGGTTTAGCATTAGGATGTATTGAACACAAATAATGACTGAAAGACACTGATAGAGGGTATGGTTAGCTCCCTACTACTTCTAGCTCTGCTTGAACCAAGGTGAGACGACCTAAAGGGTAGCTTTATCACATGGATGGATATTGTAATTCAATCTTCATGGGGATTTTTGGCACACAAAACACAAAAATTTAATTAGGGAATATCCAAGTTTGTACACTCCACCTTGGAAGGGTTATCACATGAAATGAATAAATGCTCTAAGTTAGACACAAGCTATTGAAGACAAATGTAAATATGACCACAAACTTCATTTCTAATGAAATTTTCAATAATAAAGGGCCAAATGGAAAAATGTAGTGTTGGGAATTAAAGCACAATTTTTTTTTTTTTTATATTTGTAATATTTATGCATATGCAAGTGAATAACACTTAAAATATGCAACAAGGTATATTATTTATAGGGTAGAACAGGTTAGGATGAGTTAGGTAGTTACAAAAGAGTGGTGTGGTGGTGTGGTTTTTCAAATAGTAGGAAGTATTTCAATAGACATGACATCATTCATTTGAAAAGATGTATAAAACTAAGAAACAAGCTAAGGAAACCACCAGGAGTGATTTGCATCCATTTGTGCTAATACAATGCAAATGCCCAAATGATTCTTGAAACCCTAAAGCATACACTACTAGAATTTAAAATACTTTTTACTATTAAATCCATAAACCTAGGGTGCCCTTAAGAGGTTATCAAAAATATATTTCCAAATCATAATATATAAAATGGTTTATAACTTAGATCTATGCTCAAGATGACAATCATTAATAATCAATAAACCAAATATCAAATCAGTAGAGTATGTAAAATATTTATTGAATTTAATCTATAGGAAAGAGTAAAAAACATAACTATTTTCCATTATCTTGAAAATAAATCTTACACCATTGTTTCAGAATGCTGCCATGGGGATAAACATGGTCTGTTTGCTCCTTGAACATGGGAAACATATTACAATGCTCTCAGAGCTTGCTAATGGCTGTACAACTACAACCACCTTAGCAAGAGAGACAAAATTCACACATAACAATAGATCCTAAAAATGAAAGAGCCTAATACCTAGAAATAATAATAACCAATAACAACCTTTGAAAAGAGGACAAACCCTCTTTTTATACAAATATTTCATCCACAATATTCTAGGGATATGTTTTAATTAGAAGATGCCCTTTGTCACACCTTGAACCTCCTAATCTTCAAGTAAATAATTCTAGAAACTACCTATCCTTGTCATGATGAAGATTTGGAAACAAACCCTTGATCTTCTTAGCTAGAAATGTGCTGCACTTGGGTTTGAGGGAGAATATTCCCTCAAGAGAAAAACAAACTCCTTGTCTTCATGTGTAACTTCTTGGCCATTCTCTCCTGTTAATTATTTGAAAATATGTAATCTTCTTGATAAATGCCCTTCTCCTTGTGTAGGCCAAATAACACCCTTTGTTTTCTCATGATTGCATTGAAAAACTCTAGTTATGATAAAATCAAAGGATCCATGGCTATTTGGAAAATATGCTTGGAATGGCCCACCTTGGCCTCATAAACTTTGAAAGATATTTTTCCTCCAAGGAGGTATTCAACACAAGAAAAATATTAAAAATGGAAATACTTAGCTTTGTTTTACCTTTTTGCCTTTATGCTAAACTTTCTTGTGCCTTCTCATTTTCTATTTTGCCTTTGACTTTTTAGTGTTGACACCAAAATTTATAATGCTTAAGTGCATTATTTTCCCTTTTCTAAAAGTTTTACTTCGATGTTTGACCCTCCACATGGATTTTATTAATAGTGTGTCTTTATTATACATAAAAGCTCAATCTTTGAAATTTTTTACAAACTTAACTTCTACTTGGATATGTCATAAATTTTGGAATGAGAAAAATTACTGATGTGGCCTTACTTGTTTCTCCATGTCAACCTCTAATTTCATTTGGAACTTTACTAATTCCCTTTTGGACCATTTATATTTTAACTACATGTTGACTGGTGGGTGGTGGACATTGGCTTGAATCAAAGGCTCTGAGCATAAAGTGTATGCACAAAAATTCTGACACAAAGTGTCTAAACAAAAAGTTTGACACAAAAAACTTGAACAAAAAGTTTGATGACCAAATCTTTCAAAACAAGGGAAACTTGGAATAAAATGTTTGACCAAAGATTTCAAAAAAAATGTTCAACCATAGAGTTTGACCCAAAGTTTTGAACAAAAGTTCTGAACTAAAAGTATGACTTGCAAAATCTCTAAAAAATCAAACTTGAAAATTTTCAAACAAAAAGTCTAAAAATTCAAAATTGAATTTTTAAACTAAAAGTTTGAACAAAAGTTTTGAACACAAAGTCTGACCAAAAATTTTGAACTTAAGAATTTTGCAAAAAACTTAAGATTTTTCCCAAAAAACTTAAGAATTTGAAAATTCAAACTTGCATTTTTTTGCAACTTGTTCTTTTGCCATATATTCCCATGAAACTTTTCACCCCAACTATAAATTACACTAATATGAACTTGCATTTAACCTTATAAATTCTGCCACTTCAAATTCTTTTAGAAGATGGAAAACATCATACTCAAAATTATTTGATCTTCCTAGATTGATTTTTATCATAGACTTTTCAATCTTATTAAAACATGAAAACATTAAGCATTAGCTAGAACTAGGATTGCACAAGGTTTTCACAAGGCCAAAATTGGATTTTTAACTCTAGTGAATAGTTACAAATAGGATGTAACAATTAGATATTCATGCACTAATATTTTAGAAAAGGGTACAAATTACTCAGTGTAATTTTGGGCTCTAACATTGGCTCTCACCTAGGGATATACACCCCTACAGGTGTTTAAAGAACCCTAGAAAACAAGACCAAGTGCCAATCCATTGGGCCATGGAGTTAACACTTCAGAAATTTTATAGTACATACCCACGGAAACTCAATTGGACAAAAGGAAAACCAACAAAAATAGATCAAGAGGATTTGAGAACAAATGCATGACACAAAAACATCCAAAGGAACTATACAAATAAAGGCCCAACACAAAAGGGTAATACAATAATAGAAATATACACTATACAATACTTTACACAATTATGGACTAAATCAAAGAAGTGTTTTAGATGCATGTGATTAACTGACAATTATAGTATCTCACCATCTAGCTCTCTCAAGAAGAAAGTGTGTTCCCCAATTTTGTAGTCAATAAAAGAAGGGTCCATCCACAAGGCAACAAATTTTCCATGCTTTCCTTTCTCTTCATGCCTAATATCCTAAAGTAAAACTGGATCACCTACTTGAAATTTTTATAGATCAACCTTTCTATCAAATATTCTCTTGAGTATTTCCTTGAACTTAAATTGTCTTTCATGAGCTTGTCTTCTAGCTGTGTCAAGCTCAATAAATTGGTTCATTCTACTTTCATAGTGGTTGATCTCATCATCTTCTTCTAGATATTGCATAAATTGATAGGTTGGTAATTGTAAATTCATAGGCAAAATAGCTTTATCTCCATAAATAATCTTAAAAGGGATTATGTGTGTGGCTATCTTAGGCATAATCCTATCAGCCCACCAGGCAAACTTCAACTATTCACCCTACTTCTTCTTGCTTACTTCCAAAGTTCATCTAATGATTTTGAACAAGTTCTTGTTACTAGATCTACTTTACCATTCCATTTAGGGTTGTAATTGGAAGCATAATATAATTTGATCTTATACTCTTTACATAATTCCATCAAAGGTTTAGCTCTAAAACTCATGGCATTATTAATAATTACTTTAATAGGTACACCAAATCTATAAATAGTATGATTTAATAGAAAGTCCATGATCACCTAGTGTGCATCCTTCTTTGTAGGGACTACCTCAACCTATTTTGTAAAGTAATTAATTACAACCAATATCCATCTACATCCAACACTTGATGACTCAGTGATTTCCCTAATGATATCCATTCCCCATTGTCTAAATGGGCCTTTAACAATCATCATAGGATGTAAGGAAAGAAAACTAAAAGCTTTCAACCTTCTAGCAAAGTGTTGACATTTCTTGCACTTTTTAACTTTCTATGCAACATCCTTGAATAGTGATGACCACCAATAACCAAATCTCAAAATTTTATGAGCTGTGACTTTATGTGCAATGTGACCACCACATACTCCATTATGAAAGTCTTCAGTCAGATTCGTAGTTTATTCTTCTAACATGCATCTTAGGAGAACCCCATTTGGATTCTTCTATGCCAATCCACTTTCCATCAAGAGATATTTTTGGGATACATGTTTAAGAGTTCTTCTTTGGTTCTTATCCAAGTTAGGGGATAATTTAGATTTTTCAAGTAATAAACAATGTCTTTATACCACAAATATATGTTAATTCTATTCAAAGAATCATCAACATTAAAACAAAAATGTTTACCTCAATAACTTGAAAATTTATCTTGGTCATGAGCTTGGCTAGACCCATCCCTCTCACCAAATTGGTGGTCTACATATCCATTTCATATTATTATAAGTTATTAACCCATCTGCATCTCTTACTTGATGCTTCAATCTGAGTCAAGATGTCTTTCACCATTATATGTGGGACGTATGCAATAATCTTTGAACTCAGAATATAAGGTCTAAATATTTTAACAACCTCCAAGAGAATGAAATATTATTTTTCCATGATCTTAGAATTCAATTCAGACCCTTGCATAACTTTGATAAATAAAACTATGGGCTATTTTTGACAGTCATCAATGTTTTGCAACAAGATAACAACTAAGGTATTATATGATGCAAAAAAGAATATTTGAATCTCCTTAGTGTAATTAGGACTAACTAATATAGTGGTAGATTTCAAGGCTCCTTTGATGTCATTAAATGCTTACACAGTCTTCTCCTCCCACTTGATGGTCTGGTATTTATTCAACATAGAAGTAATAGGTAGAATATTCTCTACAAAATTAGAGACAAACCTTCTGATGAAGTTAATTTTCCTAAAGAAAGATTGAATTCCCTTCTTAGACTATGGGATAGGCACTTTGTCAATGACTTCTACTCACTTGGGGTCAATCATGACACCATACTTAGACACTATATGTCCCAAAAACTTAGCCTTTTATACTCCAAAGTGACATTTCTTAGGATTAAGTGAAATTCTGAATTCCTTGTATCTAATTAACACTTTCTCTAGATGCTCTAAATGTTCCTTTCTATTCTTGGAGTACACAGTAATGTCATCTTGATATAAAAATATAAAATTATTAATTACCCCTATAAAAGAAAAATCTATATCTCACTGAAATGTACCAACATTCATTGACCCGAAAGGCATCCTCATATACACATACGTTCCCACGACATTATGAATGAAGTCTTGGGTCTTTCAGATTCCTTCACCACAACCTGGTTATAACTTGAGAAACCATCTAAAGTAAACAACATTTTTGATCTTATAACACTTTGTAGTAGGTTATCCATATTAGGTATGGGATAATTATCATTTAAAGAAGCATTGTTCAAATTTAAAAAATATACGCAAGTAGATGTCACCATTTTTATTTCATACATGGACTAAATTTTCCACCTATGATAAATATCTGATGGGTTGAATAATTTGACCATCCATTAGCTTCTTCAACTTGTCTCATATCTTGAAGGCCAAGATGGGGTTGATAGGTATTTGATTCTACCTCAAAGGCTTGTCAATCTGTAATGGGATGAAATGTTGAAAGAAATATTCCTTATATGCTTTCAATTCAGAGTAAGACCAAGCTAAATAGTCCTATTAATTTTTTAGCTAGTGCATGTAAGTTTGCTTTTTTCTTGCACTTAAATGAGTACCTAGCTAGACCTTAGTTTCTCATGAGAACCTAAATTACACTTAGTTACATCTTTTGAGATAAATGAGTATCTAGATTTAATTCAGCTTGCTCCATCAAAAGATGATTCTAAACTCACTAATCCCCAAGGGAGAGTATTTGTCTTCAACTAAATTTATCCTTCCCAAACAAGGTTTATTTCCCATCATAGGTCTAAACCATGGATTCCAAGTCTATAATATGATCTTAAAACTCAAATTCATAATTTAGAAACCTTCTAATCTATTCATCATCTTTAAAACTTTCCAATGATGAATATTGTCTAGGATTGAAGGCCTAACAAGCACCTCCACTTGATACTAACAGTGAAGGTTCAATTTGTAATATCAAACTTAACACCTAACCCTATAAGTATATCAGATTCTTCATTGAAACTTCTATCATGATAATAGATATTGAAAGCATCAAATAATTCTAATAAATCCCATACAACATTCCTATACTATTTTAACCTTTTATTCTTGGTGGCATAAGCATTTATAAACTACTTAACCACTAGCTCTAAATCAGCCTTTACAATCAAGCTTTTGATTCCATGTTCACGGGTAATTTGTAAACCAAGCAAGAGTGCCTCATACTCAATAGTATTATTCATGCACTCAAGTGATAGATTGAAATAAAATTTAAATATTTCCCATTAGGGGCATAAAATACAACCCCAAATCCATTTCCAAGATTAGAGTAAGCCCCATCAAAAGACATTTTCCAAACAACACTTTCATTGCCAAACCCAACATCAAGAACAATTGGTTGTTCAAAAACATCTACATTCCTAAAAAATCTACCCAAATGCACATCTATGTACATCACTTCATTTAGATATCTTTTTATATCTTCAATTACATGTAACATCTTCAACTCTCTTTGAAGTTAACCATCTTACGCTTTAAAGGAATGGTAACATAAGACACACCCATATACACACTTTCACCCATGTTGAAAGCCCATTTAATGATAGTGGCATCCCCTATTTAGGTGGGAAATCCACAACTACCACATCTGTATTTAAGAATTTACCTATATGAACAACCAACGACACTACCAACCCTTTAACTTGTCCAATAACTAGAACCTCTCATGAATCCATAGCATAAAACTTGCTAAAGGCTAATGTAATTTTCACATTGAGATCATTAAGGACACCTAGTGGCATCACATTGTAATAAGCTCTATAATCAAACATATAGTTGTGAATAATTAATATATTAATCAACGGGGTTGTGTAAAATAGATCCACATTCAGTTGACCTTCTACCAATGCAGTCCCTAAATAAACCTCTGGGGATGGTTCAATAACCTCATTTGATTCTTCAACATCATCCATGAATGTTTGGGGTGAATTCATCTCATTATTATTTATATTCTCACCAAATTCCAAATATTCAAATGCCCTCTTCTTATGTTCAAGTATTCACAACAATTCAACATGTGGCACGGTGATCTTTAGCTGACTCAACACCTGAGCCATATCACACATGCTATACTAAGCTAAGGGTGTATTTAGAGGAATGGTGATAACATATTTAGCTAAAATAAAACCATTTAAAGATAAGGGTGGAATAGGTTGGGATGGATTAACATTTTTTATAGCAGTATTCAAGGGTGGGTTATTTCTAACATCACTCACATCCTTATGAATACTATACAACAAAGGTACTCTATTCTTGGCTAGAACACCTCTTTGAAAATTTTGGAAATAGGTGCTATCTTGGAAGAATTAGGGACTACTGTAGTTTTATTAACTTCCTTATTTATATCCCTTATGATTGGATTTGTAGGGGTAGTGTCTTGACAAACATCACCTTGTTGCTTGCTTCTCAGACTATACTCTTTCTCTTGGGTAACTACAACATTAATTAATAGCTACCTATCCTCAACTAAAAGAATTCCCACATCATATTTCTTAATAATCATAGAGCATAATAATTCAAAATAATTATTGGGTAATTCATATTCTTGTGTCATGTTAACATCATAAACAACTTTGAGAGTTGGGACACACCTTTTTTACTACACTCTAAAACTGATTCATAGTGGTAGCACTCAACAATTTTGTGGAGGTAGACAATTTAATTTAGGAGACTTGACAATCAGTCATCAAGATATCATCATCATCAAACATAAACTTAGGTTCATCTACATCTTCATCAATTCATTTATTAGTATCATAAGGAAGATGTGAATGAAGCATTTATCACACCAATCAATGTCAAGGTCATAATTTACAACATTCACTTTGGCATTCAACAGATTAGGCACTTCCTTTCCAACTCCCCTATATTATTTTTTTATCATTTATTTCATCATAATTAGGCCTTTTACCTCTATCATTATCTCTAATGTGTAAAGGAGGTCTGCCTTGTTCTTGATTTAGATTTTGAGTTCTCTCCTAACTTGTAGACCCATGAGGCAACCCCTTTTTAGCTCTAGCTAGATTGTAAGACATCTCCTTGTCAATGGATGCCAAAGTTTTCATGGTTTCCTCAAGGTTGGAATTCTTAGTGGAATAATTTTTTTAGGATTAACCAATTTCACATCAACTTGATCAAAGATTTACCCACATCCTTTATTTTGTTTTCAATTTGGATGGCCATATTAAATTCTAATCTTAGGTTCATAGGAGCCTTGCCCCTCAAGTAATAGGATTCCTTTTTATCAAATGCATCACAATATTTAATCAAGAAAGCTATATCACTAGGCCTAATATTCTTAGGTAGCCTCATCATGGTCTTGTCAAACCTTGTGTTAAAATCTTACACACACTCATTAGAGTTATTTTTGATGTTTTCAAATTTTTGCAAAAGAAACCTAGGATCATTCCTATCACCATACTAAAATTTGAAAACATTATTCATTTCTTTCCATGAATCAATTCATCCATGGGGAAGGGAATTAAACCACTCACGAGCATCTTCTAGTGTGTGCACAAATAAATTAATGTGAAAAAAATCATGATCAACCTCATAATATTCAATGATAATGTGGAAATCCCTAAAATTATGGTCACCAGTCATTGCATTATTCCATTGAAACTTAGGAAGGTAGTTCCTTCATTCAAGACCTCATTGGGAAAACCTTCCATTTCATCAAAATTAGTTGGTCTAAATCTGGGAATCTTGAATGCAAGACACTCATTCTCAACTTGATCCCTATGCCTCATGATTAGTTAAATGGTGGGTTCAAGATTAAATGATAAAGGGTTTTGATAGGGTGAGTGAGGTGGACTTGGTGGATCAAATCTAGGAGAAGATTCAACTAGTTGAGAAGGTACTAGATAATAAATTAGAATATAAGGTTCTAAATGATCAAAATAACTATGATAATATTCAATTAAAGGAAGTTAAACAAATAAAGGTTTAGGTGTAATAGAATCTTGAAGTCCAAACACTCTTTTGCTGCATAACTTTGTCCTTCAATTAACCTCCAAACTTGTCTCCTTCTTCTTTGATAAACACTTAAGGTGAGACAAGCTGCTTCGATGGGTCACCTTTAAAGGGTGATCTCAGTCCTTCTAGATTTGAAAACAAGAGAACACTAAAAGCTAAAAGAATAAATTTATTCAAAATGGACACTAATCTTCCTTGAAACTAGATACAATGTTGGATTCACCACTAGAATAAAACTTCTAGAATATAACAATTTACAAACTTATTGTGATACATAATAAAACTATAATTTTATGAAGTTAGTGATGAGATATGAAAGTAAAGCCACTAAAAATTCTAGATTTATGTTCAAAGGGAGAAAACACCTTAAAACATGACAAATTTATAGCTCCTTACAAGAAATTAACATATATTAATTTACCATATCTTTCAAGTCCCTAATAATGGTGCCAATGAAGTGTCAGTTCCCAATTATACATCTTTTGCACTCATCCTTACACAATTGGGTAGAGTTGCAAACAAAGATGAAAAACCCATAAATATGTCATTATATCTAGGAAAGTGTTTAACATCAGGATGGACTGAACACAGATAATGACTGGAAGACATTGATAGCGGGTATGGTTAGCTCCTTACTACTTATGGATCTACCTGAACCAAAGTGAGAGGACCTAAGGGGTAGCTTGATCACATGGATGGATACTATAATTCAATCTCCATGTTGGATTTTGGCACATAAAACACATAAATCTGACCAAGGCATAACCAAGTTTGCACACTCCACTTGGGAAGGGTTGTCACATGGAATGAATAAATGCTCTAAGTTAGACACAAGCTACTGAAGACAAATGTAAATATGAATGCAAACTTTATTTTCTAAAGAAAATTTTAAAAACAAAGGGCCAAATAGAAGACTATAGTGCTGGGATTTAAAGCACAAAACATAGATACATTTTAGATTTGTAATATTTATACATCTGTAAGTAAATAACACTTAAAATATGCAACATGGTGTATGATTTGAAGAGTAAAATAGGGTAGGACGAGTTAGGTAGTTATAAAATATTGGTGTGGTGGTGTTTTTTTTAAACAATAGGAAGTATTTCAATAGACATGACATCATTCTTTTGTAAAGATGTAAAAAATTAAGAAACAAGCTAAGGAAACTACCATGAGTGATTTGCATCCATTGGTGCCAATATTATGTAAATACCCAAATGATTCATAAAACCCTAAAGCATACAGTTCAATTAGAATTTCAAATACTTTTTCCTATTAAATCCATAAACTTAGGGTGCCTTTAAGAGGTTATCAACAACATATTTCCAAATCATAATGCAGAAAGGGGTTTATAACCTAGATCTATGCTTAAGATGACAACCATTCATAATCAAAAAACCATATATCCAATCATCAAAGTATGTAAAACACATTATTGCATTTATTTAATAAGAAAGAGTAAAAACCACAACTAATTTTTATTATCTTGAAAATAAATCTTATATACATCATTGTTTCCAAATGCTACCATGGGGACAAGCATGGTGACTTTTCTCCTTAAATAGGGGAGACATATTAAAATGCTCTCAGAGCTTGCTAATGGTTGTACAAATACAACCACCTTATCAAGAGAGATAAAATGTACACACAATAATGGATCCCAAAAATTAAAGAGCCTAAGATGTATAAAGAACAACAACCTTAGAAAAGAGGACAAGCCCTCTTTTTATACAACTCTTTCATCCAAAATATTTTGGGAATATGCTTCAATTGGAAGATTTCATTTGTCATGTCTAGAATATCTTGATATATAAGAAAATAATTTTGACAACTACCTATCCTTGTCATGATGAATATTTTAAAACAAACCTTTGATCTTCTTGGCTGGAAATGTGCTGCACTTGGGATTGAGTGAGAATATTCCCTTGGGAGTCTTCATGTGTAACTACTTGGCCATGCTCTCCTATTAATTATTTTCAAATATGGAATCTTATAGAAAAATAACCCTCTCCTTGTGAAAGCCAAATAACACCCCTTGTTTTCTCATGATTGCATTAGAAAACTCTAGCTATGATAGAAGCAAAAAAGGATCCATGGTTGTTTGGAAAATATGCTTGGAATGTACCACCTTGGCCTCATAAACCTTGCAAGATGTTTTTCCTCAAATGAGGTCTTTGACACAAGAAAATATTAAAAATGACAATAATTAGATTTGTTTTACCTTTTATCCTTCATGCTAGACTTTCCCATGCCTTCTCATTTTCTTTTTGCCTTTGACCTTTTAGGGTTACTGCCAAACTTTATAATGCTTAAGTGCATTATTTTCTATTTTTAAAATCTTTACTTTGCCATTTAACCTTCCCCATAAATTGTATTAATAAAAAGGATTTATTCCCCTTAAAGGCTCAAGCTTTGAATTTTTTTACAAAATTAACTTCCACTTAGATAGGTCACACATTTTGGAATGAGCAAAAATACTGATGGGCCTCTTGAATGCTTACATGGACTTACTTATTTTTCCACATCGACCTATGATTTCCTTTGAAAATTTTCTATTTCTCTTTTGGACCATCTCTCTTTTGACTACATGTTGACTAGTAGGTGGTAGACATTGGCTTGAATCAAAGGCTCTGAGCAAAAAGTGTTTGAATAAAAAGTCTTACACAAAGTGTTCAAACAAAAAATTTTACACAAAAATCCTGAACAAAAATTTTGATGACCAAATCCTTTAAAACAAGGGAAACTTGAAACAAAATGTCTGACCAAAGATTCTAAACAAAATATTTGACCAAAAGTTTTGAATAAAAGTTCCATCCACAAAGTCTGATCAAAATTTTTGAATAAAAGTTAAATTTTTTTTTTTGACATGCAAAATATCTAAAAAATCAAACTTGAGAATTTTCGAGCAAAAAGTTTGAAAATTCAAACTTAAGAATTTATCAACAAAAATTTTGAACACAAAGTTCAACCACAAAGTCTGACTAAAAATTTTGAATAAAAATTCTAAAATTAAGAATTTTCCAAAAAACTTAAGAATTTTTCCAAAAAACTTAAGGATTTGAAAAGTCGAACTTGCATTTTTTGGAACTTGTTTTTCATCGTATATTCTCATAGACTTTTTCACCCTACATATAAATTTCACTAATGCAAATTTTTATTTAACCTTAGAAATTTTATTTCGTCAAATCCTTTTAGAAGATGGAAAATATCATACTCAACATTATTTGATCTTCCTAGCTTGATTTTTATCACAGACCTTGCAATATTATTCAAACATGAAAATGTTAAGTATTAGTTGAAACTGGGATTACATAGGGTTTTCATAAGGCAAAATATGTATTTTTAACTAGGGGGAACACTTGAAAATAGAAGGTAATAGTTAGATATTCATGTACAAATATTTTAGAAAAGGACACAAATTACTCAGTGCAATTTTAGGCACTAATAGTACCTAGTTGTGATAGGTGTTAGATATCATAATGACCTAGTTTTGAGGTCATGATATGTTTTTCTTGTCTATTATGAGCATTATTGTAAGCTATTTTCATATTAAGAAAACATTTCATCATACATTGTTGATCCTGACTTGGTTTGGTTTTTAACTTGACTTAAGGTCAAGATCAAACTTTGTTCACTAAGGACCTTGAACCTCTTATATTAGTGTCACTTTTAATTTATATATATTAACCTTGTATCAAGTGAAATGACATTATGTAGAGGTATATGCATAAGTATATTACAAGGTTACAAATATAAGGTTTAGGTCACAATTTATAAATACATTAATTTGATTGTGATTAGTAATTATTATCATTGAAAAAATTTAAAATAGAAAATTGTATATTTTAATCCCAAATTCATGGGTAAGCCACGGTAATAGTTAAATGGTTATATGAATATTAAAAATAATTAGTAAATACCTTAAAATACATGTATTCAATAATCAAGTATAAAATTAATTAAAATAATTATATCAAAGAAATGATTAAGGGAAGCATGGCAAATACCCTAACCCTAATTCCTAGACATGATTTCATTTTAGTTGTTTAACCCCATGAGGGTAAGAAGGTCAATGCTAGTTAGGTTTTAAGTTTTGGATATGATTTCATTTTGCATAGTGGTATACCAAGGCTTGGCTTGGCAAACATAGAAGGAGGAAATGAGTGAGTTTTAGGTGTTGACTATAAATTTTCACAATATAAATTCAAAGCAAAATTAATTATGGTATCTAACATTGATTTAGCCATGCAAAAGGGAGTGTTGAGGATATTACAACATCATGAAAAAATGAATAATCTTTACCATTATATTTTAGAATGGTGGTTATGTGTGTATGCAAGAATGATGATCTTGATCTATAACCTGGAATGAATGTTATCTAGGTAAGAACATAATCTAGGGTTTCATAATTTCATTATAATGTTTGTTTAAGGTTATAGTGTCCATAATAGTGGAACCTTAGTATTCATTTTTATGATTTATATATGTATGTGTGTATGAATGGTTGATAAATAGAGTTAGGGCACATAATGGAATTGTGGTGACCTAGGGAACAATCTATAAGCATTATCAATGTGTTTATTTATCTAGACATGCCTTCATTTCCCTTTTTATAGATCATGATTGAGTTTGATTTCTATTTTTTTTTAATTTCTTTGAATCACATCTATTAAAATGAAAATGGTTGTGATTTTTTTTAATGGATGGTATTTGTTTGATAAGTGGGTACACAAGCCTATGCCAATGTGAAAGCATGGGAATAAAGGTGTATATTCATTTATGTGCATTGTATGGATTATTACTAGACTTTGAATAGTCCAAGTATGGATTCATGAAATAATAATGGTTATTTGACTTACTTTGGTAAATATTCTTGTTACTAATATTTGGTTATGCTTATCTCTTTCTTACTCTTGGAAAATATGTATAATTGATTTTTGAGAGGTTTATACTCATGTAAATATATCATGGATACTTTTCTATTGCATTTATAAACTATATATCTCGACCGTATTTTATTAGAATTTTTAAAAATGAATCTTCCTCTTGTATGATTTAATTTTGGTAATGAAAAAGCATGTCAAAATTATGTCACCCTTATATTTTGTGATAAGATTTTTAAAAAGAATGATCTTCTTGAAGGATTTCATGACATCATTCTTGTTTGGATTGAATTCATTATTATATTATGTTTTATAAATGAAACTAAAATTATTATTTTAGATATTATGAAAGGATAACTTTATGACAAGCAATGTATTTAATATGTTCTATGAATCCATGTATAGGTTGATTGTTCAATGAATTATATTGAGTTTAAGAAATTCTCTAGCCATTAGGTAGTTATTGATTAATAGGTAGTGTTATACTTATGTTACTCTAAACTAAAATGATATGATTTGAAGATAATTAAGTGTATTTGTACAAAATTTAGTACTTTTTGTATACAAGATTTAATTCATGTATGTGTGGGAAAGAAGGAATAAAAACTTGCATTGGTTATGATGTTTAATTTATAAAAAGATAGTTGAGGCTGTTAGCTATGATAAATATATGTAGCCAACTATGTTGGAAGGAGAATTCATTCTTGTTACCTTTAGGGCTATGTGTTTATCCTTTTTAGAAATAAAGATTAATATAAAAGAGAGTAGCCTAATCAAGTAGACTAATTAAGTGAATTTTGATTTTCTTGATATTTTGATGAGATATATTGAATCTAGACATATGCCAAATATAGAAAGTACAACATTAAATATTTTGATAATAGTAATATGAATGAGACATTTTGAATAATTTATAAATTGTTATGTAGGCAGATTTGAGTAGTGTAGATGTATAAGTGGACTATCTAAAGATCTAGATCCCATTGTCTAATTCTTGATATTTTATTTTTCTCAACCTGGACACTTACATCACATTGTAGACACTAGCTTGATGCTATTGTCCTAATTCTTTTACTAGTGTCCTGTATAAAATATTGTATCTTTTTTGAAACTTCCACTTGTTCTTGATAGGGTTGAATGTCACCTTTTAAATTCTCTATTTGGGTTGCATGCACAGCCTCTTTATATTAGTCTTTTAATCAAAATACTAGATCCTTAATTAGGGCATGCCACCTTATAAAATGGGGGTTAGTGGGCTTAAATAAAGTCAAGATAACCTCAAAGACCAATATATTAGTGAATGTTACCTACATATCCATATACTTTGAAGAGGGTCTAATACCAATGTTTTTTCTTCTTTATATGGGCTTATGTGTGAACAATTGTGTAATATGCTATAAGCAAATGCATGTAATGATGTAACTTGTAACATAGAAAATAATACACACAGGCTATTATTTTATGCTTTAGACATGTAATAATACTAATCCTATGACTTATTTGGAAATAGGAAAGAATAGGGCATACTAACTTAATTATATAATTGATTTTCATTAGTGTAGTATAAACTTGAGAGGTTATTGATATATGATTAATGAGTGGGGTTTCATTTATATTTATACCACACCTTTTGAAACTTTTCTCATAGAAAGGTTAAAGGAAATATATAAATCAAACCATACATATTGAAATATTTGTAAATTTGAGTGTTTTTAAGGTACAAACACATGCATTAAATCAGGGAGACTAGTGTCAATGCTAGCATCCATGTCTAAACGTAAGTTTATAAGAAGATAGATTTTTTTCAAAATTATGTAACTAATAATGAAAGATATATATTAGGTTTTTAGTATTATATGGGCTATATGTGATCTAGATAATATGAATATTAGGGTCAAACTATAAGATTAATATTTAAACATAGTGAGATGGTGAATGCGAGCCTTTAAACTGAAAGACATATCAAGAATTAAAGGTTAAAGCCACGACTAATATTTTCAATGTGTACAAGACTAGTTTAACATATAAATATAGATTTGAGTATCTACACCTCCCTTAATATAGTAATGCATAAGGATGAAATTACTAGGTTAAAGTAAATAAATGTGTATTGTGGTGTGTAAAACACACCTTACTTTGACTTGATCCATATTTGACTTTATTGTATGTGTTTGACGTACAACCATGATCATGTTACAAGTTTAATTTGTGAATATAATCTAAAAATTAATAATTAAAATTGATTGAAATAAAAGAGAGCAAGTAAGGATTACACCCATGTGTCGATGCAACCATGTTTCCCCTTAAGAGTTTGATTTTGGTAATGATGCTTCCTAGTTGAAGCATTGGAGAGAGATTCACAACTGAACCTTAGAGATGTGAAAAGGGGAATTGGAGGGTGATCATGGACTTAGGTTGATGAGGGATGTTGTGATAAGTCCATCAAGAGCATTAAATATAAACAACACAACTCAAATGTAAACATAATCTAGCCAATCTCACTCGAGTCAAATGGTGTACCCATATTAACCCACCATACATAGAAGTATTTTGAAGTCTATCAAGAACATTGAATCATGATCACACTAATAAAAGGAACCAACTACTATAGTAGATAAAATCTCAAACATTGCATCTTGGTAATGTTGGTGCATTAATAATGTATCTATAATTTGGTGCATTTTCATGGTATATGCACCTCAAATATGTCTCAAGCTAAAGTATCTATCAAAATATAACCTTTGATATGTAAAGTATGTATAATATGTGTCACACATTTGAAATTTTTTGTCCCAAATATGTACCAAATGTATAAAATTATGTCACAAGTGTATATATAAATCATGTAAACTGTATCAAATTATATAAATTCTACCAACTATATGTATGTGGAGTCATGTCTCTATGTCATGCCCCCATTTTGAGGTGAGGGGAATGATAAGTGCTAGTCACCTTATCTCAAAACAATAATATAACTATGTTGTATCTATGTCAATCATGTAGTAAATAACATATAGTGGTATCATGTTGAAGTATATGTATCAATAAAAATCAAAATATGTATACATAACAAGCCCTAAGATGCATGATATGGATCATGGAAATGTCTAAAAGTAACAAGCTCATCAAAAAATAAAGTGAACACAAGAGTACTTAATGTCATGCAAAGATGGATTTAAGGAGACCATAAATAAGGGGCATATTGAAATGCCACATAATCAAGGGTAGGACATATTCAAATGTCTACACACCAAAGAGATAAGAAACACTCAGGGCATTATGGTTAACAAGTGAGGAACATATTCAAATGTTCTATAATCAAGATAATGAAGTAAACAATAAGTACACTCAATTAATCCATATAAAGAGATGATGTAAGTGAAATATAAATATCTAGCATAAGCATGTCATAATAGTCCCTTTATATATGTTAAAAAATGTCATGTAAAATAGCATATAAAGTACACTATGTAAGAAAACAACATGAGTATATGCATATGTAAATGTTAGTATATAATCTTAATGTAATAATGGAAATATGATCATAAAATAATATGACCTATGCCAGTCATGATCAAATATAAATGATATTCCCCCAACTTAGTGTGTCACATGGGAAGAGGAAAGGTCTAATATATTCAAGCTCATGTGATGTAGGGGCATCACATAAGTTTACATATTTTAGTTTGTTTGGGTCTAGTTAAGTGGTAGAAGTCCTATAAATACCTTAAGAGTGAAATAGAGTCATTATTTATCATTGTAGAAGGTGTTCTTGTCTTGGGAAGAGTTTCCTACCAAAACACAAGTTTAAATTTTTAAATTGTATTTAGTGTTGTTAGGAATGTTTTGATAAGAGTCAAAGAGTGTAATGTTGTCAAATGTTTTTTTGAGGGTCGTAATGGGTTTTATAAGGTACATTACATACATGTCATTAATAATATGGCATAAAACCAATAAATAATGAATGTAATGGTCTTTAAAGGGGGTTACCAAAGAAGTAGTTATCTAGGTAGTTTCATATACAAAAAAAATGTTTGGTTTTGCATGGAGAGTAGTCACTCATAGGAGAGGTGGAGAATTTCAAGATAGTTCAGAGGAAAACCTCTTTGTATTGTAATGTTTTTGTACATATACATGAATACCATATTTTGAAATATGTTGTAAAATACTTAAATAGTTATTGTCAATATTGTTATTTTCTTATTTCCCTAGTTTATTGAAAGGAGAAAACTAAAATTAATATATAAGATTGAGAAGCACTAGGTTGATTTGTAGACCCTAACCATTTTATGATTTCTATGTATTATTTATGAAGGAATTGTTTTGAGATAAATAAAGAGATAATCATAAGTTTTAAGGTTGATCAAAATTTGAGACTTTTGTACTATAACAATCTAGAAAGCATATTTCCTTGTGAGATATAATCCAAATTTAAGCATTGTTTCATCAGACATTGCCTTATAGCTCAGTCAAAATCTATAGTTGATATGTCCTGTATGGTTTAACTTAGTCCAAGTAAGAAAATAAAAGTTTACATGATTTAATGTGGGGTGAATCACCCATTTATTACAATGAATTATTATATGTTAAAATATATCCATTTTGGAGGCATTAACAAGTTTAAATAGATCAATAAACCTAAGTAAAATCATATGAAACACTCTTGGTCTATGATAGAGTTTTATTTTGAATAGGACATTCATTAGAATCTTGTTGAAATGGGTGAAAAGTGAGTGAAATAAAATTTGATATGGTGACATGATAGGTTATAAGGTTGAATAAATAAATAATAACCTTGTATAATTATTTCAACTTGTAATGAGTAAGTGTTCAATCAACCTTGTTAACTGTAACTGCATGTTGGTGTGTGACTGTGAGGATTGGTGCATACAAATAATACAAGATTAAACAAGTTATTGATAATTATAAATCCCATGGTATTTTTTTTCTTGAAATATAAATGGTTCCTTGAATGATATATTTTAAAGTATTCACACCATTTGATGGGAAATAGAACACAAACCCATAGCAGACAATCTAAATGCATAGAGTCTTAGGAAACTTGTGTGTACTGAGTGATCAGGGGTTGATAAATAAGTTCTTAAGGTTGGATAAGTTTATCATAGATAGGGAAAAATATATTCAAATGGTTTGGAGGATTGAGGGTGAAAAAAATACTAATTAAATCAAATTAGAGACTCTCATGCCTATCAAAAAGCTCATAAATCCTAGATAGGGTAGAGAGCTTCAAAGCATCTTTACAAGTAAAATAACCAATGAAAACTTAAATTTTTTTGTATATTTATATTTTTTGTCTAAAAAATAATATTGTGAAGGTTTTAGATTAAGAGGATGTCCATACATACATATATCCTGGATTGTGTTAAGCAAAGGATGAAAAAGGCCTAATAAGGGCTAGTTGTGTACAACAAAAGATAAGGAGAGGATTGAGATTTGAAAGGAGTGTGATATATTGAGAGACACATATATTAGGCAATAAGAACCCATCCATGTTGACATAAAGTGATTATGAAACCTTGATCAATATTTTAGAGATTTGACTTAGAGGTGCCCATGGACTAGTGTAGAGTAGTGTGCAAAGAGTTGAATGAAAAAGAGTGTGGAGGTGTGTAGAATGAGATGTGTGGATACTGAAGATCTAAGTGTATAATATAAATTAATAAATAATGAATTAAAAAGGCCCATAAAGTTGATATTTCAAGAGAATGACATGAATCTTCAAAGATAATTGACAAAGAAAACAAGAGTGAGGACCTAAAATGCAAATGTAGAAAATTATAGGTATTAGAGCTTGGTAGAATCAGAGTATAGAATTATGCTATAAATCATTTGGTATTAAAGCAACAAATATTCATGGGAAAAGGAAAAGAAAACAACCAAAAAATAAGGTACAAGTTATGTTTTGTTTTTAAGTGATGTTTTTGATTTGTTCATGCAAAGTGATAAGTTGTGAGTGAAAGAATAGAGATGGTAGCATCCCTACATCCAAGTGTGGCTTATTGAATGAGTGAGAGATTTTAAGAAGCTCAATAGGGAGAGATCATAGGTGAGCTTGAGGAAATAGAAGAGTACTAGTGAAAGGACAAGAAGAGAGACCCAAGTAAGGTCAAGAGAGAGAGAAATAGACCAAGGGAATGGTCAAGACGTGGCAAGTGAGTGAAGGCTTATTGGAGAGAGGTATAGGTCCAAATGAGGCCAAGGAATTGATATATAAATTCAAGTAGATGAGAAAAGAGAGAGGTAAGAAGAAACACGGCATAGTTTATGAGATAAGCTACCATAAAGAGAATAAGAAGAGAGAGATGGAAAAAGAGATGGCTGAAATGAGGTAGTAGATGGATAAGTTACTGGTCATGTTAGAGTAGATAAGAAAAATGGAAAACCCATACTGTGGATGGTGATGAGAAAGAATACATGCAAGTGGCCAATAAGGTAGTAGATGAAGAAAATAAGGATGCTAATAAAGAGAAAGGAGAGAGAACAAAATAAGTTGTTATGGAAGTAAATGAAAAGAGAAATGTAAATGATTTGGTTGAGAGGACAACATAGGGAAAAAAATTATGAGAAGGAACTTGAAGAGGATATGATCAATTTGAGTAAAAAACAAGAAGATAGTGGCATCTAGCTAGGTGTTAAAAAGACAAAGTGGATCAGCCTGAAGGCCTCATTGAAGGTTTGGATAGAGAAGTATAAACCCATGAGGAAGGTGAAAAATCTGATTTCTAGTCTGTATATATGAGTAACAAACAATTGAAATTAGAAAAAACAGCCCTAGAGAATGCATTGAATGGTAAAGTGATGGAAGAGAAAGAGGAAGAATAAGTTGTAGTAGTTGAGGGACACATGATAGAGAACAAATAGCATAAAGATGAAGCATTAATGACAACATAGAAATAGATTGAAGTAGGTAATCAAGCAGTTGCATTTATATTTGTAGTAAGCATGACAATCTTGTCAAAACAAGGCAAGAGTGCAGGTAAAACAATAGTATGTTGGGGCATATATAACCCATATGATAGAGGGAAAGTTGCAAGAATGAGTGCACATGAAGTGCAAGATGGTGGTGAAATTAAATGTTGCAAACAAAGAGGCAGGTTAGTTTATAGTATAGGTAGGGATGAGCATAAGGAGGAACAACTAAAGCAAGGAGCAAAAATAGAAGGCAAAGATGATCCAAGGAAGCTAAAATAGAAGACAAGGAAGAAGAAGAAAATAATAGATCATAGGAGTCCCATTCTTTCCTTCCCCAAGAGTATGATGTAGGGGCATCACATAAGTTTACATATTTCAATTTGTTTGGGTCTAGTCAAGTGGCAAAAGTCCTATAAGGACCTCAGGAGTGAAATAGAGTCATTAGTTATTATTTTAGAAGTTGTTCTTGGCTTGGGAAGAGTTTCTCACCAAAATACAAGTTTGAATTTTTGAAATATATTTAGTGTTGTTAGGAATGTTTTGATAAGAGTTAAAGAGTGTAATGTTGTCAAATGTTGTTGTGAGGGTCCTCATAGGTTTTATAAGGTAAATTACATACATATCATTAATAAGATGGCATAAAACCAAGGAATGATGAATGTAATAGTATTTGAAGGTGGTTTCCAAAGAATTAGTTATCTAAGTAGTTTCATATACAAAAAAAAGGTTTGGTTTTGCATGGACAGTAGTCTCTCATAGGAGAGGTGGAGACTTTCAAGATAGTTCAGAGGAAAACCTCTCTATATTGTAAGGTTTATATAAATATACCTAAATACCATCTTTTGAAATATGTTACAAAATAATTAAGCAATTCTTGTCAATATTGTTATTTGTTCATTGCCTTGGTTCTTCAAAAGGATAAACCTACAATTAATCTACAAGATTGAGAAGCACTAGGTTGATTTGCAAACCCTGACTATTTTATGATTTTTGTGTATTATTTATGAAGGAATTATTTTGAAATAAATAAAGAGACAGTCATGAGTTTTAAGGTTGATCAAAATGTGAATCTTGTGTACTAGAAAAATCTAGAAAGCATATTTCCTTGTGAGATACAATCCAAATTTAAGTGTTGTTTCATCAGACATTGCCTTATAGGTCTATCAGAATCTATAGTTGGTCTGTCCTATGTGGTTTGACTCAGTCTCGGTGATAAAAGAGACGTTTTCAATATTTAATATGGGATGAAGCATCCATTTCTTGTAATTATTTGTGTTAAAATAGATCCCATTTGGAGGCCTTAACAAGTTTAAACATTTTGATTGTAGCTCTAAAAACTAAGCAAAAAATTTGAAACTAGTTTTTTCCTATCTTGTAGGGCCCTCTGAGTGTGACTGGAATGATCACAGATCCAATGGAGGCTACTACCATTGACAGTGACTCTAGGGACATGAACCTAAATATGATAGAGGACATTCCCTCCAATAGATGGAAGAAATCGTTAATAGGTGAAAAGACGTGTTCCACTAAAAACATGTCGAGCCTCCCTGTCAAAAATGATTCCACTGAGGGTACGACCCTAACTATCCTAGATGATCTAGTTAAGGAAATCATGGCATCCATGGACCTTGCATTGGTAGGTAAGTTTTTCTCCTTCTGTCCTAGTATTGAGATGGTTAGGAAATGGGTTTTGTCTCGGTGGAGAATTAAAGGTAGTGTTTCAATCACTGCTATGGCAAGAGGCTTATTCCTATTTAGATTTATGAATAGGGAGGATATGATAGCTACTATTACTGGAGGACCATGGCTATATGGTCCACATTCGCTTGCCTTGTGTTCATGGAAACTAGGATTTGAACCCAACTCAGACCTCAGTAAGTCTGCTCCTACTTGGGGAAGATTGCCAGGGTTCCCATTGGAATTCTGGGATGAATTTTTTTTTACGGATATTGGAAACTCTGTTGGCCAATACGTCACTGTAGATCATAAAACCAGAATGCAATATAGATGTGTGTATGCTTGATTGTGTGTCAATGTCAAGATTAATCATACCCTCCCCACGTCTATAGAGTTAAACTCTAAATATGGGACTTGGATTCAACCGATCATATATGAAAATGTTACCACTTTCTGTCAAATATGTAAAAAAAAGGGACATATAATGATATAATGTAAGGTGAAGCAAATGGGAAGGAAAGATGATTCCCCGATTGAAGGTGAGGATCAGTCTCACAAACCTAGATATTCTAGTAGTCAGGGAATGGGGGGTAATGCAAAAAACCTTGATAATACTGAAAAGGTAAGGGATAAGGCGGGCAAGGAGGTCTCTAGTAATGGGGAAAAAGTTGTCCTAGAGGAAAATAACAAGAAGGTATTAGATAGTGATATTCAGAAGGTTATAATAGACACAGTTAACCCTTTAGATCAATAGACCAATATGGCTGAGGAAGGAGAAATACGTGTCCAATCGATAGATGGGGATAATGTAGAAGGAAAAGTGTTAAGAGATGGGAAGGTGAAACTAACTCCAGAAATAGTAGTTACTAAAGGAGAAGTAGCCTTACATTTAAACACAGATATTTTCCATGCTCTGGAAGTCAGAAACCAAGCATGCAATTATTTAGTAACAGGGGAAATAGGACAAAATGATAGTAGCAATGAAGAGGAAGAATGGGTTACCCCAAAGAAAAAGAACCAAAAAGGTAAAAAATTTGCAGATGTTGGCACCGATCCCAAACAAGGGAGACCAACCCTAAGAGAAACAAGACAAAGAGAGATTTCTAGGGAGATTTCTAATGGTAAATATAAAACACTAGAGACCCATCCCCTCAAATCCTCTAAATGAGAATTTTATCTTGGAACCTGAGGGGCTTTAATAGTCCTTCAAAATAATTTGAGGTTAAAAACTGCATTCTAGATAATAAATTAGATATTTTATTACTCCAAGAAGTCAAGATGAATGAGGAGAGTTTTAAGAAAATAACTGACTACATATGGCCTAAGGCTACTTTTTGCATTAGTCCAGCTGAAGGGGCTTTAGGTGGGATTGTAACTATGTGGAATAGTACTAAAATTCAGCTATCTCTTATGGCTTATAATAAACATTTCTTGATTATCAACTTCTCTATGTCCTCTTTAAATTGGTCGTTGATCAATGTCTATGGCCCGAATAACAGAGCATTGAGGCAAAATTTATGGACAGATTTGAGCAGCTTCAAGATTAACTCGTAGAACACTAGATGGATGCTAGCTAGAGATTTTAACACTCTACTATACCCTTTTGAAAAATAGGGTGTGATTATTGATTACTCTGACAACATGTTTGACTTTTTTGAATTTATAAATGATTGGGGACTATTGGATATTGAATTGTAAAATCAAAATTTCACCTAGTCCAACAGAAGAAGAGGAGATCAAATGATTCAAGTCAATTTAGATAGATTTCGTATCTTGAGTAACTGGAATGATTATCATAATATGCATGTGTAGGCTTTTCCTAGAACCATGTTATATCATTGCCCAATATTCCTTAGTTATAGAGATTAGGGACAACATGGTCCTTTCCCCTTCCATTTTGAAGCTATGTGAACCAAACACAAAGACTTTAGACAAATGGTGGCCCAATGGTGGCAAATTCCTATCCAGGGCACTCCTATGTTCAGAATAGTAAAAAAACTTCAGCATATCAAACAAGAAGTTTATGGATGGAATAGATACAAATTTGGTCAGGTCTTTCATTAGAAGAAAAACATAGCCAAAAAACTTGTAGATATTCAGCAGCGGATGGCTCAAGGTGACATTTCAGAAGCCACTTCTAAAGAAGAGAATGTCCTAACTTCTGAATAGAAGAACCTTATGAACATAGAAGAGGTTTTTTGGAAATAGAAATCTTAATTTCAGTGGCTCAAAGAGGGGGACAGGAATACGACCTTCTTTCATCTCTCAACCATGAAACACAAGAAGGCCAACTCCATAACAAAGCTATGTTTGGATAATGGCAACATTATAACTGAAGATAATGAGATAAGGGAACAAGCCAGGGTATTCTTTTAGAATTTTCTCACTGAACAAAATAATGATGATGGGAATGATGGAACTATGAACCAATTCATTGATAAAATCCCTTATTTAATAACTGAGGAAGATAATCTGGAGATGTTAAGGCCTATATCTGAGGAGGATGTTTGTGCTATTTTATTTTCCAAGGAAGTTTGTGCTATTTTATTTTCCATGGGTGCATTCAAAGCCCTGAGTCTTGATGGCTTCCCTCCTATATTCTTCTAAGAATATTGGGATATAGTGGGAGCAGATCTTACTGCTGCTGTACGTGACTTTTTTGGATCAGGTAAACTTCTAAAATAAGCTAATAATACTTTCATAGTACTTGTCCCTAAAAATTCACAGCCCACACACCTTACAAATTTCAGACCTATTAGTCTATGTAACATTGTTTATAAGCTCTGCACTAAAGTGCTGGTTATGAGGATCCAACCTTTATTAGAAAAAAATATTTCCCCTGCCCAAAAAGGCTTTGTCCTAGGCTGACAGATTCTTGATGTTGTGATTACCACTCATGAGACTATTCATTCCATGGACAAGAGTAGAATCCCTGGTATGGCTTTTAAGATAGACATTTATAAAGCATATGATAGGGTCTCATGGACTTTTCTAGTCCAAGTCATCAAAAAATTTGGGTTTAATGATAAAATGTCTCACTTGATGTGGAACGCTGTCTCTTCTGCAAAATTTTTAGTTCTAGTCAATGGGGTTCCTAGAGGGTTCTTCTCTTCTTCAAGAGGAATCCACTAGGGTGACCCTCTCTCCCCTTACTTATTCATCATAGTGGCAGAGGCATTGGCAAGATACATACAAGCTGATATAGCCTCTAAACATTTAGTGGGCATCAAACCTGCCTCCTCCCTTTATCCTATGGTGGTGCAATACTTTGTGGATGATACCATTATTTTTGGCATCTCCTCAGTGATTAAAGCTAGGAGATGGAAGAATATTTTAAATAACTATGCCATAGAGTTTAGGCAAAGCATAAATCTTCAAAAAAGCAATGTGTACTTCTTTAATACTCCTAATGACCTTAGATAAATAATCATTGACATATTTGAATGTGCTAAAGCTATCCTACCAGCTACCTATTTGGGTCTTCCCCTCATAGTCAAAGAGGTATCCCTAGTTTTTAGAATGGAATTTTGGAAATAACTAAGAAGAAACTTCTTGGTTGGAAAGGGAAACTTCTCAGCAGTGTTGGCAAACTGCAGCTTCTTTGGGCCTCTCTTCAAGGGATTCCTACCTACTTCTTGTCTCTCTTTAAAATTCCTACGTATTTTGCTGACAAATTAGAATAGATTCAAAGAAAATTCTTATGGATGAGACTGGAAGATAAATAGAGAATGTCTTTAGTTAGATGGGGAAAAGTGTGTCTTCCAAAATCACATGGTAGCCTCAATTAGGTCTATCAGGAACATGAACAAAGCCCTTCTCTCCAAAATTAATTGGAATTTGATTTATAAAAATAATGATTGGGGGGAAATAATGTATGCCAAATATATGCATAGCACTGATGGTTCCAACTTTATTCAACAGATAGGGTTACCCTAGGGATTTGTGATATGGAATAAAATGCTAAAAAGCAGAAGCCTTCTTAAGCAAGGAATTAGATGGAAACTAGGAAATGGCTGGCATATTGAATTCTGGGATGACATTTGGTTAAAGGATAAGGCTCTCATCACACAAGAAAACTATGGAGAGATTTCTAACATTGCTACTCAATTTTTTGGAGATAGAGTCAGTGATTACATGGATAATAACAATGGCATGAGGAGCTGGAAAAATCTATCAGATTACTGTGTTCATCGGCCTAAGCTCTTCCCTAGAGTTCTAGAGATTCAACAGTTGATTCAGGGGATCATAATCCCTCTCTTCCCTCATGAAGATGAATAGTACTAGTGGCCAGATAATAATGGATGGTTCTCTATCAAGTCTACTTATTAATTGCTAATTCCTGAGGCTCAGAATAAAGAGTTATGGAAAAAGGTTTGGAATTATAAACTTATACCAAAAATTAACATGTTTTGGTGGGCTGCTGCTCATAACAAAATCTTAACACAGGACAACCTTCAAAAGAGAGGGTTTACCCTGGTCAATAGATGCTATTTGTGCTATTCAAAAGAGGAAACAACTTCTCACCTTTTCATTCACAGTGATTTTACCCAAGATCTATGGGGCATAATCCTAAATAACTTTGGTATTGAGTGGGTCTGTAACTTTGACCTTAAGGAATTTATCATCAGTTGGAATCCTACCTTTACCCATCCCTGGCTCATGGAATTATGGAATCAAACTCTACCCTATTTGAGTTAGATTTTATGGAAAGAGCACAACCACAAAATTTTTTGAGACATTGCTAGAAATGCCTCTCAGGTGTTTCATTCTTTTGTTAAGACTCTTATGGAAAGTGTCACCACTACCCATATTCATTCTATAGAGAAACCCCTAACTCAAGTAGCAAATCAAATTGAAGCTAAATTGAAGGTTCTAAACCATATTCTTGCTTATAATAATTCAAAAATTCTTTAAAGACTTAATACTAAATAGATTCCCCCAAAGCCTAACTAGATGAAACTTAACTTTGATGGGGCCTCCAAGTTTGATGGTAAAGCCAGTGGAGGAGGGATTATAAAAAATGACAAAGGATGGATGATTGCTATCTATGCTAGTGGAATAGGCTACCAGAGCAATAACTATGCTGAAGCAATGGCTCTCCTATGGGGTTTAAAATTGGCTATATCCCTAGGTATAAGGAACTTGAGTATACAGGCGGACTCTAAAATGGTCATCGATGCAGTTAATAAAACATAAAATGTGGAAATTAAGCTAAAAGATATCATTAGGGATATCCAATTTCTTTTGCAAAAGTTTTCTAGAGTGGATATTTCACATATTTATAGAGATGGAAATAGTGTTATTGATGCCTATGCCAATCTTGGCCAACAATTTTCAAATTGGCGATGTTGGTGCCGAGTAGTTCATATTCCTTTAAACATTAGGGATATATCCAAAAGGAAATGACTTGTCAAGGATGAGTCTAACTTATGAGAAGGATAGCTCTTTTAGGTAGTCCATTTGGAGGGTGCCAATGTGGATCTCATAGTTTGATGCCTATTGTACTCTTTTAATAATCATTCATGATTTATTGTTCCAAGGTGTTAAGGAACGCAGACTTCATTATGGAGATCGCTAGGAAATGATTTTTAAGCATGGGAGGAGTAAACATCATCTCTGCATGATATTCTAAATTATGTGCTATCACATTATCATTATGCATATTCAAGAGGAAGGGCTTGTAACCACTTCAACTATGAAGGTTAAAATTGGGAACTCTACGGGTCTGGTCTATAAATCCAAAATGGGGGGAGATAGAATTCAAATAGAACCAGTCTCCTGCTATGAGTTCAAAGATAATCCATTGTTTTAGAACTACTATAAAGGGGGGGGATTAGCCCATACCTAAAGAGGCTCAATGGGTTTGATGAAAACCTATCTGAGTAATTCACGAGGTCTTGGTTAAATAAGCGAGTCACTATTAGAGGAATCAGCTTTGAAATTTCTAAAAAGGTGATAGCTATGGCTACATGCATGTCTATGCAAGGGATGCAGCTATAAAGGAAAACAAAAATCATGGACCTCTCAAGCCATAAACTGTTACTAGGAGAAGGCGAAGAACTTGTTCCTTACCAAGGAGGATTTGATTGAGCTAAATTACTCGAGCCATAGGATGGAGTGTACTTCATCCTCATGCAGTATTTCACACTCGAAGGATGATTCAATAGGTTTTATAATTAACATCTCCCCCTTTTAAATCACTTTAGGTGTAATGCTCTCATCAATTTTCCCTTTTATCTACTCTCCTCCCTAGAAAATTCTATCCTTAGGGTGAGAGCAAAAATGGCAAAAAAACCTGATATGAATCCTATCCCCCTCCATCAAGACCTCATTTTCTATTTGTATAATTTCCATTGTGCCCTTGAGCCATCTAAGACTATCAGAATTGATAGCGAGGATATTTATTCTAATCCTTTGGCTGGTAATGCTATCGATGAGCCCTGTCTTTCCCCAATTTCTAACAAAACTAAAGAAGTCTCCTTCTCTACTCTTGAGGAGACCCCTATTGACACCCCTGGCTCCTTTGTGAGCATGAAGGACAAGAAGAGGAAGTTTTATGCTAGGGAAGAGAGTATTTGGGGGACCACTATGGGGACCCATAAAAATCTTGGTAGGACCACTGGGGGTCAAGGTGGTAAATCCTATATGTCTACTAAGGTTAGTAAGGAGGGCTTCTCCTCTGAAGTTTGACAGTCAGGGTGGATTGTTGGAAAAACCGCTCCTAAGGCTAGGCTTATTAACTATTCAGAGAGTGCCTCAGAGGAAGCCACCCAAGAGGAAGAGTCCAAGGAATTGGAAGTTTAGGAAATCTTTGAGGATATTGAAGGTAAGCAAGTGACAAGGGAATTTGAGGCTACTGTGGAGGATGGTGCTAAAATTGCAAAAAATACTGACAAAGATGGAAAAATGTATGTGGAGGAAGCTGATGACAAAACTGAGACTGAGATTGGTTTGAAAGCAAAAATTTTTTCCCTGAAGGGTCGCATTTAGAAGCTAGAGCAGAACTTCACCACTAGGCTCCAGAATTCTATTCTCCTGAACATGTCTATGTTGAAGGAATTGGGTAATACTGTGCCTACTGTCAATGCAAATAATACTAAGAAACTGAATGACCTCCTCAAATCAATGGTTATGTAAGGAGAGATCTCTTTGACTCTCATCTTTTCATTTCTTGTTTTATTTTAGTTTGCTGTGTCTATTGGTATGCTGATCATGTCATCTCTTTTTAAGAGGAATATTTTGTTTGATTTCCTTCTTGTTTTATCTACTCTATAAGGGTTCGGCCCCTGGTCTGCCATCTTACTTTATCAAAAACAAGTTTAAACATTTCAATAAACTTAAGTGAAATCATATGAAACACTCTAGGTTTATGAGAGAGTTTTATTCTAAACAAGACATTCATTAGAATCTTATTGAAATGGGTGAAGAATGAGTGTAACAGGATTTGATATGGTAGAACAATAGGTTATAAGTTTAAATAAATGAATAATAACCTTGTATAATTATTTCAAGAACTTTTAATGAGTAAGCGTTCAATCAACCCTATTGACTATAACCACATGTTGGTGTGTGACTATGAGGATTGGTCCATACAAAGAATACAAGATTAAACAAATTATTGATACTTATAAATCCTATGGTAGTTTTTTTATTGACTTATAAATTATTCATCAAATGATATATTGCAAAGTATTCACACCATTTGATGGGAAAGGGAACACAGACTTGTAGCAGATAGTTTGAATGCACAGAGTCTTGGGAAACTCATGTGTACTATGTGATCGAGGGTTAATAAATAAGATATTAAGATTGGATAAGTTGAACATAGGTAGTTTAGACTGTATTCAAATGGTTTTGAGGATTTATGGTGAAAAAAATACCAATTAAAGAAAATTGGAGACTCTTGGGCCTATCTAAAAGCTCAGAAACCCTATATTGGTTAGAGAGTTTCAAAGCGTCTTTACAAGCAAAATAACCAAAGAAAATTTAAAAAAATTTGTAGATTGATAGTATTTGACTCGACATAGAATATTTTTAAGGTTTTAGATAAATAATATTTTTTTACATATGGATATCCTAGATTGTGTTAAGCAAAGAATGAAACATGCTTAATAAGCGCTAGTTATGTGCAATAAAAGACAAGGAGAGGATTGATATTTGAAAGAGTGTGAGATAGTTGGAGACACATATATTAGGAAATGATAAGCCATCCATGTTGATATAAAGTTCTTATGAAACCTTGATCAAGATTTCAAAGATTTGACTTAGAGGTGCCTATGGATTAGTGTAGAGTAGTGTGAGAAGAGTTGAATGAAAAAGAGTGTGGAGGTGTGTAGAATGAGATGTGTGGATACTAAAGAGATAAGTGTAGAACCTAAATTAATAAATAATTACCAAAATTTTTATCTTTCAATAGAATAGCATGAATCTTCAAAGATAATTGGCAAATAAAACAAGAGTGAGGACCTAGAATGCAAGTGTAGAAAATTATAGGTATTAGAGCTTCGTAGAAGCAGAGTATAGAATGATGCTTTGCATCATAATGTATCATGGATCTAATGTATGATTGTATCACACTCAAGTACCTAGGAAACATATGTGTCCATATAAATGATATGCTATATAATAATGTAAATTAAACAACATATTCAAAATCTAGTAAACATGCGAAATGCTAAATATTTTTATATTTTTGCTTTATTTGAATGTTTTTGTATTTTCTTGAATATGTGATTTTTTTGAATTTTGAATTTTATTTTTAATTTTGTGGATAATTTTTAAAGAGAGTGATAGCTAATGATACCATATAAGGGATGCTCGTAGGGTGCTCTATAATTTGAATATGGTACAATAAACTAGTCAAGCCATCAAGGATCATGTGTATGTGCCAAATCTAGATTTGGATAATCTGTAACATTATATGTATGTTGTATATGACTCTATGGTCATGAAATAATTTTAGAATATAAAGTGGTTCATAGAACCAATTGTTTAATGCTCTGTGATTTTCTTAGTGTAATATTGGGTCTTTGTACCCTCTCTAAAACATGTTGCTCTATTATCAATAACTAGATAGGCTATGAAGTTGTAAATGAGAATATCATAGAATCCATTATATATCTCTAATGTACTAACCTCTCAAGTATTGGTCACATAAGAAAGTGGATTAATTCTACTTACCATTTTGATCATGATTAACCTTAATAGGCTATATAATTAGTTGTCATGGAACAAATTGTGCATGTTGTAATGGATATTCATATTGAATCCCTAAAAATATAATTACCTTATTGGCATGAATATATTAAATACAACCATGCACTATAGAAGGCACCAAATGGAGCTAATGAGTCTAAAGTCATGCCAATATCATATCAAAGTCTTTCATATATGGTAAAATTGAAAATGTTTTGGTCACATTGTGTTGGACCAACTTTTAAAGTAAATCAATCTCACCAAAAAATTGTTGTGTCTTCCCATTAAATGATTGGACCATTTTTGTCAAATGGAATAAATTATCTTGTGTGTATCCCAAATGTGTGAGTAATGTAATGGTACATATATTCTAGCTAGAACCATTATCAACCATAACATTGTGTATAGGTTAATGATCAATACATGCTCTGATAAATAAGTAATGAAGATTTGAATCACCATCCATAATCTCATTGTCATCAAATGAAATGGAAGGCATTAGAACCATATGAGATATATTGCATGTAAGATTACTAATAATCCCATATAATTGGTGCCCATAATGTGGTGGAGGATGTGCATGATATTTTATTTGCATTTTTAAAATCATATTATAATGGATTATTGAATATATTTTGATTTTGATGATCATTAGGTTGTGATCTTGAATTATTTAGAGAATCTTCAAAGGTGATTTGGTTACTATAAATAAGGTCATGTATCTAGTGCTTCAATTTTTTTTTTAGAATGCCTAACACATTGGTGAGAGTACAAAAAAATATTTATATCATATCCTTTTGGTAGATGTCGACTAATATCAACCACCATAAGAGGAGGGAGAGATATGATATGACACTTCACTAGCTTCAAAAGATATGATAAGATGATATGATTAAGTTATTGTGAAAATATATTAAAAATTGTAGTTTATTCTTTTTTAACCTAAATAGGTTTTACCTTTTAACTTGGTTTAATATGAAACTTGGTAGTGGATGTAGTCAGTGTGTTTGCTACACACTTAAGCGTATTAAATGAAACAAATTTCATTTATCTATTACAAAAAATATGGAATAAGTCATAAAAATATTTTAAATTATTTAAAATAATAGACTCATATAAGAGAGTAAGCAAACTTTGATTAAATATATTTTGAAGCTATTTATCTGCTATTGGATTTGTAATTTTAGCTAACATTTTATTATACCTCAAGACATGTTTATTAATAGTCTAATTGGTTCCATTTTTGATCTTGGAAATTTATGCATGCAACATATTTTAAATAATGTTGATTGATAAATGTGTTATAAATTGATTTGATAGAGGCTTGAATAATTTTACTAATTATATTGGTAGATCATAGAACCATCTTAAAGCATATTCCTTTAAACTTCTTGGAAACAATTTGGTTAAATTTTTTCCATTGGAAGCATAGTCAAGGCATGCTTCATATAAAGAGTAAAGATGTTTCTCAGGGTCACCATTTTCATAACAAAGTGTGAATTTGGGTGATATAAAACTAGCTGGAAAAGGGTGCAAAGATATATATGGCATAAGAGGATTATGTAACACATCCTATAGATTAATAACTCTCTAAACTAGAGAATTATAAATTAATTAAAAACTCCTCTAAAACCTCCTCCATCAACCTATAAATATCCATGCTTGGAACATGATAGACTAATTAGAAAGATCAAAATCCTTTCTAACATCCACATACTGGCCATCTAAAGCACTCACACTCTTTTGTAATCTACTCAAGCATCCAAAGAAGCCATTAAAGCCATCTTGAAATTATTATCAAACAATCCACATACAAGTCAAACAACATTGGAAGGAAGCTACTAGGAGCAATGAAATGGTAAGTATTTATTCCTAAATTTCTGATTGTTCTTATATTTTTCTCTTTTTGATGTTATTGTGCTTTTGGGTCAAATATGCTATTTATAGTAGTTTAGATTAATATCTCAAAAATAAAATCATATAGTTCCCATGGAAGATGTATAAATATTTTTTTAATGTAGGGGTTCACCATTAGTGGATGTGGATGCACTAGCCTTGGCATGTTTATTGATTTTATCTCATGTAACATATAAAAATGCATCAATTAATTCCTAATTTGTATTTAGATGATTGATTAGTGTTTCTTTATCTTTAGTATCAAAACAATTTATCTTAAAATGTTTCATATTTTATAAATGAAAACAAATATGTAAAAGGTAATGAAAAATTTATATCTATAATACTGAAATCATAAACCTTATAAGGTTGAAAATCCTAGAGCAAGTTAAGATTTGCATAAGAAATACTCAAAGGTTAGGTTCAAAAAATGTTTAAATTTTTTCAAAAATAAGGATAACTATAAAATATTGTAGAATAATCAAGGAGAAATCTACTCTAAAATTAGGCCAATTAAGTAAATTTATATTTTATTGATATTCTAATGAGATATATTGATTCTAAGCATATGATAAATATAGACAGTATAATATTCAATATTATGATAATAGTAATATGAAGGATAAATTGTACTTATATTATATAATTATGTGTAAAAGTATCTGAGTATTACAGGTGTATAAATGGTCCATTTGAATATCTAGATCCCATCATCTAATTTTGGATATTTGATTTTTGTCAACTTAGACATTCACATCACCCTATAGACACTAGCATCGACACTACTATCCTATTTTTTCCACTAATTTACTATACAAGTTATTAAATATTTTATAAAACATACACATGTGTCTTTTAGATTTGATTGTCACCTTTTAGATTATCTATTTGAATCACATGCACATGTTCTCTATATCAATATTTTGATCAAAACCCTAGATCCTTAATTAGGGCATGCCACCTTGTAAAATTGGGTTAGTGGGCTCAAGTGAATACTATCTGATTTAAAACACCCCTCTATTAGTGAGCATTGCCTACATATCCATATACTCTGAATATGGTCACAAATCGATGTAGCTCTCCCCCTTATGTAGGCTTGTCTGTGAATAATTATTTAATATCTTATATGCAAGTGCATATAGTGATCTATATTTTAACTTGGAAAATGCTACTCATGAGTTTTTATTTTGATGATTCAAACTTGTAATAAGACTAATCCTATGACTAATTTATAAATAAGAAATAATAGGGTTGAAAAGTTTAGTTTCACACTTAATTTTTGATAGTGTAGTATAAGCTTGAGAGGTGCCTGCTAAATGATTAATGAGTGGGATTTAACTTATAATTATACCACACATTTTAAAATGTTTCTCATGAAAGGGATAAAGGAAACAAATAGGTTGAGTCATAAATATCAAAATATTTGAAATTTTGAGTGTTTGTATGATATAGACATGTGTTAGAGTAGGGACACTAGTATCCAAGTTTGAATGTATGTGACCAGGAAGATAGATTTTTTTTGAAGTTATATAACTAAAAATAAAGGATATATATCAAATTTTTAGCATTATTTGTGATATGAGTGATCTGGGTAGTCAAAATATCAGGGTTAGACTATAATATGAACATTTAAGTATAATGAGATGGAAAACATGAGCCTTTCAACTACAAGGTAAGTAAAGAATTGAAGGGTAGAGTAATGACTGATATTTTCCAAGTGTATAAAACTAGTTTAACATATAAATTTAGATTTAAGTATCTAAATTATTATATTATCAAAGGTCATAGTAATTCTAAGTCATCATGTCTTATCTATATGATTAAATTGAATACCTCATTTGATACTAGTACAATTATATGAGCATACCAAAGGAAGTATACCACATTATGATCTCATAGATATTTCAAAAAATTGATTGAGCATAGGAATGGTATCTAAAAAAAATTAGTTTGAATAGTTGTGATTTATCTTAATTTAATTTGTGTTCTTGTTTATACAAGAAGGAATTTCATTCTCAGTGTTGGGTTGGACCTTACTATTTGTAACATGATGAATGGGACCATACAATTTATGCAGGTTTTTTTTTTCCATACCAACTAAGTATAGGCTTTTAAAAATATATTTAAAGTCATTATGGCAAGGGTCTCACAAGTCCATAAGGATAACATTTTATTTAAAATATGTTTTTTTGTGATCAAACAAATCATAATATTGAAATATAGTTGGGGTGCATGTTACTCAAGATAATATAAAACTCCATTATTTCTTTGTCTTCCAAAGAAGTATCACATGAATAGTTAAACCATTTGAAGTTAAAGATTTGGACATGAAATCTAAATCTATATGTGTTCATCACTTGTGTGCAACATAAAATAATGATGTAGGGTAAGTATATGCATGAAATTTACCTTGTCTCCATAACTCTATTTATAAGTGAACCCAAAGTAAAACATGTTATACTAAGGAGATTGAAATATTATAATATTTAATAATGGAAGGATACATTATAAGAGTTCTTGGATAGCTAACAATATAAGTGTGTATTATAAGAAAAAGATGTTTTACACTCTTATGACTCCAATCTAGTCCTTGTACTAGGTAAATGTTAAAAGAAGCTGAGTACTATGCCAAAAACATAGGTCTTATTTTATTTTCTATAATATCCCTTTCAGGATATTAGCTAAAAAGACTCAAACTATAAAAACCTCACACTTAACACTTATGATCTGATTCCACTGTAATAACCCTTTTAGGATTATTTAGACAAATCTTATTTTTATATGATTCCAAATATAAATATTTTCAACCAAAATAAAATACACATCATTCTAAAGAAAATAACATCTCTTATATGATTCTAAACACACACTTGATAGACTCCACTATATTATTATTTTAATCTTGAATACAAGATATCATAATTAAAAGATGATACGTAGCATTACAATTACAAATAACTTCCACACTCATACTTCTTCACACAATCCTCAATGAAAATACTTCACACCACACACATTGAATTTAATGTTGCACACCACATGTACTCCACATATTGGAACTAAAATTTGAATCTGCTATGAAGCCTGAATGTAGCTCCTAAATGGAATCACCTCACATGAATGAGAGGGTTTTCATCCTCAAATTCAAAATGGAAACTAGGAAGGGTTTCATCCTCATAATATCACACCTTCATTTGGGTTTCATCCAAATAAGAGGAATAAGTTGAACACAAGTTAAATTCTAAAATTGGGGGTTTTATGATTTAACAAAATATGAAGAACAAAGGGAAGAGCTCCATACTTATAGAATTGTCAAAGAATAAAGAATGAGAGGTGAATGGTAAGGAGAAAGAAAATATGATGCCACATTATCATGTGTGCTAAAATGTGCACTATTTAGCATGTTTGGCATAATTTTCTAGGGTCACAAGGAAGGGAATCAAAGGGGACAAGATGATCCACCACTTTGTCATTGTTTCCCACCATCACATTCTTCCAAACTACACCTTCACATGCTTCCAAAATGACATCTCACTCACAAATGTGAGAGCAATCAGAAATAAGAAACTTTGGCATCTTTATCTTATGTTCTCACATTATACCAAAGAATATTTTGACTCATTATCTTCCAAATCATGCATCTTCCCAAGGGTGGCACCCCAATTATTCACCCTTGTCTTTATTATGCATGTGAGCTAAAAAATACAAATAACCATGTCACCAAGTGGAGTATTAAAACCCACACCTTCACATGCATTTGATTTAAATATGGATCTTCTTGTGGTCCAAGCCACCTCATCCTCCAACCAGCTCATTAGCTACATCATCCCCTGCATCACCTTCCATGTCACCATAAATAGTGATAGGTGAATAATGACTCATGAATAGTAACTTGGGAATAGTGATGAAGAAATATTGGAATGACCAATTTTCCCACAATAACAAATTTATTGAAAAGGGGACATGACACTTACACCTATTTTTAATGGTTAATACATCATTTGAGATAAAGACTCGGCCTTATTGAAAATGAGGTCTCATTAGGAACTAAAAGATAAAGGATATATATTGAGAATATGCTATAATTAATTGAAAGTGGTATTATTTATCCAAGATAAACTGATGCTTAATATGAGCACAACCATAATTAAGGAATTTGGTTCTTTATATGTGATAAACATAATGTATGATTGATTATAAAATAATACCTTGACTTGAAAAATATTAATTTTAGGTTTCAAGTACAATAATTGGCATAAAGTTAGTAATATGCGGTAAGACCACATTGAGTGGTAAATAAATTAAGAAATCCATAGAAGGAATACTCTAAATAAACTAGAAAGATAATTTTACACTAGCAATGTGTTCCGCATGTCTAAGAAAATTAACTATGAGGCTCATAGTTCTTGAGGTATTAGGTTGATATCCATGTTGGGGTCAGATGAGAGTAATTACTTAACCTATGCTATAAGTTTCAAGGATTAAGAAAATAAAGGTTGATATGCCCAATAAATTAGAAAGATAATCTATGTTTTGAGTATTATAACACAAGTTAATTAAATGACTCTATAACCTTATGGAATTACACTTGATTCATGTGTTGGATGTCTTTTGTTTAAAAATAAACTAGAAGACTTTATCAAGGTTGATAGGGGCAAAGAGTATTTTTCCAGGATGAGGAATAGATCTTTAGGCCCATAATATCAAATACATAGGGGATTATGTTAGTATAAGATAATAAAGTAGATCCATATACCATAAGGCCAAGGTTGGAACCTGATCTCCAAGCTGATGAGCCACTTTATAAATTCTATCCATGAGGAATTATAAGTTGTCATGTGATTGGACTAAGTGGAATTACCAAGCTTGATAAATGTTAAGGTGAATACATAATGAATTCACTATTAAAAAAATTGATTAGATTTTAGAGGTGTATTGTACATATGTATAAAAATATATGAAATCAACTCTTTGCTAAAAATGAGAAAATTACATATATAGAAGAAAAGGAAGAAAAAAAGAGGAAAGAACATTAAAACTACATCTACTTATTATGGAAGTAGAGAAGAATAAAATTAAAAGTCTACAGTTAATCCCCTATTGCATAAATCCATTTTATTTTTCTTGGCTCAATAAATCGTCCCCAATTCTTCCATGATGCCCATGCTTCCTTATGTAATTTTCTAGCTTCAAATTTGACTTTAGCTATATATAAAATAAAAGGAGATTTGTTTTTTAATATTTAAATAATTTTGAATCTAAGCTAGCTTCACCTTTTATATTCATAAGCCTTTTAATTAAATGGTGAGATTAACCCACTGTTTAAATATAGATTTATCTTTATAATTTAAATAAGGCTATTTTTATCTCTAGAGAAATATTTTAAGCCTAGTATATAGTATTTTCTACAAGGAAAAATAAAATGGTGAATAAATCGAGTTTTGTGCCATAATTTGTCAAAAATTTAGTATCTCTCAAGGATATATTTACTGCTAAGTGTCAAATTTAGAATTTGCTTCATCCATTGGGGTAAAGAGTAAAGAAAAATACTGCATTATATGAGTCTTCTTACCAATTATTATTTTGATCTATAATTTTGAAGTTAGGGTCTAGGGGATTTAACCCATAATAGGATCAAGGGGAAATTCCCCTTATAGGGTCTTGAGGTAGCACTCTAAGTGCCCTCTTGCATAGGGCAGGGTTGAGGGGTAGAGCCCTTGAATCTAAGCACAATTTTCTTCTTTTTTGATTCCTAAATTATTTTTTCATAAGATTTTTTATTAATATTTTTCCACCTCTATATTTTTATAAAAAAATTGAATTATTCATGAATTTGATTTCATTTCTAAACCAAATTATTGCTATAGTTTGAGTTTTGTATTTTCCCTACATTTTCATGTCATGGTTTCCAAAACTTCATGTTTTTATTTTGTTAGAAGTTGGTTATGTGATCAATTAAATAAAATATATTTAAGATAATTATAAAATTATACATTATCATTAAAAATATTGATCTAATGGCATGAGGCATATCTCATATTTCACATCGACAAACTTCTCAAAAACAACTCATAGAGTTGGATCACAAGAAGATCAATGGATTTAGATCTAATTTCTCACCCTTATGCTCTAAGATTTTGAATATCAATGGATAGAGATCTTTATTTTTAGTCTGATTGATGGAGGTAACTTTTGGTTTTTCAAACCAAGTGAGTGGGCCCTTTCTTTTGGATTATTTAATATTTTTATAAATTTAAGCTTTAATAGGATCCACTGATTAGAGATTAGGGCATAATATTAGTCTAACAACTTGATGGGAGTTTGGTTGATGATGTGATTTTGAATTTTAAAATTTATCTTGTCTAGATTAGGGGGCATGAGATCCCCATCATCTTAAAAAATAACTCATCCATTGATTTCAAAGTAGGCCAATCACTAGAGACCTCTCTTTCTTTTTTTCCTTAGCTACTATTTGGAAAAAAATCATTTAGATGAAAAAAATTGTGTGATTCAATTTTATTCCTTATCCAATGTCACTAATTGTTCTAAATGTATATTTTATGACTAAATATGCTCTTAATTTCATAAAAATAACTCATTCCCACCACCTATCCTTTGATTTTTCAACCCATTGCCAAAGAATTTCTTCTAAAGCATTAAGATGTTTATTAGCTTTAAAATATCAATGAATGGAGAGATATTATTTTAATTTAATGACATGAGGGATTTTTGAGAAATATGATGTTATATATATTTTAAAATATATCATATCATTAGATCTAAATAAGATTAATGGTTGAAGGGGACTCTTAGAATTCAAAATAAGATGACCTAGTTTTTTGAAGAATTTTATTCATGGAATTGAGCATCTTTGGATTTTAAATTATCACTCATTTTTACCTCTATAGATTTTAACATTCACCAAACTTATCCCCTAGTATGGATTTATACATATGAGCTTCTAATTCTAGTCCTAGCAGTCCTTATGAAAAACTAGTTAATTTTGACTTGATTTATTTTGAAATTTAAATTATTATATGAATCCCCCTAATTTTAATTAAAATATGATATTTTGGTGAGAGTCTCTAACCCATATACTTATTGAATAATTTTTTTAATAATTTTGTGACTTTGTTGGTCAAAGGTACCAAAAAGTAAGAATATATAGACCTTGCCTCACCTTCAATTCAAAAAAATTTAGGTATTTTAAAATAAAGTATTTTTATATAATTCCTTGCTACTCTAATGAAATCAAAATGCTGTAGCATAAAAAAAAACTTTACCTTTTTTCCTATAAGTCCACATGAAGGCCACATAAGTGTTCAAAATATTACACCAATCGCAATAATAAGGGCCCCAAAAATAAATATGACATAAATACAATAAAATATAGTAAATAAAACATGCCTAAGTTGATAAATGAGTATATAATGAAAGTACCTAGATGATTGTTAATTGATAAGGAGTTTTATAGGCACATACCTTATTTATAGTAGTATATATTATAGGAAATATCTATATATGCCTAGATCCATGACCATCACAATCAATATTAGAAAGTGCCACACTAACCTTACACACTCAACTTCTCATAGTTGTGCTGAGGTAACCAAAGGAAATGATAACCAATATAACTCGTGATTTAGCTATATGGGTCAAATATGTTAAAATATTTAAATTGGATGAAATTGGTTGATAGGTTGAGATACCCTTGCAGGATTATGAACTATGTGTACCAAGGGATGTGATCTCCAATACCAATATTATTTTTTTGTTTCATAATTTTTATTTAATGTAATAGATTGCCTAATGATAAAGATATAAAATAGCCATATTATAAAAGGATTATGTAGCATATCTCTTGGTCAATATTGATTTCTTTAAATGGACATAAATTTGGTTGAATTACTCTAGGTATTTGACTGATTCTATTGGGTTGATCTTGCCTAGGCAATATCATCCAAAAATGTGAGATAATGGGGTGAGGTTCAACTTAAGGAAGGAAATTCAAGTTACATATATTGGTTAGATAATTAATAAGCTAATAATTGGACTTGCCTATCTAGTTGAACTTACACTAACCTATTTTTTCATCTGTCTTTAAATTCATTGAATCTTAAATGTGGTAGTGGAGTTGAATGAAAGACTTCTATTCGAAGCTTGGAATCAATGTTTCTTTGTATGATTTTTACCTAAATAAGGGTGAATATATGTGAAAAAGTTCATTCTTGTGTGGATGGTTTTTTTCTAGGAGCATCATCTAAGGATGATATAATGGATGTGTTGAGTGGTGTTTAAACTAAAAATTTATTTTGATTATATAAATATTTATGTGTATAGGCTTCTAGATTGTTTTTATGACTAACATGCTCCATTTTTTTATTTTCAAAAGGGGACCCTATTTTATCTTAACAATTTCATGTTTATAAGTCTAAACTAGAAGTCATTATTTTAGGCCTGAGTGTTGCACATCTAGTCCAACACCTTATAAAAATATCTCCCACACCAACATATCATGCAAGAAGAGATCCTTGTGCACTCACCTAAGGTATGAGGAGATATATGTTATAGGATGGGTTGGACATAATTACATGTAAGAAAATATAACATCTCTATTGATCTTATTGCTAATATAAACATGTATGGATTTGATGAATCTTCAGATGATGTCAAAATCGTTAATGCTTATACTGTCAACACTATACAAAGATATTATTCTAACCAAAAGGATAATTCTAACATAACTAATAATCAACCATCATTTTCCATAAATCAAGATAAATAAAAAATTATGATGAATAATTTTGTATTTGATAATGTTATAATTAGTTTCCAACAAAATAACCCTTTATCCACTTGTTTTAATACTCCACAATATCTTATTTATAAACCCAAGAATTATACTCACATTCATCATCTTGATGTTGGTGCTTATAATATTATAGATGATTTGGCATCATTAAGGTGGGTTTTTCATTATTATAGGTTGTTGGTATACCTAGTTAGTTAGGTGAAATTAATGATGCTATCAAAAAATCAAATTCTAAAAATGTGGCAGGACTTTAGGAAGAAACTAATAATAATGGACAATATCCTATTTTTGATCAGATTCATAATCTTCCTACTGATTATATACCTCTTTTTTGTGTTTTAATTAAAATTTTTGACAAAATTATTCATAATTGCATCTTTAATACAAAGGCCTCTAATAATATAATTCCAAAATTTATTGTTGATTAATTGGGCATATCTTATGGGATTGATAATATGAAACTCATAAGTTTTGATTCTCATCAAACTAAAAGTTGTGATAAGTTTCATGATATTTTTATCAAAATCACACAAGATAAAAGAATTAGATGTATGACCAATATTCAAGTATTAGATATTCTTAAAAGTTATGTTATACTATTTGAAAGAGATTAGTCAAAAGTAACTAGTGATTTCGTAGCAATGGTAGAAATTAAGTTCATTTTGTTTATAAAATTGATTTCATGTAAAGGGAGGAATGGTTTAGTAACCCTATATATTTCATATCACCTACTACTAAATATGCTAAAATTGGAATTAGTACTTACAAGTTGTTAACTTTAGATGAGTTTGAAAAACAACAAAAAAGGATTTTTTTTGAAAATACTCTATGATATTTATATTTTGAAGGAGCATGTTCACAACATGGTAATGGTGTTGAAATTTTATTAATTTATCCTATTGGTAAAATATTTTTCTATGCTTATAAATTTTATTTTGTTAATATTAATAATACAATGGAATTTGAAGCCTTATGTTTAGGTTAAAAAAAAACAATTGAAATTAATGTCAAATATTTAAAAGTCTTTGGTGATTCGGAGTTGATCATTAGATAAGTAGAAGAGTTTATAAAACCAATAAAACTCATATTCATAGATACACTTAAGGGCATGGTCATTTATTAAATTTTTTGAAGATTTTAATATATACTTATAAAATTTAATGTTTGAGCTGATAAGCTCACTCTTTTTGCTTCAAATCCTACTCTAAATGAAAATGAACCAAATGTTGACTTTTCTTTTTACGAATTTTTTTGACCTAAGTTGCCTAATTTAAATGAAAAGTGCCCTGTGTTTGATTGTGATGAATATATTGATTCTTTCCTTTAGGGAAATTATTTTGATCATGATGATTATGTGCTTAATTATGGTGATTATATGCATTTAAGTAATAACAAATTGCTTATTGGTTTAGTCAAATTAGAGTCAATGTTTAATCCTAATGATCACTCTAAAATTTCACACACTAAGGAACCTTCAAAAATAATAATATGTGAGACTATTCCTATCAATATCAGTACCAAGAAAGATTCTAAATACATTTATTTATGAATTCAATGCACTCCTAAAGAAAAAGTTAAGCTTATTAATCTATTTAAAAAATTCATTGATATTTTTTCCTGGTCTTAAAAAGACCTAAAAAGTTATGACACCAATATTATTAAACATGATATCCCTTTCAAATTTAGTATTAAACTTGTTAGGCAAAAGATTTTAAGAATAATCCTCTTATTAGAGGACACCATCAACAATGAGCTTGATAGTGGTATCATTTTTCTTGTAAAATATTCAAATTGGGTAGCTAATTTAGTACTTGTTCAAAAAAACAATAGTTATATTAAACTTTGTGTAGATTAAAGATCTTAATAAAGCTAGTGTTAAAGAAAATTTTGCTTTTCCTAGCATTGATCAAATTTTACAAGTTGCAAAGTTTGAAATGCAAATTTTCTTGTTATAATTAGATTTTATTAATCTAGATGATAGACATAAGACTACATTTGCCACACGTAGTTTAAATTTTTATTTTAACAAAATGATTTTTGGTCTTATGAATGTAGGTGCCACATTTCAAATAGTTATGCATGTAACTTTTGATGACTTAATTGACATAGTTATTTAGGGTTATCTTAATGATCTCACTATGCATTTCAAGAAAAAAAGAATCATATTGACCATCTTCGTGAAATTTTCACAAGATGCAAAAAATATGGTATTTCTTTAAACCCAAATAAATATATTTTTGATGTTATAGAAGGTAAATTATTATGACATATTATTTCTAAAAATGGTATTTCTATTGATATAGAATGTATATAAGCTATTAAAGATCTGCCACCTCCAAATGATCAATTTGGTCTTCGATCTTTCTTTGGAAAAATAAATTTCATACAAAAATTTATTTCTAATTTTGTCTATAAATCTAACCCATTACAAATTATTTTAAAGAAAAATTAGTCTTATGCTTGGGATTCAGATGTTGATTCAACTTATAATAATATTAAATATGCCATTGTAAGTGCTCATTTACTTACTAAACCTGATTTAAACATACATTTCATTCTTTATGTAAATGCTACTAAAAAAATCATAGGTTTTGTAATTATGCAGGATCATGCAAATAATGAGGAAAAATATATTAGCTACACGAGTCAAGTTTTAAAAAATGTGGAAGCCAGGTATCCATTGATTAAAAAATTTGTGTTTTCATTGGTATCTTCTTTAATCAAATTTCATAATCTTTTGATGGGGAATAAGGTTATTTTTAGGTCCAATCTGCCTGTCCTTTATTATATTTAAAAAAAAGCTACTATCTAAGGAATATTAGCTAAATGGATCTTAAGGATTTAAGAATTTGACCTTAAATTTGAAACATCCAAAACTATAAAAGGTAATTAGTTATCAAAACATTTGGTTGAGAATGCAACCTCAAGTATAAATGTTTTAGTCTTATCGATTAATGACTCTTTGAATGCTAAGCGTCATTTACATGCCATGAAAGTTGCTGATTTTTCTAAAAAGTTTCAGTTTAGACATGTAATGAATGAGTGAGACTATTTACTTTCTTAAGATGATTGGTATCACAATTTAGTCTTTTATTTTAAAAATCAGGCCTATCCTAGTAACTTAGATAAGAAACAAAGAATGTCACTTATAATTTAAGATTTAAAGTTTGTTTTATTAGATTTTTTTTTTATTCAATAAAAATAGGGATGGGTTTATTTTACGATGCTTAACTCATAATAAAAATCAAAAGGTGCTTAGAGGATGTCATGAAGGTAGTTGTGGTGGTCATTATGTAATAAAAACCACTACTTATAAGATTTTATGCATAGGTTATTATTGATCTACATTGTTTCAAGATGCTTATAAGTTGGTTTGTGCATGCATGCTTGCTAATTATTGATTAGAAAAAATAAATTACCCACCATGCATTTAAATCCAGTTATTCCATAAAAAACCCTTCACTAAATAGGGCATTGATTTTATTTTTGAGATTCATCCTCCTTCTTCATCCATTCATAGGTATATTTTGACTGTTATATATTATTTTACAAAATGATCTAAATACAAAGATGTAAAAAGTTCAATTATAGTTATAGTGATTTCTTTTTTTCAAAATCATATTTTTTCTACATTCAGTTTATCATATGAAACTTATAATAATGGTCCTAAATTTATTTAAAATGATTACTTACAATTTTTAGGACATTATTATATTATCTCTAGTCATTCCTCAAAATGCTATATTCAAGGGAATGGACAAGTTGAGTATACCAACAAAAATCTAATTTTAATCATGAAAAAGTTAGTTTATGAGAATAAACAATATTGCCATTTAATTTTTTTGAAGCATTATGGGTTTATCATATAATAATAAAGGTTTCTACATGTTTTTAACCATTTATGCAGGCTTATGAATTCAAAGCTACTTTTCTAATAGAACTTCAAGTTTATTCTTTGAAAACTGCTCTTCAACACTTGCTAGAAGATACTAATATGATAGAAAAAGACTTAACGATCTCTTAGATTTAGATGAAACCAAGGCCATTACTTTGTAAAAATTAGAGAAATGTAAAGAGAGGTTAAAGAAATTATTTGATAAAAAAGTATCTAAAAAGACTTTTAAATTTGGTGATCTTGTTTTGTATTGGGGGAAAGTGCATGAGGACCTAGGTAAGCATCACAAGTTTGATTATCTTTGGATTGTTGCTTATAGAATTATTACTATTTTTGAGAAAATTTTGTTTCATTTATGGGATCTTAATGGTAATTGGTTGAGTCATTCAGTAAATGGTCATCATTTAAATATTTTTCATAATTAGTTCCTTTTCTTGTTGTTGTTTTCTTTTTGGTTTGTTTTTCTTTCTTCTTATGTTGTTTCTTTTGGTTTGTTGTTATGTTTTTAATTTCTTATTTGATTGAGATCAACACTTAATCAAAGGTAGAGTATCCATCATTCTGAGGGTAAATCACTATGAGAACTATCATACCACTATAATTTTTTTAATTATTGGTATATTATTATATGATTCTTTGTAGATAATTATATACGATTAAATAATAACTAAATATTAATGTGTTAGAAATATCACTTAGTATTAAAAATTTATATTCTAGGCTATGCATTAGTTATTTATCTAACTTAAAAATCCTTGTTTAATATATCCCATTTTTTCATGCCATACTATCCAAATAGTTAATCCCCATTTTTTTTAAATTTTTAAGGAGTTCGCATATAGCTACTTGAGAAATGATTGAACCTAGATCTCACTCTCAAATTTTATTTTAATTAAAAATTATTTTTACAACCCAATTTCATTGGATAACAATGTCACCACTGTTATACCTATTTTTTACACCTCATACTTTTCTAAATGTCTTGAATTGCTTAATTCTACCATATTGATGAATAGATTTATGAAGCTTAAAACTATTGACAGGGACCAACTTATTTGTATTCATCTCAATATTCATCCTTTATATACATGTGTAATCATTAATGAATACTACATTGAATATTTATTACTCTTGATGTTTATTATTAAGTAAAGAGGTCTTCAGTATCTGCATGATCTACTTTGTAGTTGTTATATAGTTGGCAATTATTTTTATATTTGATCATGTTACAAACAATGATAATTGTGAAATGACAACATTCCTTTTTAGTTTCAAACAATATAGTTACAATCTATATTTATTTGACATATGTAAGAAGTGATAAGGTAAATGCTTAATCTTGTTTATCTTGTTGTACTTGTCATATTTTAAAAACATTGAGATTGTCACATGATCATATATATAATCAATTGAGAAGTAGATAATTCATGCATACATAGTTCATTGACATATTTTTAATGAGATTTTGATTATGGTACATTTTTTCTTAAAATTATTAACATGCATTGATAGGTATATGGTTCACATTTATTTGAAGCTTTTGGACAAATAATATAAGTACCTAAGGTTGAGTTCTAAGTTTTCATAGTCTTTTCTTTAAAAACCTAAGTTCTAGGCTTAAACATGATTTAAATCATGTATTCATGCATGAGATATTTTGGTTAATGGTACATTTAGATGACATAAGCAAGGGTGGTACATTGATTTTGAACCATAATTATTTATTTTTGAGTTTGAAATAACTCAACATTTATGAATAAGTTGTCAATACATATGTCATGGTAATATGGAGTAGGGAAATAAATGAACTCAAGGCTCAATGCTTGATTCTATTTGATATGAAGCAATTAAAAATTAATAAACTTTACCATTAAGTACTTGTCTTAGGTTTTTATTTTGACAGTCATGTTAGTTAGGGAGATAGATAATCTATTAAGCTAGATAGTTGTGTTGCTAAGGTTGGTTGAGTTACTTGATTTATCAATAGAAATAAGATCAAATATAATGTAAAAAGATCACCAAAGTGAGTAATGATGGTTACTAAAATATAAAATGGTATTTTTATTTGGTTTTCATTGTCATTTTACAAGATTAACAAGTGGAACCGAAGCTCTTCCAGTTTGGAAGTTGTATTGAGGAAGCTTGGAGAGATAATGATAAAAATTTCAAAGATTTGTGCTTAATATTAAGGTATGAGTTCGAAATTTATATAAATTATCTTATGGTTTTCACAAAATATTTTTATTTTATCTGAGAATATTTGGAAGATAAACATTTTTGAGTGGTATTTTGGTCAGTGAATGGGATTTGTTTCGATCTCTTTTGGTCTTTTTTTAATTTTTTTTTATAAATATGTGAAAGGAAGTGTTATGAAAGAAACTACTATGTAGTTGGTTCTATAGAGGTTTTTATTTTTGTCTTAAGTCATTCCCATAGTTTTAGGTATTCAAAATATTTGCATTTATTTTGAAAGAATGGATGGCTTCGACTAGTATTCTCAGGTATTATCTTTTGGTGTTAAGGTTATAAAAAGTCTACATGCAAGTAATTTTATTTTATTTTCTTGCCTAAATATGAATGGTAAAATATATCATATACATGGGTCAAATGAAATTGTCACAATTTTAGGGTTTTGAATTAGTATGGAATGTCATGATTTGAATGTAAGGTCATTTCTAGTTTGACACTTTGCTTCTCGGCATAAAAGTATTGAGTGTTGATCTAGCTATTTGACTTGGATAAATTTTGCATGCATAGGTTTTGTTTGAGGAAGTAATTATAAATTGGTTTTATGATGGTTATAAGGAAAATATTTTCTTGAATATGGATCACATATATATAGTTAAAAATAGATGAAAATATGATGCATTAGTTTGAGAAATATACATTTATTAGTTTTTGACATTCACATAAAATCAGACTTTCAAGGGTTTTATTTATTTGATTGAGGATATTTTGGAATACATGGTATGATGTATTATTCACATGATGTAGTTTTAGGCCTGTATGTTAAAAATAAGTGTTAAAATCTACACAATTATTTATTTCGTAGAAGCTTTTGCATTCTTTTGATTATTTTAGGAATGATGTTTGTTGAGAATTGGCATAGCTATGACTATTTAGTGTCATTTTGAGGATACAAATTTATTTAATTATTTTAATTTTATCTCAGTATTTGAATATTATATGACATTGAAGATAAAAAGGAATATTTTCTTAAGACTAGCTACATATATAATTTTAACTACAGGTATCTTGGTTCATTTTATGGAAAGATGATGAATGTGGTATGAAGACAGTGGTATAAATTCAACCTTGTTTTATAGTTCATGTAATTCTAAATTTTAAAATTTATATTCAAAAATTATGGTGTTGTGCCATTTATTAAAATTAGGAATTCAAGGGTTTTTATGTCCCTGGATTATGAATAGAAATGTTTTTCCTACATTCAGCTTTTCATCTCAAAGTTCATAAAGCAGTGGTGTATTATTATTTTGCTTTTTACATGCTTTACTATTCAAATTTATACAATTATTTATCATCATTTAGATAATACATTAGGGTTTTGATGCAAGTTAGGTAACATGTGATATCATTGGATGGATACAATTATTTTTTAATTTTTTGACTCAGAATGATATATAAAAGCACAGACAGTTTCAAAAAAAATTAAGCACATATGGGTTATATTATTTTCTATATTTTTCAATAGACATGATGACATATGGACAACTTTAATAAGTTACAATTATTGATTGTTCCATACACATGTTTTGATGATGATAAATTGATAATGAAATATAATATGCATGGTAGTTTTCATTTTTAGATATGAATAATATTTTATGAAAGATGCATTCTTTTCAAATTTGATCAAGTCATGAAAACCTAAGAAATGAAAAACTTTGATTTTTTATTGCAATTTTTTATTGTCCATTTTTATTTTAAGATGGATATTTTAACATATCAATATTTGGTCATATATATACTATTAAGGACTTATTTAAGTATACTTATTAGTATGCTAGGATGGACTCGAGACTCACATGAATTAGGTAGAATGTTTGGGGTAGAGGTAATGGTCAACACAGTGAAAACACTCCTTCATGGGATAGTTCTCGAGGCCAATACTTTCATGGACAGGGTTGATAAAACCTTTTCAGAGTCATTTAACCATGGAACCTGAGTATCCATTTATTTTCATGCCACTGATCCTATTTTCTAAAATTTAATTGATTATTTTCCTGATAGATGTTTAAATTTATATGGTAATAGAGGATTAATAAGAACACAATGGAGACATAATTCTTATGGGTGAGGCACTCTAAGTGAGTCTTCTCAACAAATTTAAACTTCTATCTATTTTGATTTACATAATACTCCATTGTATACTCAACCTAAAAATGTGTTTGATGGTACTGCAAAAAAATTTCTAACCTAATTAACTTGTGCACTGAATATCAAAGTTATTTCACTTGAGCCTAAAAGACCAACTTCTTCTAACAAAAAATGTGTTATAATCCTTATAACATAGCCCATGGTAACTAGGATTTTGAAGAAGGTGAAGTTTGAGGTTGTTGATCTTAAGGGTACTTATTTGATTGAACTTCCCATTGCTTTCATGGAGTACATAGAGTACCAAACTAATAAGGGTGATCCATTAATTTATTTAACTTCTGATGTTGAATCTAACTAAACTATTATGCTTATATTGATACTTTGACTTAATGTCATGATACTAAAATTTTGAGTATGTGGATAATATTTTTGGCCAAGTTTGGTATGTTATATGGCAACAATTTATTTTATGCATAACAATTTATTAGCATATTTACTAAACATTATGGATACATGCTTAGGGAATTGAATATTAGGATTACTTTAATTTATTTTATTATTATCATTTATTAATGTTTTAATGCATATTTATATGTTTGTTTAAATGTTAAAAAGTGAGATAAGGCCCCCCACCTATTAGAAATATTATTGGTCTATTATATTTTAAATTGACCTATTAAAATCTACAATAAGTCTAAACTTATAAATAAATGAGTCATAAAGTCAACTAATTAACTTTTAAAATTTAATTATAGTTAATAAAAACTAACTAAAGCTAGTTGTAACTTATTTTTTAACTATTTCTAGAGGATATTGCTTTATAAATTGATTAAAGAGATATTACAAAAAGAGAGAAACGCATACTTGTGAATATCTCTTTGAAGTTTGAAAGTTATCCATATTTTTTTAATTTTATATGCAAACATCTCTATGATTAAATGACTACTTATAGATAGAACAAATAATACATTATATAATGGTGAATTAATCCACTTGTTTAGTGTAGGTATATCTAGGTTTCTTATTTATTTTATAAATTTATTATCTAAAGTCTACCAGGCATTAATATCTTTTGATGATTGTAAATATGCCGTCATATGAGTAGAATTCCATGCACTTGACCTTAATAATGATGAATACATCACATATTATGATATTTTGTTGATATTTTGATTATAATTTGTCATCTTTTTGAATATTTTTGGTGTATGTAAAGGGAAATGCAACCGATCTATAAATTAATCTTAGATTGGAGAAGATAAATCCTACTTACACTTCTGATTTTTGATACCTTAGATATTCAGGGTTATGATGAAGAAGACCTTGCATAGGGATCTCTTACCATAATAAAATTACTAGGGAGGGTTCTAAAGGAAAACTATTCAATAACCCTAACTAGATCCTATGTTTTCATATTCACTAATGTATAAATGATAAAAGACAAGTAATAGTCTAATTTAGTGCCAACTAAAGCTTGTGGCATAAAATGGGGGCAATAAACATTAAAAGTAATCATGCATAGAAGACATTTACTCACATCAATTTATATGAAATCTTAATGAATAGGAGATAAGTATAAATGTATATCTATCTACTCTTACAAAAGAGGAACAAATTTAGGAATACTTACCTTTGAAGATGAACCCATCATGCCTCAATCTCTCCCTTGGCTAAGGTGATCTATTAGAGGTTATTATGGTATGTAAGGATGACAAGGATAAATTATCTTTAGGATACACAACCTATTAATGTATCCCAAAGACTTATCCATAAGACAAGATCGATATATCCAAAGAAAATATGAAACCCTAAGCTATGTTACTCAAGTAGAATTGTGGATAACCAAATGCACAATATATATCTATTCTTATTCACTTCCTAATAAATGATGAAATAAGTATGTAAATATAGCCAAATCTAACCCTAATCATTTATAAAAGTTTAGTTGATAGGGTCAACCCAATTGCCTCTATATTATTATTGATAAAATAAAATAAGGTCCTAGTCTAGGTCGACCAGGGGATGACCTAGACCCTAATTGAGTTTTGTTAATTAAAGTATAGGGTTGATGAAGCTGATAGTGTATCATAAACTATCAAAAAGGAGTTTAGGCTAGGGAATAGTGAATGAAGGTTAAAAATTACTAGAAGAGGGTGTAAAATAGGAGGCAAAGCTTAGGAAAATGTTTCTAAGAGATAGTTGTGTAGATATCAAGTGGTAATATAGGGACAAAAAATCTTGTGAAGCACTAATGGTTTGCCCACCCTTTTTTAGGTGCACCCCTTAAGGCGTGAACTTACAGAGATTGAGACTCGATGGGTTATTTCAAGAGAGAAATCATTAGTAATTGATAAAATTTGAAAATATGTGTATACATATACCCCACTTGAAGCTCATCACATGTCACTTAGGTGTAACCCAAGATGGTGCTTTGGGAAAAGAGCATAGTAACACACAATGCTAAAGCTAAATAAATTATCATAAGGATAAAATAAGATAAATGAAAGGATAAAATTGGAAAACACATACCTTTAATTACCTTAGTGTTGTAGATAAAAATGTGATGCAATAAATGTGAAGATGTCCAATGTAGGGAACATTAGGTGAACTTGTAGAAGTTAGCAAAAAAGGAATGACAAATCAAAATTTTGAAACATAGACATATAATAGGTTAATAGATTTTTTATGATGTCAGGACTCTAGAATATTTTATGATTAAAAAAAAGAGCTAGTAAAAACAAAGATATGATCAAAATATGAAATCTGGTGATAAATAATTGAAAAGTAAATAATTTTGAAATAGTAAATATAAATAGGGTGAAAAATAATTAATTTTTTATTTTTAATATACTAACAAAATAGAGCTATGAGAGACCTAGTTGGAGACCAAAGAGCCATCATGATGAGGAGATGAAAATTGAGACAGGGAGGATGCTTGGCAGCTACAGTGAGTGTAACACAAGTAAGCAATTAGAAATTAAATTTTTTTTGAGTATTTTTATTTGAAATTAAGATAAAAATATAAAATTGATTGGTACACAAAGTTTAGGCACTAAAATAAACCATAAGAAATTTTGAGGTAGACTAGGGGTAAAATGAGGTATTGGGTAGGAAGAATTTAGACCAATAAATTCCCAAGGCATTCATGGTAAATGGGAAAAAAGTCACCATTGTGGATGAACAGAGTTGAGCTAGTTGAATTAGTTTGTAAGGCAAAGCAAAATGATAAAGCTGACTACATAGCAGTGGGTTGATTTAGTATGCTAAAATGGGGCTGATTGCATATGATAGGGCTGATTTAATTTGTTAAAGAGGGATGATATAATATCAATAAAAGAGGTTGAATATGGATAACATGGTTGATATAGTATCTTAGAGCAATAAAATAGTCGATCTAGTGTCTTAAATAAAATATAGGGATGATTTAGTATTGAAATGGGTTGATGCGGTAGAAAATTGAGAAACTAAATCAAAAGTGGCTAATTTTTAAAATTTTAAGAATGTATTTTGATTAATTATGACATGGAGGTCTAATACATCCTTTATTGTTTGATATTTTTTAGAGACACTAGAGGTACTAGTGATTGATAGATGCATCATAGATATTAGATCGATTAGAGTAATTGATTGATGTAGACAGACCATGACTAATCACATTAGGCTTTGGAGGCATCATGGAGATGAAGTACATACCGATAAGTGTTGATCTCACTATCATATTCCTTGGAGCATGGGAACATTTGATGAATTTTTTTTTATGGGTGGTGGATGGGGATACTATTAAGGTGGGTATCATGCTAGAGTATGTCCATGCATTATTGGCACTCATTCTAGGAGGGACACCAATGATTATTAAGACACTAAATGACTTGGAGGAGAGTTGATGTATATATTATAGAGATTCTAAACATATGAAAGGCCATGATTAGACTTGTGATAACATGAGTGTTGTGTCAAAAGTTAGATGTCAAGTTACCATTAAACGTGGTAGCCTTGTGTTAGTCTATTTTGGATCAGGGAGCACTTTATAACTTTAGAGATATCATCTAGGTCCAACTTATGCATGATATGTATGGGATGCTATCCATAGGTTAGAAGACTATGGGTCCTATCATTTTACTAAGTGCTTAGATATATACGAGATTTCCTATGTATTGACTAGTTGGTTTACCCCATGTGGTTGATGATAGGTTATCTCAAATGATGAGATGGATATAAGACTGTGTAGCTCAGGTCATGTCCTATTTGCCAACATTTTAGACTATCACACAATGGGATATTGTGTGGTATCCCTACTTGTACATTACTACTTTATGGCCTAGTTGGTCAACCATTATGATAATGATAGCATAGGTATAGATCATAGGTCACTATACCTCATGGATAGAGTCACATTTATTATCATCCTTACCAGGGTAGATAAGACTCCCACACCTAAGAACCCCTCTAGTAGTGCCTACTTATTGGGTATGACATGCTAAAGAGTCGAGGGAGAGAGGAAGATGATGAGTATCAATGGATATACCTATGATTAAGCCACAACATTTTATACCATGGACTTTTCAAGCATGATAGTAGGTGGCCATGGGGATGACATGGATGTGGATGTAGGTACATAAAAAGCACCACAATAAGAACCATAACAGTCACCACCATAACAACAGAAATAATGACCACCTTAACCACACCATCTACTGAAAAGATTGGACACATGCAAGGGTGATAGTTTAGGATGATATAATAGTCATTCTAAGACATATTTGGTCTATAGAGACACCTCTTAGGAGAGGGTCATAGTGTGAATGAGTCGTGACTCTTATATTTTCGCTAGTGTAGAGATGATCCACAAAGGAGGTACTCGAGGGACAAGCGAATGGAGAGGTTGTACTTGATAGGTGAGTAGATAGGGAGACAGTGCTTGGTGACATTGATACTAGTGAGAAATCTTATGATTTTGATTTAAGATTTTGATATAGAATACTAGATACATGTAGTTATAGTAGGGAGATAGATTTTGAGATATATGTGTGATCTAATATCTATCTAATTTTGGTTTTGTAGATCTAAAAATAGAGGAGATTAGATGAGGATCTCTAGTTATGGTTGTGCACCATGACATTTTGTATAGGGTTCTAGCTCTGTATGACCCCACCACTCTGGATGTACCTATGGTACCATCTACCCCAGCCTGGGTAGGCTGGTTTATACTAGTGGGGGAGGTTGTGAGGTAGTTTCAAACATGTAGGGATGGATTATATCCATAAATAGGGGCAAGAGAGGGAGAGGCATAAGCCTATCATGCCTTGGCTCAAGACAGAGCAATGTATATGGATACCACTATCTAGATAATTTAGGTGAAGGCCTAGGTGGCTAATTTATAAGGATAGGTAGTAGGGTTGAGATCTTAGATTGCATCATTATAACATACCATTTAGAGGGGATAAAGGCATATATGAGTAGCATGGATAGGCCACATGATAGGCATGATAGAGCCAAGTCGTAGAGATGGAGCTATTTTGTATTTTGTATTGTATAAAACACATGATATATATATATATATATATATATATATATATATATATATATATATATATATATATATATATATATATATATATATATATATTTTATAGATTTTGACAATGGGATTTGATCTCATGAGTTGTATTTGGTTGTGGATGTTGATGCATGGATATATTTATTTCTAACACATATAGTTAGTTTTTGTTGTATATGTTATGGGAAATATATGTGGAGTGTTTTCTTTTTTTATCATTATGTGATACACATGCATGGTTAAAAGGAAAAAGGTAAAAATGACTTGGAAAAGTATAAATAAATAAAAAACTAATGCACTACACACTATTTCATGATGGGAAATATGTAATAACAAAATATGACTAAATATAATAAACTAAAAGATGACAGAAAGGATAATAAAAAATGTTTTTAAACCATGTAAAAGAGTTGTACCCAAAAAAAAGAGTAAAATCACACTATATCACATTGGGAAGTATGAAAATAATGTAATAAATGTTAGGAATGATAAAAAAATTCTAATAATTCAAGATTTGAAGAGTTAGAAACAAAAATATCACACATGAAGATGCATATAAATGACATGCAAAACAAGGAAAAATGATATGCTAGTATAATAGGATGCCCTTACATAAGTAGGCAAGGCAAAACAAAGAATTAGCCTAATTAAGCAATATGGGACAAATATTTATATAAGACAAACTAGTTAATAAATGAAATACCTAGATAATAGACAAGCAAACATTAGAAATACATACTCTAACACCCACATCAAGTGAAGGTAGGGGATAATAATAGACAAAAAATAAATAGTGGCATATCCATAATATGAATCTTGACAACTAGGCTTGATAAGGTACTCCTATAAAATATGTATCCATGAAATTAATAAAGAATATGTCCTCAAAAACACCCATAAGGATAACTTATAAAACCTTAATCATGCTACACATCTCAAGGAAATGAGGTGATGCAAAATGATTCATGAAGATTTCAAACCTAAATGTGATGATGACGAATGAAGTGCATATGTACCTCAATGTGCTTGGTCTGTTGGTGCTCAATTAGGTTGTAGGATATGTGAATTTCACTTTAGTTGTCACACCAAAATACATTAGTTTAATCTTTCATGAAGCCAAAATCTGTTAATAAATGACAAATCCAAATAACCTATTGACTCACTGTAACTACTACCCTTTACTGAACACCTATAGATGAAAGTGACTACTTCTTGCACAACCAAGAAATAGGTGAAGAACCAAGACAAAATATGTATCTAAAAGTGAAATACCTATCATCAAGATAGCCTACCTAATTTGAATCACTATACCCAACCAATTGAGTATAACCCCTGGTGTAGTGTAATCCAAAATAAGTAGTGCCTCACAGATATCATAAAATTCTCTTGGCAACCTACCAATGACTATCATGAGGGGAATGTTAGAACCTAGATATAAGCCCAAATGCAAATGAAATTTTGAGGTGAATATGGGTCAAATACATAATACTCCCAACCATCTACTGACATAATGTATGATCACAAAGTGGAGTAGTACAAGTGGTAGTGAGAGTCATTCTAGACTAAAAAGGACTTGGCTTACAATCAACCATGCCAAAACTCTAAAGAAGATCAAGGGTGTACTTTTGTTGACTCAAATGAATACTTGTATCTAACTATGAAATCTATAAACCAAGGAATAAATTCAAAAGACCAAGATATGTCATATCAAATTATGTTGAAAGCGAGTGATAAATAGCTTGAGTCTAAGAAGAGGAGCTGCCTATGATGAGTAGATCATCAACATACAAGACTAATATAAAATTTTCCTCCCTAATACATTAAATATATATTATGGGATTAGAGTGGTAATGAACAAAGCCAGTGGGGAGAGGAAATTAATCCATCTTCTCATACTAAACCTGAGGGGCCTATTTGAGACCGTAAAGACACCTCCTAAGTTGAAAAATAAGAGACAAATCAGGAACAAACCTAATAGGTTTATCCATATAGATTTCCTCATGTAAATATTCATGTAAGAAGAAAATTTTAACATCCATTTGATACATTGGCTAACCCTATGGTGCAACAAGATGAATAATAGGGTGAATAAAATCCATCTTGGTAACGTGAGTAAAGGTCTCAAAGTAGTTAATACTTTTGACTTGTGATAACCCTTTGCAATAAGACATGCTTTATACTTATCAATGGACCCATTAGTTGTATACTTGGTGTGGTAAATCCAATTTCACCTAACAAAAATTCTTCCCTTAGGAAGAGTGACTAAATCCCAAGTGTGATTCTTCATCAAAGAATAATACTCATATATCATCACATCATCCCACTATTATATCCCATGATCATATGAAAAATACTGTGGATTACTAAATAATGCCTAACACAAAATTTTAGTACTTGTAGAATGTACAAGATGATGTTAAGTAGATGGAATATCTTGTATTAAATGTGATGCCTTAGAAACTATAGTATGAACCCACCTAGGTATAGTGGAAACATCAGTGTGAATATGATCCTCAACCTTTCTGACCTTCTCAGGAATCTCCTGAACTAACTTCTCAAAGAATGAATCCTCAAGAAGAGGTGATGAATCATAAAAATAAGAAGGCATGTAAGAAGATGAAGAGTAATGAGATGTGAAGTTTTTATCAAACTATACATGTGTTCAAAAAGGAACATCATGAGTATCAAGATATAAAATAAGATAAGATCTCATGTCCTCAAAGACCCTAAAAAAATGAAAGGTTCACTCTTCTTATTCAATGCTTTCCTTTTATTATTTGGTATAAATGCCCAAGACAGGATACCAAAGACTAAAAAAAATGAGACATTAGGCTTGGTTCCAAACCAAGCCTCTTTTAGAGTAAAATGCTCAAGTGATCTATGTGGTGTGTAGTTCTAAATGTAGTTCACACAATTAACTACCTCTACCCAATAGTCATAAGGTAAATCCTATGAATACATCATGCATTTAGCCATATCCTTCAAAGTTTAATTCTTCCATTCTGATAAGCCATTTTGATATGGAGTATTACAATATAATTTTGGTGAACAATACCATGTGATGCCAAAAAATTAGAGAAATCTTGATTGAAGTACTCCCCTTCATTATCTGTATGAAGCTTCTTGATGTAACTAGAAGACTATTTATCGACCAAATCCTTAAAGAATTTGAAGTGAGGAAAGACATCATTCTTTTACTTGAGAAAATAAACCCAAGTACACCTCAAGAAATTATAAATTAAAGTAAGTGCATACTTAGCTCCATTAAAAGGAATAGTAAAGATCATCAAATCACTATGCACAAGCTCAAGTGGTGAATAATCTCTCATGGAGATACCCTTAGGAAATGGATCTTAGTGTTTATTCCCTAAAGCAGAACAAGGGAAAAATCCATCAAGAAATGAGACTATATGAAAACCCTCTACCATACTATGAGTGATCAACTCCTTCAAATATTTGTAATTGAGATGTCCAAATCTCTCATGCCAAAGCCTACTCTTAAAATCTACATGAGACATCAAACACATCCCTAAAAGAGGAGTATCATCAAAAAACTAAAAGTAATAGAGTTGATAACTATGATAAAAAACACCCTATGAAATAAGTGTGTGTGTCTCTAACAAATATTGAACTTTAGCACCCTATGGTGTGAAAGTCATTGTCTTTCCCTAACTAGAATGGTAAATATGATAAATTGAAAGTAGATTGGTGGTGATGTCTAGAACATATAATGCATCATTGATGTGGCCACCATCTAGTTGTATGTCACCCTTTCCCTTAACATAAATAAAACACAAATCTCTAGCCTCAATGTTGGAAGTATAACTCAAACCAATAGACATAAATAACTCATTAAAAGAAGTCATATGGTGTGAATCACTAGAATCTAGAACCAACTATGTGAAATAGATGACTAATATCTCCCAACAACATTAAGTGAGTTCCCATGCTCATGAGATGGAGAAGGAGTGGAGATAAAAATATTGTGTTTTTTGATGGCATCCTCTAGGGATTGCATTCTCTTAAAACAGATAGACTCTTAATGACCAATCCCCCCAAAATAGGAGCATGACAGGGTAGAATTATTCTTGGATTTGGAAGATGATTTGGGTTTAGATGTGTTGGTGTTGGGCTTAGGTGCATTTTGAGATAGAGGAGGAGTGTTCTTCTTCGTACTCTTTGTTTTTACCTTATTCTTAGGTTATGATGATACTAATGATTTTTGATAGGTGTAAGATTCAAGGTGAGATAATTTGGATTATTCCCTAGTAAGTCTCACATAAAAAAACTCTAAATCTAGCATTTTGAATGTGGCACCTAAGGAATCTATGATATATAAAAAGGTATAAGCAAAGATTTGGAATGGAATTGTTATGACATGAGATTTCACCCTTGTGAAAGAGTTCTTCAAGCTCCTCCACTCCTAGTCATAATATGGGAACAACCCCATGTTGTGGGTATCTTATAATAGGGTTGAACTTCCAAAGAAGGCCGAATTCCTTTTGATGGATCATCTAAACTAATGATTCTACTTGAAAAGGGTTAGAAAGGGGGAAATAGAGATCCTATGAAAGCTAACAAGGTGATGCACCAAACTTAAGTGGGGATCTCATATGCTTGAAACCACACTAGATCAACATAAGACAATAATAGCTCACACAATGTCACGATCTAGCTAACTACATAAGTATTTCATAAACTAGGTTCAGGAAGTGATGAATATAAATAAAGAAGAATTATATGACTCACACTAAGATTACATCAATGGTAGAAAGAACACTAATTCAGACCTACAATAGCTTAAAAACACCTTAAAGAGGTAAACAAGAAGGATAATAGATATGGAAGAATCTCCTTCACAAGGCCATCATGCACAAGCTTACTAAACACTAACCCAAGGCAATAAATAGGCAAATAAAGTTTTGTTTCATCAAGAGGTAGTTCTGACAAATTTTTATAGGGGTTAGCCTTATCAATTGAGAGTCACTTATTCTTCAAAATCAAAGAGTCCTTGTGAGAATCTAAATCAGAGAGAAAGAGAGTTACAATGGGGAAGAAAATAGGAGATATATAGAAAGGGCAAAGAAATAGTGCGAAGGAATACACAATCAGAAAAATAAATGAGCTGCCACTTTTTATGAATGATCCTTCATCTCTTCATCTAATTAGCACTAGTTCTCTATTTACAAGTTAACTTTTTTTTGGGTCCCAATAGCCCCTGAATATTTTTATTGGTTAAGCAACATGCTAGAGGATAAGAGTTTGTTGAAGGTGACGAGTCATGATCTTGTTATGAAGAAAAACACTTAGACACCCTAAAAATGTAGGGATTAACTTTTACATTATGGGTATTTATCAAAAGGTAAATAATAGCTGGTTAGTTAGTATTTGGTAATAGTTAGTTATCAAAATATTACCATAAACAATATTATGATAATTGGATTATTGTATATATTATTGTTAAAAACAATACAATACCTATGATCTACTTTAGGAGATTGATGGTTATTAGTTAAGAGATTGAAGAGATGTGGATCTCCCTATTTATAGGGTATACATTCCTTATATATATGTAATGTGTTCATATGAGATTGCAATAGAAATAATATTATCAGCATGAATAATTATTATATGTATATCTCTCTATGTCTATTTGGCTTTACATGGATTAAAATATTTTTTTATCTCTTTGTTTTTCAAATAGTGGTATCAGAGTAGTTAAAAATGAGAGTTTTTTCAATAAATTAAAATACTTCTATGAGTTGGTATCATTTATGAGCAATTTTTTTGATGACCAGTTCAAAGCAATATTATTATGTGGATTCATATATTCATGAGCATCTTCTTTAGCATCATGTATTGTGTTTCTAACAATATAAATCTCAACTCAGCATTGTGCCCACTATTTTTGTTCATTGTTCATAACAACCATGATGTTTTACTGAAGACTCGTTCATTTTTTACTAACTTGGAATTGGTTTCTTGGAAATTATATTGTCTTGAATGCTCTATCATCACCTCTGATTTGATTGTCTCTAATTCATTTTATTTCATAGTTGATATTCTTTATTAGATCAAGTGATTGATGTTCACTATTATGACTTGTGGACTACTTAAGGTTATGAATGACATTCAGGCTCTTATACATGGTGGTTGTTATTGAAATCAACCATAAAATAACCATGTAGAAAGAAGATTGTCCAATTTGGATCTCCTATTTATCAATGTAATTTTAATATTCATAGAGCAAATAAATTCCAAATTCTAGATTGGGAGATTTATGTGGCGTTCCACTTAGCAGTGGTTGTCTTGATACACACATAATATTTGCCTAACTTCCATCAACATCATGCAAAGTTTTGTATAATTTTTTTTCCAAAGTCGAGTATATCTTAACTAGTTTAATGTTAAGTTTATTTATTATTATATTAAGGTTGTTAGAAGTTATTTCTAAGTTTGTAATTGTCATAATTCAAAAAGAGTCAAGTCTTTATTCTCAAATTTTCTCATTATTTTATAAAAAGCGTATAGTATTTAATGTCATAAGTATAGGTTGCATTATATTAGTTGGTCCAAGATTTAATAATTGAGTCATTAAAAGTGTTAGATGTATTTAGGTGAGTTTTTTAGTGTTTTAATCATTTTAGTCATTAGTCATTGTAAAAGTTATGACTTTTAGAGTTAAAATAAAAATATATTGAGTCATTATATTTTTGGTTGTCTATGTTAAAAATTCAAAAGTGTTAGTTTAAATATAGTCTTTTTTTTGTAAAAGATATACTATCATTTGTATGTAATGTCCTAATGTTGAATGTTTTAGTATTTTTGGGGGACCCCATTTTATTCAAAGTAGAATGCATCTGAGCTTCACCACATCATCGATTGAGTAATAAAATTCTTTAGTTAGAGGTTGAAAGATACATAGAGGATGGAGGTCTTTCAAAAAACTCTCATCAGTCACTAATGATGGGGCTGCACCAATGTTTTGGTGATAGTTTGTGTGGTGTGATTTTATAATTTTCATTGTGTGTTTTTCAAAATAAGAATATAAGAGTATGCCTGTTCAAGATATGTAATGTGTATACAAATTACAAACATAATTCCTTGATGTCTAAACATTGTGAAAGGACCTAAAGCACCAATGTAAGTTAGTTCATGGATCTTGAAAGGGTTTGTGATAGATCCAAAAAACCATAGGAGGTGAACAGTTGATGGGTAGTATTCATATCAAAGTTTGTGGTAAACCTTAAAAACCATGGGAGGAGTGAGTCTCTCTTTATATCAAGGTCATGAGCCAAATAGGTCATGTTATAATGGGTGAGCATACTATAGGTGAGAGTGTGAATGTTTTTTCACCTTGTAAAAACTAAGGGGGAGAATGTTAGGGATTAGCTTTTACATTGTGGGTATTTACTGAAAGGTAAATAGTAACTAGTTAGTTAGTATTTGGTAATAGTTAGTTATCAGAATATTATAATAAATAATATTATGATAATTGATTTTTTTTATATATTGTTGGTAAAAAAAATATAATACCTACAAGATAATTTAGGATATTGGTGGTTATTAATTGAGAGATTGAAGGGATATGGATCTCCCTATTTACAAGATAGACATTCCCTATATATATGGCATGTGTTTATATGAAAATGTAATAGAAATAATATTATCAGTGTGAATAATTATTTTGTGTATATCCCTCTGTGTCTATTTGGCTCTATATGGATTAAAATATTATTTCAACTCTTTGTTTTTCTAACAAAAATCTATTAAATGCTCTAGATACTTTATCCAACTATCAAACCTCCCCCGTGGGAATTGATGCCATCTTTCACTTGACTTGTTTACGAAGACAAAATCTTCATATCTGCAGATATGATAGAGCCATGACTATGTCTACTTTGGATGGCCATAGGTACCTATTTATCGAAGCTATGACTATGTATAAAGATGAGACAATCCACCATATCTCATTTATATCTACATCTATTCCAACATGAATATAGATCTTTAATATATATTGAAAACCAATCCAATTTATTAGTTTTGTATAGTCATTATATGATTACAAATCCACATGTTGCATAGTCTTTTCTAGACTATTATTAGGTTTAAACAAGCCTATAATGATTCTAAACTTTAATGGTAATAGAGCTTCACCATTAATAACCTTGATTGTATAACTATGTCTTCTTAATGCTTTTTGATTGAGTTCTAATGTGGTAAATGCCCTTTGAAACATTTGCTCTAGGTTTGACTTGAACCATGTTTAACCTCTACTTGAAAAATCCCAACTTCAAATTTTAATCTTGGCCATTAATCTTGATATGGAATTCTCATATTTAGCCAATTATCAACTCCTCATTCGTTCTATAGGCTCCATAGTCAATCCTGGTTGATTCTTGTACTTTTACCATGTGCTAGCCTCACATTCATCCTGAAGAATATTGACTCTTTGACCTTACACACATCATCAATTTAATTTAACATGTCTTGAACATGATTTATTGATTTGTCTATATTTTATCATGGTCTTAACACTTGGTATCTTCTCATTTTGTTTTGGGATCTATTGACCTTTTGCTCATTGTTCATCTGATTTGGTATGATGGATTACACACCATCGATCAACTTGGACCCACTATCTTTGTTAATCATCATACACCATTAGATCTCCATATAGGTAACTAAGATATTGACACTTGTCATCCCTATGCTTATCCTTAGGAACATTTGAATTTAAATGGATATTTAACATAACTTAAAATTGATGTCTATCTGTACATCTTACTCTGCTTATTTAACTTTGAATGCTTATATCTTGAGATAGACAACTTATCAAGACACAAAATTTACAAAAGATGGTCTTGGTACAAAAAGTATCAATCCATGCACTCCTTCAACTCTAGTTGACCTTTCAAGTTTATTTATGAAATGTATAATTATACTAATTTATTTGCTTTTACATGATGTGTTGTGATGGTCTAGTTCTTCTAGGATTATTTTTAAACTATTATTTGGATTTCCAAGGCTTAAATGAACTTCTGAGGATTATGTAAACCTACAATGATCACCCTCAAAACTTACTTTCTCAAATTTTGACAAACCACACTTTAAGTTCGCTTAAAGTGTTTCAAAATCTTTACGATCTACATGTGATATTTATACCACTTATTCCATCTATAACTCTATTTCACTCATCGATTTAGGAAAAATATTTGTATGTAGGCCAAAATTGGTCAACATTTTTGGTGACATCTTAGGGTTGCATGCCTACTATGCAATAGACTAGTTTCCTTTACTGATCCATTAGGTACATGGATTCATAGTCTTTACTCTCTACTGATGTGAAATTGGCTCAAGGTTGACCCTTTCTAAAACCTCTTCTTGAAGCAAAAAGGAACAAAAGAGAAAAATAAACAATTGTGCCCTAGAAACTTATTAAAAAGAAAATGTAGAACTAAAAGAAACATGCACAAAGCACTTAGAGGAAAGCACAAAAATATACTCTAATATGTAGAGTATTATATAATAACTATAAATTCTTTCAATAATAAGGATTTAAATGAATGCCATTAACTGGAATGGCTAATACCTCTCCATCCACTTGGGCAAGCTAAAAAGCATTATGCTATTTGTATCCATGGATAAACAAGGACTATTCAATAAGCTATAAAACTTGGTATGGTTGCTTGGATTATCTTTATTTGAGTCCCATTTGAGGACTAGGTCCCCTTATTTGAAGTCCCTTGCTATGGTTCTCTTGTCAAAATATTTCTTGACTTGATCTTGATGTGACTCTAATGTTTTCATGACAATGTTCTTAGTTTCTTCAAACTCCATGAGCTCTACCATCCTCACACTCATAGGCTCACTTTCCATTAGCTCAAGCTGATGTGCTAACTCTAAGGTAGGTAGTTCAAGATAAATGGGTAATTTGAATTTTCTTATATATAATAAAACATATAGAGAATTATCAATGGCAATTTTAGGAGTCACTCTATCAGTTCATAGGGCTATCCTTAACTTTGTATGCCACACTCTTTGATTCTCCTCCATGGTTTTCTCAATAATCCTTATCAAGTTCTTATTTGTGGACTCTACTAGTCCATTGCCTCAAGGGTAGTAGTTGGAAGATGTGCTGAGGTAGATTCCAAGATTAAATGCCCATTCACTTATCTTCATGCCCACAAAGGCTAAGGCATTATTTAAAATTATAGTGGCTAGGACACCAAACTTGGTCACTATACTATCATAGAAATTTAAAAGTACTATTTGATTAGATTATTTAAGGGAAATTGTTTCCACCCACCTAGTCAAGTAGTTAGTAGTAGTAAGTACCCATTTATGTCCTCCACTAGAAGGTGGATTGATCATCCCTATGAAGTCCAAACCCCATTTCATGAAGTGTTGCTCTAATTGAATTGGTTTGAGAGGGGGTATTGATGATTGAATTTATATCATTAATGAATTAACCCTTTCACCTATCATGAAGGTCAAGTTAGAGTCATACCAATCTAATCATGGGATTTTAAAGGTTCATCTATGATCTTAAATATGTGAGAGTTTTTTTTTATAAGTTTTGGGAAATAATCAATAAGCTATCAAATGCAACTTATTCCATGATAACAATCAAAAATCCATTTATCAAATCATGAATCAATTAAGATAAGAATCTGTAATCTATTCTATATGATAGAGAAAACCTATGAGTTAAATAGTCTCTTGAAGAATGAAAATTTTATTTAATAAAAAATTATATATTCAATGATATATTTCTTCTTGCTACAATTTTCTTCAAGTTTTACTCCAAAGAAAACCAGAAGTAGAAATAGACAGATTAAAAATAAGAGAAAGGATTCAATCATGTAAACAAGAGAGTGAGACAACAAATAATTAACCAACAAACTAAGAAAATGGAACAACTAAGATCGAAGAAAAATAAAAACAAACTAATAAAGAAACTAGATCCAACTAAGAAAACTTAACTAATCTAATCAAGAAATAAAATCAAGACAACATAAAAGCTAAAGAAAAATACTAAAATAACTTAAACTAAAATAAGCTAAAATAGAAGTAAATCTAATAACTATAAAGCAACTATAAAACTAAATCTAAACTAAATACAAGACTACTAATCTAAAGACTTAAATATATTTTAGAAATCCATTAAGACTGAAAATAAATAAAAGTAATTAAACAAGTACTAAACTATGAATAACTATCAAATGTCTAACTTAGAGAAATAGAAAAGATTATTAATTAGAAAACTAACAAATTAATAACTAATAAATATTTAAGATAAAACACTAAAGAAAACTATCTAAAAGAAAACTGATTAAGAAAAGATCTATGAAGTTAATGAGACAAAAGAAAATACAAGGAAGAGACTAAGAAACCAATAAACAACTAAACAAGAATGAGATTAACTAAAGTTAAAGTTAAGAAGATAACTAAAAACTGAAACAAAATTAGATATAGAAGAAAATTAAAGTTCAAATTATATTAAAGTTAGAGTCAAATAGATTACAATAAAATGTGTGAGTTTCAAAGGAGAGTCGTCTTAGTAGAAAAGGATAAATTTATTGAGAAAATCAACGTTCTTCCTTTACAAAAACTTGAACAACAACTTTACAATCAAAATAGATCAATGAAGTGTCATAAAATAGTGAAATGCTCATCATTATTCAGGTTGAATACTTGAAATCTATGCATAGGATTATAAATAGAAATCATTAAAAGATGTTAAGCTTAATAATATTTAGATAATCAATACTAAATGATAAATAAAGTTGGATATACATGTGTTACATAAGTAATTACTCAACTGTCAGATAAAGTACCATTGGGTCTATCTATAAAAGTTATACTATCTTAGAGGATTCACATAGAAAAAAGAAAGATGAATGATTGACTTCATAAAATGTCTAAGTGCTATTCTTTTATATTCAAATGAATCCTTGATCTTTTCATATACCTTCAAACTTAGTTGAAAAATAAGTTATAACTAACTTTAGTTAGTTATTAGTTTATGTTAACTAATTGAATTTTGTAAAAAATCAATTAATTATAACAACTATTAATTAAGGACAAATTTAGTTAAGGACTTAAAATCCTAATTGATTAAGTTTATTTAAATATAGACCATGGGTACTATTCTTAATGGGTGGGGACCCTTATTGATAAATAATATAATATGATACAAATTTTAATCATAAAATAAATAACTCAAAGATTAATAAATCCTATTTATATTAATCTATAATGCATATTAAAATAACTTAAGCATATATATTATCTCAAATCCCAAAATTGTTGCACTTTCCAAAATTGTCAAAATATATCAAAGTCTGAAACTAAGGTATCAGACTAAAATATCAAGTCCTATCATGGAAAGTTTAACATAAACAAAAGTTTATCCCTTAGATGACAAATAATCATCTGAATCTAAAAACACCTCAATTACATGTTTGTCTTGTTCATGAAGATAAACATTATATTCCATCTTTGTAATAGGAAACAACACCAATATTGTTCTTGAAGTAGATGTGTTGTCATCAATCTCCAATTTGATTTTATTCAGCATCCTGACCTCTCTTGGTGTATCTAGATTAGATTGAATTTTAGTTCTCTTATTTATAGTCCTCTTTTTCGTAGTGGAAGGTGGAATATCAATTGTCTTCCTCCTACCAACATAACCTTGAACTCTCAAATTCAATCTTTTAGACCTTAGAATAGGCTCAGTATGGGAATCAACTAGATTCAACCTCTTAAATTTCATGATAGGTTCTCTATGGGAAGAATAAGGTGCATAAAAAAGAATGGCCATATTTATAAAATATTTAGCATGAACAATCTCAACTTCTAACTGTGTAGTCTGATTAGTAGGTAGAATTTCAATAATAGGCTCAACTCTATCAACATTAAGAAGTTAGAGTGGTAAATGCTATGGATTATTGTCCAAATGATAGGATGAAATACTTTGAGAAGGGGTTCACGCTCCAAACCTATGGCCAAAGGAAACCCTATTACCTCTATAACCCTTATTAACTAGATTAGTAGGCAAATTACTTAGAATGTCCCAGAATTTAGGATCATAAGCATCAAAGTATATGGGCATTCTTGTTCCTCTATGGAACCTAGAACTGAAATTCCTTGCATGAAAACCACCTCTTTGAAATCCTCTATTATGATTAGGCTGGTTAACATTACTATTGTAATTGTGTCCCCATCCCCTATTGTCATTACTTCTTATTGACCCTGATTGGTCCCACCCATACATTATGAACAAATCTAAAATAAATTAAATTAAAACTAAGAAGCATCAAACCAATCAAAGAAGTAAGACTGAATACATATCCCAACAAACTAAAACTAAACCATATTATAAACTAAAAATCATCTATCTATATCAAATTTGCATAGAATCCTTATCTATTATTACAATTTCATAATTTTATTTGAACATTTTAATAAAATTCCAAATATAAATCAAGTATTCGTAAAAAGTATCTTATTGTTCCATCAACAAATGACTTTGATTTAAAACCAAAATGATCCAAACTGGCATGATTACTTTTAAAATTTTCTAAAATTAAGCCATTCTAAATTAGAAGTATCAAATAATTCTAACTTCTATGTCCATTTTTAAAATAAAGCCTAAGACTTCAATATTGAGATTAAATTTCAAATAAAATCTCATATTTAAAGTTGAGTCCTTAAAATCGCCTCTACATCTATTCAAGATTATCCATATATATATATATATATATATATATATATATATATATATATATATATATATATATATATATATATATATATATATATATATATAATTTGCAACATGGCCAACTGATTCCATTTGAATTTCCACATAATGGTTCTAAGTCCCAAAAATGTTAACTAAAAAATTATTTTTACTAAAACTACATCCTTAGATTTTTCTAAGATGATCCCCATATTCTAATTCTTCCATAATAATTATATTAAAACCAACTCTTATAGTTCCAAACTTTGATACTTCTAAAATACATAGGCAAACATCATAACTTTTAAAGTAAATACAAACTATCATACCACCATATGTCAAAAATCTTGTTACATATAACATATCTTCTATTTTTTAGATTAGGGTTTAAAACAAAATTTAATCTTTGATTTATGCAAAAACCATAACCAATAAATAAAAATCATTCATGGTAAAGGAATACTATTGACCCATGAAATGAGAACCTCAAAAATTAATAGCTGATCTAACTCCAAAAATTGAAAGAACCATGAAATCTACATATTCATAGAGATTAAAAAGATCCATAACTTATTTCCAACTAAAATGTGACTTCCTTCCACAAGATGGAAAAGACACGCATGCACATATATCACATTGTCCAATAGTCTCAAAAAAATAATCTAAGGGCCACATATCTTCTTAAAAAATAATTATATATTCTTCAAAACCCAAAAATAACACAAGACAAAAGTTCATTTTGCATGTTGAACACTTTTTTTAATAATATCCATGCACATGGAAAAAACATCAAATCATGTATCACTAATATGATATGTAGTATATTTCATCCTTATTTTAAATATCACCCAAAAACCTTGACAATAGCAAAGAAAAGATAAAAAATGATTAAGAAAATTGTTGAAACTCTCAACATGTATCATGCATCAGGATTAAATGATTCTCTCAGTCTATACTTCTCCATTCTTTAAAACTCAGCTTTGAAATAGATAGATTTTATCTTTTCACAAACCCAAAATATCAAAACCAAAAACCCAACATGCACGTGGAGTGATTTTCAAAAAAGAAATTTCTTTTGAATAAATAGGAATTGAACAAATAGGAACCCATGATTTCTTTCCATCAAACTATTCAAAACATAAAAGAAATCATCATAACTCCCTCAAACATCTGCATGTAGATGATTTTGCCAAAAATAATTGAGTCATAGGTTATTCTTACTAAACAAAAAGAATCTTTGTTGCATGTATATGAACCATTAGATAAAAATTTTATACCTTTTATATTTCCTCACAACTTTTTAAAATTTTGAAAACCCTTTCAAAAATTTATCATAACTTCTCAAATGATATTCATGAATACTCTCATAGAACTTACAATCATGCTCATGCAAATTCAAACAAATTTATTTCTTCATTTAAAAATACAAACTTTCTCATAATCACCATAAAAAAAATGATGATCAATGTACATTATACCAAATGATGTACTTGAGATTTTATCTAATATTTTCACCAAGACTTCACTTTAAAACTCAACAACTATCAAGTCAGGGCTTCACTCTCACATCAAGATTGAAATCAAATAACTAAAAGCCAATAATTTTTCAAGTTATATCCTCCAACCCAAATCTATAACTAACTGAGTGATGTGTTTGTTTTTTATTTCCCTAAATTTACTAAACATGTTCTTAGTAACCCCACCAACTCATTTATCAACATTAACAAAATTTTTCATAACTAAAACTCATGCTAAAATCTTAACTAGTGCCTTTAAATTAAGGCAATCTATTTTGCATTAATTTCTCATACAGTCAAATCTTCATTCCAATATTGAAGCATCGAAAATACATTTCAAATTAAATGTTTATGCCAAATTTTCTTACCATACTAGATTAAAATGCCAACTACACACCAGCTCAGTAGACTATCAAGTTAAAAATCATGCTTAATATTTCATTGAAAAGAAAACCATCAACACTATGTTTTATGATGGACCTTTACACCCTAGCCAATATCAATGCCTTATCATTATGATCAAGACATAATATAGGCCTGGTGAAATATTCCAAATATTTTAAATAATAAATGTTAAGCCTTTGAAGTATATGTTATTAAATTAAGAACACTTTATGACATTGAGAATTTATTCCATGGAATAAACTTAAGGTCTTAATCCCTTAAATCATATAAATATATACACATTCCCAAGAATATGCAACTAATGTTAACAATGCCTTGAGACTTATGCTTCTTTAAAAAAAACTATCTTTAATACTATCCATGATCCTGAATTGATAAGGATTCAAATAATCTAAGTACATCAAGGTGATGAATGTCTATTATACCATAAAAGTAACTAGAAATGAACCATGAAGCTAAATTTTGCCTTGATAACAATTTAAAAATGCATTGATTTTCAAATGTGATAATCATCCATATAACATCATCATCTATTTTAAGCCATTAATCATATCAAAGAATCATCATTAATCTATTGAAACTAAAAATCCATTTCCAATTGAAACTATCTCCAAACTAAACTATGAAAAGAAAAGTAACTGATCACATTCACAACTATATATGCATATTTTATTCATTAATCCATCATGATTTATGAAACCAATTAGAACATAAATATTAATTCATCAACCAATCATTATCCTTTCATAATAAAAAATGCATCTAAAATACTATCAATCAATAGGGTCCCTGACATAGTTTTAGGTTTTATGATAGGGTCATCTCTATGGCAACGAGTATTAATTTTTTTTGAAAAATTTAGGGGGTGTAAAAATAGGCACAATAAGAGGGCTGATAATATATTCTTTCCTACAAAGAGATCACACTTTTGACATTTTATAACCCCTACATAGGCATCTTTGAAAAGGTTAGGCCAGTAATAGCCAACTCTTATTATTTTTGCTGTTGTTGTTCTTGGAGCAAAATGGCCTCTTGCAGGTCCATCATGAAACTACTTTCAAATTTTTATGACTTGATCATCATATATACACATAAGTAGTAATCCATCGAGGTATTTTATAAATAAAACCCCATTAACCAATGCATAAGGTATAGACTAAAGTCTGAAATACCTTCTTTTTGCTCTATCCAAATCTTGGGGACATTCACTTATTACCAAAAAATGTGTCATATCCTAGAGCCAACTGTTGTGAGGTGGAGGTGCATATATTTGTGAGTTGTCTTGTGTCACCAAAATAACTTCTTTGTCTTCTTAAATATCATCTACCATATGCTCACATAAGCCTTTGCCTCTTACTAGCTTAGTGACTTTAATCTTTACATCATATTCCATGACATTGGTAATCCAACCAACTCTTTTCTCATTTAAATCATTATTAAGGATAAAGTCTCTCACTCCAGGATGAGACACCATAAGATGAATCTTGTTCTTGGAAAACATTGGTCTAAACTTTTTGAGGCTCCTTAAATATTCAATAACCTACTTTTCTATGAATGTATACCTTACCTCATATCCCTCTATCCTTTGATTAAGAAAGGCATTTGGTTGCTCAAGTCCTTCACCATTATTTTACATATAAATTCCTTTGAGAAATTAGGACTCATGAGTGATGGCTTCAAAATATGCTTTACCTTCATTTGACCAAATAAACACTTGGTTCTTCTTTAGCATGATAGTGATGGGTTTGACTTGGTTTGCAAAACCAGGTATAAACCTTCTTACAAAGTTTATCTTCCTAAGGAAGCTCTGGATTCCTTTTTTGTGCTTGGGTAAAGATAGTGTTAAGATAACACTTATTCTATTAGGGTTAATGGATAATCCTTCCTTTGAGACAATGTTATCCAAAAGTTTACCTTCATGAACATCAAACACAAATTTATTGGGATTTGAAGAGACCCCATACTCTCTACATCTTTGGAAAATCAACCTTATATGATCTAAGTGTTCACTAGCTTTCCTAGAGAAAATTATGATGTCATCCAAGTAGACCAGTACCATTTGACTCAATAAACCTTAGAAATACATGTCCATGGCTCTTTTGAAGGATATCCCTATGTTTGATAATCTAAAAGGCATCTTATGGTAAGCATGCGTACCCCACTTTATGGTGAAGGTAGTCTTAAACTGATCTTCTTATCTTACTAGAACCTGGTTATAACCTTAATATCCATATAAAATGGAGAAGCATTTTGAACCAAAAACTATTTAAAGGAGGTTTTCCATGGATGGTAGAGGATAATAATCTTGCAAAGAGACTTTATTCAAATCTTTTAAGTCAAAACACAACCTAATCTCCCCATTCTTCTTCCTAATAGATACTAAGTTGGATACCCATGAGGAGTGATTGATGAGAAAGATGATCTTAGATTCAATTAATTCTTTCCTCACAAGCTCTTTTGTTTTGGATTTTATATGCCTCTACTTCTATCTAATAGGCTTGGCATTAGAATTTAATTCTATAGTATGTTGGGATAGCTTGGGATCAAAGCCTTTTAGGTCACTATATTCCCAAGAAAATATGTTTTCATATTCTCTATAAATCTCTATGAAAGCATTATTTTTAGCTTTGGTGTTTACCTTTCCATTTTTGAGGAGTTTGTCCTTGAGGATAAGGACTCTTTCATAATTCTCCTCATTAGTTGACATCAATACTTTGTCTCTCCTCATATATTCTCCTTCATGAAAATGACCTTCAAGGGTGACTAGCCCTTTAGGAAGCTTATTGGATCTAATTGAAGTATTTTCTCTTCATATTGATGTTGAATATTTTTTTGGTTCATTGAATAAAATTCTACTTCATGCTACATGAAACAAGCAATTTGTTTATCAATTTCAAAGACCTAACAATGAGTTTCATTATCTGGCACTAATGGTATTACTACCATTTTGACATGCAGTTGTAATTTGGTCTTTTTCAACTCCTTTAGGATAGCAAATTGAGTTCCCACAACTGACAATCTATTAGCATGCTAATTTTAGTTTCTTGGTATTGCTTAGATATTAAATCCCTCAAAATCCTTAATCAGGTCTCACACCCTATGTTTGTAGGATTTCATCAAGGGATTATTGGTGATATTCTAGACTTTGACCTGGTGCATTTTCAATTCACTATCTCCATAAACTTTCAATTATCTAATTTATTTCTTATTAGACAATTAAAGGCCATAGATAAAGCCCTCATATTTTGTTGCATTACAAGAGAAATTGAATTGGAACCTATAAGAAGAGAAATATTTGTCATTATAAGGGGATACTATCATTGCCCCTACACTTGTTCCATGTTTACTCCTTGAACCATCAAAGATCAATTTCCATAAGTCACCGGAGTCTTTTTGGTATTTAATGATGGATGGCATGGACTAATTTTCCTCATGTAAGAAGTAGACATCAATCAACTGACTACCATTCCATAGTTATTCTAAGAACATATCTGATATCTTCTTAAGATGAGTGTTTAGTTCTTGACCAGCTGTGAATTCAACCTCATTAAGGATAGTGAAATTGAGGTTTATGCTAACCAACCCATAGGGTTTAATGTGGAATTATGAAATGGGCTCAACCTTGATGGACATTTTGGTCCCATATCTTGTTTTGAATGTCATGTATGACTAGTTTACTACTAGTGTAGACAACAAAATTATGTCACACATGTGCATAAATCTCTATGTCAAAACCCCCCTTGAGCCCCTTTTAATAATTAGCCTTATTTACCCATGTTTTTATCCCTCACACATTTAATTAATTTAAAATATTTAGTTAATTTAATTAAAAACTACTATGCCACCTTACCTAGCCACCTCATCTTAAGACTAATTTTTACCCTCTGAGTCACCTCAAGAATTAGTCCCCTAATCCTAACTATGCATGACTTATTCTCACCCCAAACACAAATTTATAACTACATCATTCTTAATCTCAAATTTCTAAAATTTCCTAATGGATACCACACTTGGCAGGAAAAAGAACATAAACTAAGCTAAAAATAGTCTTTTTACCTGTTCTCATACCATCGACATTGGTCAATCCATGGCTGACATTAGTGGGATCATCGACGTCGATTACTTAAGTCAAATTCTAAGTTAATATTTAGGTCATCAAAAATAAGAAAAAAACTTAGTAATTCACATACAAGCTTTAACATTCAACTTTTTACATTTAGGCTTACCATTACTCTACATAAATCAGTCCAAATTAGGAATTGATAAACTGCATAGAGCTTGGATTCTTTTGAATTGGTAGCACATGCTTATCTTTTATATTCATTTATTGCTTCAACATACCTCATTAGAGCCATATATCTAACACTCATAGTTCATCCATTTCACCAGCTAAGTATATCTCTATGTTTTGTAATTCTTTTAAATAATCATTTTACAATTACTTTACATTATACTGTTTATCATTTTATGAATGTCTTAACTCTCCCTATAGAGGAGTTGTAAAACTCCTTCACCTATTTCCCTCTATTTCAAACATACCAACCCCTTGTCTAGACCCACTTGAGTCTAACTCACTACCTTATGACTCTTTCCAACCTCATAACCTTGACCAACATCCACCTCCCAGCTTAGAAAAGTCTCCTACAACCTCCTGAGAACCTAGTACCCCTATCAACATTGGTCACATGAACAACATCAGTCATATCTTCTTGCCAAAATCAACAACCTAATTGATGTCAATCACTATGTATTTCCAATAATCTCCTTGAGCTTTCCCAAAAAACCTCCAAAAACACAAACAACTCACATTACTTGCACTGTGTCACTCTCTGCTACACTCAGAATACAAGAACGATATGAACATCTCTCTCTTAATCTCTTTAATTTTGTTATTCATTACCATTTTGTTTCAAAAAGTAGACTATCATCCCTAAGGAAGTTTGACACTTCTAGGAATAAGCATGTAGCTTGGCAGCCCACTCATTTATATACTAACAGATATTTTTGGTGGTAGTGATTTCTTATTCACAGGTAGTCCTCCCTAGCCAAAGAGGAGTTCTCAACATCATCTGAATATGGTGCATAATAAATTTGGGTTCTCTCTAATCTATAATCCCTACCCTTCATCTCTATTTCTCCTTAAACATCAAATAGATTCAAAATTTTGTGAAATATTTTTGGCTTGCCCGGTGGGACCTTGGAGTTTTCCTTGGGTTCATTTCTTATTTTAGGTATTCATATAGATGAATTATAGTAAAAATTTCATTCCTTTCACTTTATCCCTCTCTTGTTCCTCAAAATAAAATATTCAACATTTTCTTCTCTGTTTAAAGGTAATAAACTAAAATTTCTTCTTCCTTGCCACTCTTATCTTTCTTTTGCCTCTAAAAGAAACTTATCATTTCTTGCAAGTTAAAAATAATATCTTATTTATCTCTTTCTTTCATGAATATTAGGATAGTGAAATTCATTCTCTTCTCCTATTTCATCATTATTTTTATTCAAATCAAAACACTTTAGATTTGGGTTTAAAACTTACTGCACTTCATTGTTCACTTGCTACATATTAGCTCACCTAGTTAATTACAAGCATTATGAATGAATCATAGTACACCAATGTTACACTACCAGATCACAATCATAAAAATAAACATCTAAAGTCACTTGAGATAATGCCCATCAATATTTCATCACCTAGTGGATCACTTTACCCTACTTGACTATCCTACTTGGATTTCACCACCAAGGGGAGAACCCACTCCATTCTCTTATAGTATAAAAATTTAGACATAAGTTATATTCTAGTTAAGCAACTTAGCTTAGCTTTAGGCCCATGAAGTGTGGGGATAAATCTCCTATAACAAGCCACATACCTATTCTAACACATATTTCCTCTTGAGCACTAGAGCTAACCTAAAACTAGCTCTAGATTGCTTTCTAGTACATTTGGTAACCAAAATCTCATCTCACCATTTGATTAAGATATAAGCCAACATGAGACTAAAATTAATCTCTATGAGTTAATAATTAGTGGCCGTATGTTCCTTTGATACTTTTCTATTGCCTTTTATATTTTGGAGTTGGTACGGATGTTTTTTTGTTGATTTACAAAATCAACACTATTTATAATACTCAGGTTGTATAACTTATTATATTAGGTTTTCTAAGTGTTCGTCCCCCTTTTGTAGACCTCTTTCATCCTCTATTTTACCTATATTTTGCCTCTAGGTTTTTAAAATGTTGGATTTTTCATCTCCTAGGACTCCACAGTGACTGACATCGGTTAAACCCATTGACGTCAATAGATTTTAACCTACCAACATCAGTCAAGTGACCAACATCAACAACTGTATAATTGGTTATTTCCTATTTGCTCAAAACAATAAGCTAAAGTAACCTAATTACCTATACCCAAACCTAATTTTTACTCAATCTATCACTAATACAAAGTTCTAATACTATTTGTACTTCTTGTATAGTATTGACATGAAGCCAAGCCAAAATTCTTGTCAATTATGTAAGCCAAAAACCACTTCCACGTTCTCCTATTGTTGCTGATTCTATCATGGAGCATACTTCAGATATAGAGCATACTTTTATCCCTAAGCAAATTCCCATTGTTCCTAAATGAGATCAAGATTTTGCAAAATTTCTTGATCATAATGTGGTATCCCTTCAACATTACCTTGCCATGAGCCAAACCCATAATTCTTTGGGTGACCCACTATATGGTATGCCAACTTCTCTAATGGAGATAAATTTAGTTTCAACTATCTCCAATATGTTACCCATGGTTACTCAAACCACTGCTTCAACAAATCACCCAGCCATAACTAATGTTCAAAGTTTAGCTTCACCAATTTCCCAATCCCACCTAAACCCTGTCGTGACTTCCTTACCTTCACAACCACAAGTAGTTCAGTTAAGTCTAACCCCATTTCAAAATTTGATCATACTCATCCCATCTACTCTCACACCTATAATTACACAATTTATGACTCACCCTTCACCTAGTATAACCATGCCAACAACCCAACCTACAATAACAACATCTAAGCAAAGTATTGTCTCTAACCCAACAAGACAAGCCCCTTTCATTTCTACCTCCCAGCCTATTACTCACTACCTTTATGTTGCATCGACACAAATATAATAAGCTATGTCATACATTTCCTCTACCTCTTATCAATTTACCTATAACTTAGGGGGTATCTCCCAAACTAATCCTCCTCCAGACCACATTAAGATGTTGATGGACAAGATGTCTAATCTAGAGACATCTGTGTTAGGTTCAAAGAATGTGTTATCTTATGATCAGATATGTAATGAGCCCATCCATCCTTCTATGCCTATTCACCCTTATCTAAGCCAATGGTAACTCCCCAAATTTACTTGCTTCTAGAGTAAAGAGGCCCCATAATAGTATTTATGAACATTCAGACATGTTTGTTATTTAATAGGGCACAATGATGCATTACCACTTCACACCTTTCCTATGTCTCTTTTGGGTGCTACCTTAGATTGGTATAGCTGTATAAATTGACACTACCTTTTCTCTTTTACCCAACTCACACAATTATTCCTAGACCATTTCTCTATCAACATTTCAAAAAAAGTTTCTATTACAGACCTTTATTCTATTAAATAATTTGATGACAAATCTATCATAGATTTTATTGATCACTGGAGAGGCTTAATCAATCAAATCTCCATCTCTTTACCCCAATTTTAGCTTATTGAGCTCTTCTCAAGGGCATGTGCTAAGCACATTTCATCCACACTCTGAGTAAATTTTTTTTGCACATTTGATGAAGCCTTTGCAATGGCACAAAAACTCAAAATCTGAGCTATAGACAAAGATAGAGTCAAGTTGCATAGTAAGAACGCCAATTCTAAATCAAATGAATCCTCTTTTAAAACTTCTCCTTCTAATCAAAAATATAAAGGCTCCACCAATGTGGTCTTAATTAAATGATCTTCTTCGACAACACAAATCAACCTAATTTTTTTACCTCACAAAATCTAACCAAAAAATTCCAACAATGATATGAACAAAGACAATACACTCCCATTGGGGAGTCATATAATTCTATTTTGGAAAAACTATTACAAGGAGCCATAACCCTTCCTCAAATCAAGACACCTATACAATTTGATCCCTCCCATCCTATTCCTACTTGGTACAAAGAGGATGAGTTTTTTGGCTACTATTGAGTCAAAGGCCACAATTCTAATAACTATAAAACATTCAAGAACATTATTCAAGACATGCTTGATAGAGGTGATCTCATCTTGGATAACCTTAATGCACCTGCTAATCAAAATATGGATGTGTTAAAACAACATTTTCCTAACCATTCACCCACTGTAAATATTGTTCAGACCATGACTAATAACTCATGTGATCATAATATTCATATGATCAATATGGTCTTTCCTTTACCTCCAGTCCAACCTATCCCACAATAGGAAGCACCCATTTTACCTACTCCCCCAAAATTAAAGGAATTTGTTTTTCCCATCCTTCCTCCTCAAGTAAAAGAGCCTACTTCACCCATTCCAATCCCATGTAAGGAAGAACCTTCTTTACCTCTCCTTTTGCCACAAGAGGATCCTATAGTGTCAATTCTTTTGCACCCATTTTACTTATCCTCTTACCACTTGAGGATAATGCCTTACCCATTCCTCAACTACATATTGAAAGGGATATCATTCCTATGTTATAGCCTCTTAAGGAACCTTCTTCACCTAACTCTCCTCCACCAATGGAAGGTAGTACCCCATCCACTCCTTCATACTTATAGGAGCTAGTGTTATCCACCCTTACATTAGATGAGAGACCTATTGTGCCTAATCCAATTCCACAAATTTTACCACTTATTTTACCTGTGGAAGATCATAATTTACTTATTCCTCACCCACATGTTGAGGGAGAAATTATACATATGCTCTATCCCCTTGAGGATCCTTCTTCACCTATCTCTCCCCCACCCATGGATGACCATGCCCCTTCTCCCATCTCTATTGAAGAAGACCCTGTTGCGACTATTTTTGATATTTATCATGCCCCTTCTCCCATCTCTATTGAAGAAGACCCTGTTGCGACTATTTATGATATTTTAGCCAAGGTAGTAGAGGTCAAAAATTTACCTCTTTTTCAATCACCTAATACTTACAAAAAATAAATCATAAGGCCTATGTTAACTCCATCTAAACCCTTCTCACAATTAGTATAAAGTCTAAAATTTCTTGACTCCACGAAGCTAGATCATGTAGTATTTAGAGACTAAATTAAAACTCCTTATCTTACATAATAAATGTCATCCTCTACTACCAATCTTCTCACTACCCTTTACCCCAAGGTATTTGAAAAATTTAGATCTTCTTCACCAAAATCACCAAAAGCTCATCCTTCTACGTTAGAGCCCTCACCCTCGTAAGCATCTACCACATTAAAGTAGATCAAGTCTTTAGGCATTTGCCCAGTCTCTAATCTAAGTCATCTATAGGTGAAATTAGATCTAAATCTCCAACCATAAGTTAGAATGTTATGGCTGAAACTAATGAAGAATGTTAAGCTTCCTAAATCTCACTAATCCTTCCCTCTTCCACCCTCAGCTTTTCCTTCAATTTTAGGACTAAATCCCTCTACTTTAGTTGGAGTATCATTGATCCAAGTGAAATAAAAGGCTAAGTTACCTCCAATACTACCTCTACCACCTATTAATCCTTTAAAATATAACACCATGATAATTAACACCAAGAAAGTGTTAGCAAAATATGTGGCTCCACCACCACCTAAAAAGGTGTGTCACATAAAATTACCCCCATGACTCCTAAACCAAAGAAGGTGTCTACCCCCATTAGAACAACAAGTGATAACCCACTTGTAGGCTCTTATATTTTTTTTATACACTATTTGTTGCAATCATCCATAATAACTCTTCCTCTCATTAAGCCTTATATCCCTCTTAGATAGAATATATCTTGGTTTGATGATACATAAGTGTGTCTATATCATCATTCACCTAGACACAATACTGAGAGTTGTAAAAATCTCATGATAGTCATTTGGAATAAATTTGATATTTAAAGTCTCTTTGTTTATAATCCCATTAATTTTATTGCTATTCCACCCATGACATCCATAATGCCTCATACCATTCCACCTGAATTCAAACCCAAAGATGTTGTCATTCCCCCTTTGCTACCTCCTCCACCTATGTTTCAGATCAACATGGTTAATGTGGCCATGCGGTCATGAAATAAAAAGGATAAAGGTAAGGAAAAGGTCACTACCCCTTGGGATCATCCCTTCTCAAAAGACACTCCTCATTTGAATCCTAAGATCTCCATCTTAGGTGTCCTAAAACCAACATCTTCAGAAGTTATTCAAAACTTGATGGTGAAATAACTTCACCAAACCCATCTAAAAATTTGCTTGTATGAGTTAATCCAAAACTCACCCCAACACCATTAAGATTTGATTAGTGCCTTGCAAGCAATTGAGGTACAATTTGATGATACCCAACTTCTTATAGCTTTGGTCAGATCTCTTAACACCATCTCCTTGATTTCCTTTAGTGATTTAGAAATTCAACTTCAACACCCTAAAGATCATGGTTCTACCCTTTTTATCATCATATATATCAATAAAATTTTTGTCAAAAGAGTCATGATTGATGAAGGAGCTAGTATTAATATTATCACCACCCATGCTTACAAACAACTAGCTCTTCTAGATAATTGCATGTCTCAAACTGATGTGGCCCTTCACTCCTTTAATGATACCACAACTACTATGGTGGGTACTATTGTCTTACATATCCATGTGGTTCCCTAAATAATTCTTGATCTATTCTATGTTTTAGAAGGAGAGTTCCAATATAACATACTACTTGGATGACCTTGGATAAATGTTATGGAATGTGTGCCCTTGACTTTGCACTGCTGCATCAAGTTTGAGCACAATGGGAAAGTGCATGTTATTCTTGCCAATCCACATCCTTTCAAAACATGCAACATGAATTATATCCCCAATGATTTTCTCATTCCTTTAAATATTTCATCTCCTTTGCATTATACTTTTGAGGCTTCCACAAGCTCCACTACCCTAGTTACATAGATACTGGCAACATAAATTCCTGACAAAAACCCCATGGAGGAAACTTTCAAGCATCTATCACTCAAAGAATATAATTTGTTGACACTTGACATGTTCCATACTCCACAAGAGTATGGAAATATTCATGTGCACCCCAATTATGTTCCCTATATTAGGATGGTCATCCTATATAGACATCCTAACCTTCGAACTAATTTCACATATGGAGGAATTGATCAAGCTTTCACTGTTGGCAATCCATCCTCTTTACCACAATGATTTATCTATGACTTCTCTTTCTTGGGTAATCTTAGATTTTCTCACACATTTCTTTATAGGTGTTCCTAGAAAGGATTTGGTTTAGGTCATTATGAGTAGGGTGTTCGTATGCCTATTGAATATCCCACCAACAAAATTATTGAAAATGCTAAAATGAGGCATGGTGTGGGTTTTGATGAACAAACAAAACTCACCAAAATTTCTCATATACCAATTATAGAAGAGATAGTCTCTCCTTCTCCATCCTCTCCTCCACCATCACCTACCAAATCAGAGGTATCTATACCTCCTAATTTTTTTCAATAAACACCATCCATTTGGGCCCCCTCACCTATCACCGAGGTAAGGAAATAAGGTCCCTTCCTCTCATTCATCTTAAAATCATTGATAAAGACTCTCCCACTATCAACACTATCCAATGTCAAGATGATGATGTTATTCTCATATACATGGGTGCAGATGATTCCTATATCTAATGATCACTCCCATCTAAAACATAAGCTATGTTAAATGAATCAACCATTGACATCAATTTACCCTGGCATGAACCCCCATGTTTTCAAGATTGGCCAATATTTGGATTCCTCTAAGTAAGCTAATTATGCCACATTTATTAATGACCATAGTAAATCCTTCCCTTGGTCTTATAATGACATGCCTAGTATTGACCTCTCTATCATCACCCATAACATTGTCACCAATCTAGATGCTAAACTTATTAAGTAAAATCTTTGTAAAATGCATCCTCGTATTGCTCTCCTTATCAAACAAGATCTCTAACACCTCCTTTTTGTTAACTTTATCCAACCCATCGACTACTTGCAATGGGTTTATAATATTGTTCCTATCACAAAAGCGATAGGGGGAATTTGCATCTGCATTGACTACCATGACCTAAACCTTGCTTGTCCAAAGGATGACTTCTCTTTGCCAAGTATCAACCAAATTATTAATCTAACAACCAACCATGAGATGATATCACTTATAGATGGGTTCTTAGGTTATAATCAAATCTTGGTTGCTCCCGAAGATCAACACAAGACCACTTTCATTACCCCATGGGGGAATTTATATTATCAAGTCATGCCCTTTGGTTTAGAGAACATTGGTGCCACCTACTAATGTACCATGGCTTATATCTTCCACGATATCCTACGTAAAATTATAGAAGATTATGTGGATGACTTACTCAAAAAGTCTACACTTTGCCAACATCACTTGATGATTTTCAAAATCATATTCACTCATATCCTCCAATATAACATTTTACTAAACCCAAATAAATGTGTATTTGGTGTTCTTTCTAGTAAGCGCTTAGGCTTTATCATTTTTCTCCATGGTATTGAAGTTGACCCAATTAAAGTTTGAGCAATACTAGACATGCCTCCACGTACTAATATCAAACAACTCCACAGCCTACAAGGTAAGCTTTAATCAATCCAACATTTCATTTCTTAGATTTCAGATCATTTCCAATCCTTTCACCATCTCCTAAACTAAGAGGTTTCCTTCCATTGGAATGTAGATTGCTAGGAAGCCTGTGATGCACTCAAATGATATCTCCTTTCTCCACTGATTCTTATTCCACCTAAGGAAAACCAACCTTTCTACCTTTACATCTATATAATAGACCATTCTTTGGGTGCTATGATTGCACATCAGGATGATCACCATCAAGAACAAGTAGTTTACTATGTAAGCCACACACTTATTAATTATGAAACTTGATATACCTACACTAAAAAGCTTTGTCTCACATTGGTATTTATATCTTCCAAACTCCATCATTACCTCTTAAATCATAAAACCTACATAATCACACATAATAATCCCTTCAAATACATGCATTCCAAGCCATATCACAATCAATGTGTAGCTCGATGGCTCATGCTCCTTACTAAATTTAACTTGGAGTTTATTCAATAAAAGTCTATTAAGGGGAAATGATCACTAACCAGTTAGCTACCACTCCTTTACTTGACAACCAACCTTCAAACCTCAAATTCCTTGATGAATCTTTCATAATTCTCTCCACCAATGACATCTCCTATTAAATAATGATGTTCTTTGATGGGTCTAAATATCAAGATGGTGGGGGTGCAGGGGTCATCCTCATTCCTCTTGATGGAAAGCCTACACATTTGTCATTTAAACTAGATTTTGAATGTACTAATAATATATCTAACTATGAAGCTTTGATCTTAGGGATTCAAATGGTTATTTTCTTGGGTGTCAAATCAATAACCATTTTTGGTGACTCTTAGCTAGTGGTTAATAAGGTTAATGGTTCCTACCTATGCAAAAATGAAATTATTCAATGATATAAACATTGTATAGATATGCTATTAGAATCATTTGAATCTTACCTCTTGAAAATTATTCCTCAATCTACAAACAAGTTTACTAACACAATAGCTTCAGTTGCTTCACACATACCTTCTTCACCCTCTTCCTCAAAAATCTATGTCACTGTACATCACTTAACATTACCCTCTTATGTATCAACTAACATCCTTTTATAGGTAATATAACACATAAACCACATGACTTATGGTATAAACAACTCACAAATTATCTTTCCTTTTCTATTACCCCTCCTAACCTCTCCAATAATGAGAGACATGCCTTCATGAAACGTGCCACTCATTACATTATGCAAGGGGGAATTCTCTAGAAGTGAGGTTTTGATGGTCTCCTCCTTAGATGCCTCACTAGTACTGAGATCCCCTTAACCAATAATGAAGTCCATGATGGGATTTGTGGTGGACATTTCAATGGTAACACAATTGCCAAACATATCCTTCAACTCGGCTACTATTATCCAACACTCCATCAAGATTGTAGTGATTATGTTTGGTGCTGTATCAAATGTCAAAAACACACTAACCTCATTCACATTCTAAGCCACGCCTTACAAGTTTTTAAAGGCTTCTATCCCTTCTCCCAATGGGTTTTAGATCTAATCGGTGAGATTAACCCTCATTCATCTCTCTGTCACTGTTTCATCAATACTACTACTAAATAATTCACCATGTGGGTCAAGGCCATTCCTCTTGTCTCCACTAAGGCTAAAAAAATTATTGACTTTATCAACCATCACATCATCTATTTTTTTGGTGTCCCCCATAAAATTATAATAGACAATGACAAATATTTCAAAAATAAGACTATCCAAAATCTTTGTGACACCTTTGGAATCAAATTAAGATTCTCATCACCATACTATCAACAAGCAAATGGATATGGATAATGTTCTAACAAAACCTTAACCAAAATCCTCATGAAGGTAGTCAACGATACTGACAAGGATGGGCACACACAAATTCCCTTTGCTTTATGGACTTACCGTACTAGCATTCAAACCCCTATAGGTGTTACGCTTTTTTCCTTGGTCTATGGGATGGAATATATTTTGCCTTTTGAGGGCTAGATTCCTTTTCTTTTCATTTCTATACAAGACATACTTACTAATAATGAATTTTTCCAAGAATATTTGGCTCAACTTGAGTTTCTTGATGAACATTGTCTCATAGCCCTCAACCACCTCCAAATCTATCATGAGCATATCAAATGTGCTTATAATAAAAAAATTAAGGAGTAAGATGTCAATATCAAATATCTCATCTTAAAGGAAAATCAACACGTGACGAACATGGATAAAATAAAATGGGGTAAGTTTACTCCTAATTGGCTTGGACCCTACATCATAGCTCACAATTATGGCTTAGGAACTTATCACTTGTCTTCTCTCGAAGGAAGACCAAAACTTGATCCTTTAAATGATTTGCACCTATGACCATTCTTTTGTTAATCAAGTGACGTTTTACCTCATGTTTAACTTGATCTCATCCCTTGAGCAACCCTATTACATTTATCTCCCTTCTTCTTAACCTTTATTCCTACACACTTAGTTAACCTATGAAGTGTTATGATTTTGCCCTCAAAGTGGAAAAAATCTAAGCCTCTATAGTATTGTCCATGACTAAATTTAAAAAATAAAATAAAATAAATGGGATCTATAGATAAGTTATAATCTCTTAGGTCATGATTCTCAATGTAGATTTCTCCCTTGAAAGACAGCTACATAACTTCTCCTTGATACTATAAATAGACTTCTCCCTTAAAGGACAACTATTAAAAATAAAAAAATAAAAAATTAGACCACTCCCTTAAAGGATGGCTAAGCTAATCTTTGTTATCAAGGGAAATAATGAATTAGAAGCTTCTCATATTAATCATATTCATATGATCTCAACACAAACAAAATGCCATTGTAGGCTTCCTGCACTGATCAACTTACACACACATAAAAAAAAACTTCCAGTCATGGACATGCCCATAGTTTCTCTTGGGCCACCCACAGAAGGGGCATATCATCCCCACTAAGAAGGTTATGCTACCCAAACACTCTCACTCCTTTTACCTTTTTCCCCTCATACTCTTTCAAGGGACTTTGAACTCACTTGACACAAGGTGATTATGATGTTTCTCTAACAAAAAAATGGTCAAATGATGTAAATCATGAAAGAGGCTCATACTTTTTAGCCTATTTATGTTGTGATTATGGTCTTTGCCAATACGTGAGCATCATGCCTCTTTCTTTCCCATCCTAATCACATGCTGATTTCTTTTTTGAGATCACATCTCATGACTAGATTCAATCACCTTCTCACCTTTCTACCAATTTTTGTTGATTCTTGGAGTTATCTGTTTAGTAAATATTATCACTCACATATCCATCTCAGGCAAAGATACTCAAATAACTACCCAAAACCATACTAAAACTAATAAACTATTGCCCATTAATCTGTTTCATATAATCCCATGTGAAATCCACCCAACATGCAACCATAGTTTCTATAAATAAAAATAAATAGAAAAACTATCAAGCCTACACCATTTATTTTAAACATACACCATCACAAATATGGAAAAATGTTGAAATAAAATAGCATATCCAACCCATTGATTTTCACTAGTTTTATTGGTATATGAGAAGTTTTGGTGAGTTTTGTTGGTTCATCAAAACCAGTCAACTCTAATGAAGTTAACCAATCAACTATGCATATACCATCACATATGGGAAATACTAGTCTAACTCAACTAACATGCTCAACATTAACATAACACTAACATAACATAAACATCCACATCATTATACTAACTACAAACATCATCGCCATCACATAAACACATCTCAAAATAAAAAGCTCTCATATATATATATTCACTTAATATAAATGTACATCAATATATCATATTAGTATCATTTCTCACTCAAAAAAGTACATATCTCATCTTTGATGATTGATGAAATCAAAAAACTCAAAAATATCATCATATCAATATCATCTCATAGGTAGGTGTGTATATAACATATATAACAACATCAAAAATATCATATGGCACTCAGAATACTCAAGGCTATAGTCATGGTTGTCAAGATGTAGTATCATCACCACTCTCTACCTGTCTACATCTATGTGAGCTAAAATCCATGGTATGTGTCATTGATCTCTCTTACTCTCTAAACTTAGAATACCTCTAAATCTATGGAAACTCCCTAATGGCCCTCTTATAGTATGCAATCTCATCTAAATTAGTGTTGTACCTTGCTAGAGATATAATCTAGAATAGACCCATCAAACCTAATATAGGCCCTTGTATTGGTCCCTATGGTAGAGGAGGCGGAGTATCCTATCCTACTACTCTCAAACTATCTCTTTCTACTGTTAGTGAAGTAACTTGGCCCTATAATATTCTGACCTATCCCTATAATATCGTAACTTACCCTTATAAGACCAACACCTATGCTTATGCTACATCTTGGGCCTATACTACTACATCTTGGGCCTATACTACTACCTCATAGGCCTATACCACTACATCTTGAGCTTGCACAACTGCATCTCTCTCTCATCACTCCTTTTACATCTGGTGGGGGCCTCTTGACTTGAATAGTAGGATTTGAAAACTTATCCACCAAGCAAGATGAGTTATTATGCATCTAAGATATACTACACCTAGGCCTACTGGCAGCTCTTTAAAATTTATCCCATCTATCTCTTGGGGAAAGGGTAGGGGTGCATTTATATCATCCCTACTATATCAAAGAAAGGCATAAGGTACATCCTATAAAAAGTCAAATTATCTCCTGACTCGTGTCATGGGTATCATCTTTAACTCTCTAGTTCATCTCCCTCTAACCCATAACATGATCTATAAACCAATAAGTTGCTCTACCTATCCTCTGAATGTAGGGTATGTCAAGTAGGGCCTACAAACAATATCTATAAGAATCAATCCATCTATCATATTCTTATAATAATTAATGTCCCACACTATGCCATCTACTCATGTTTAAGCCATAGCCTCTCTCCACCATCTGAACCTGACCCTGAAATTGGTTGCAATCATGATGGGTAGTCCTAATGGACACATCACCATGATGTGCTCATATTCCCAACAATGGATTAAATTCCCAACACACAAACTATACCATCATCATAACTTGAAACTCCAAAACTCTTTATATAACTATGCCAAAAAAGCTATCCCCCATGCATACATGATCCACTACTCAACCATCTATGTCAACACACCTACCAAAATAATAATAAATCTTCTCCCATATACATCTATTAGTGCATATACTATAATCCCTATCATCATCAAGATACTCGGGTGATATTGTTCTTCATCGATAGTGTACAATAGCTCATATGCAAAGCTCACTAAGTGATAGGTCACATCACTAACATGCTCTTTAAATAATATAACCATGTGAATATCATACTCCTCTCTCAAACAAGAGAAGAGATGCTTACCCTAGAGTGCTAACCAACACATCTTATACACATCCTCTTGTGTCACTATCAACTCTCTGCTAGGTAAATGGAAGGTGTTGGTGGTGTGATCAAAGCTATCATCAAGCTAACATCATGTGTAAGCTAGCAATATCATCGTAATCCTCCTAACCCTACCACTACCATGTGATTCCACTCATCCATAGTGACATCCCTCCTCGTCCTCATCAATAGCATTGGTAGTCAATCTCATAATGTCAACTCCTACCTAACCTGCATCTACACACACAAACCTCAAATTAACTCCTACCTACCCTGCATCCACAGACATGAAAATTGAGTCACATACTTTCTAATATAAACCTCCACCATTTTTTCCCTTCTCTCTAGGAGAAATACATTGACCTAAGGCCCTTAATCAAGCTATGTAGGTAGCACTCAGTTGACACAGGGTCTTCTAAGGCTAGTTCGATCATTAGGCTTGATGACTTGCTCAACTAGGGATCTAAAATGGGCCTTTTCTTCCTATTTAAGGTTTTTTACTATGATCACCAACACTCGAGGTTAGCTAACATCGACACCTTATCGATCAACATCGGTGGACCCCAATCACTGGTTCAACCCTAGGTCCAAAAAAACCATCTCCCATATTTAGGTTTTTCTCTAAAAACTACCCCTAAACCCCTCCCAAATTCACCTAAACCTAACCTCACCCCATTTCCTAACCCTATAATTTCCCTCTCTCCCCCAACCATACCACATTAGCCCAAATCACAAATTAACAACCTTAACTTCAAATTTAACTCAAAGAGGATCTTACCTCATCTCTCCATCTCTTTCAGGCTAGAATAGATGGAACTTATGGTGATGCACCTTCAACTGGGTCCCCTCCTAGCTTTTCCATCTCTACCCACATAATAATTAGAGATCTTTTTATCCAATCAACTATCATAAATGAGTTTTGATGGGCCACCAAACCCCTTTTTTTAGGTTTGGTCATCCACTATAATCAGTAGTTTTGACCTAAGGTACTGATGTTGACAATACTTGATATCAACATAGATGACATAACTAACATTAGTAACCTTAACATTAGATTTTTTAAACCTAACCACCACCCTTTAGACTACACCCCAATTCTAGGGCAACTTAGAGATCACATATATCTCCCTGACCATGACAACCAACCTTGGAGATCACTTAAATCTCCACCCATTATAACTCTGACTAGAGATCATGGATATCTCCTTGACCATTGACCCTTTTAAACTAACCTTGCATTTCTTATCTTGACCACTTATGCTACCTTACTATAGCTGGATATTATACACACATGTATATCAGGTGTTTTGTATCATAACCAGGCCAATCCTATCACCTACAACCTTTTATATTTACTAGGACCACTTCCTACCTCAAATACTTGGAACACATGGACCATTAGAGCTAAAAATTTGATTATTTTAACCTTATCAGCTATCACTTATAAGTTGTGATTTGGTTATTTCTGTCGAGTCCTCCTCACCTATGTTGACTATAACATATAGTAGTATACCTACAAGTAGCAATATCATGCTCTCACTTAACATCCACCAACCCAATTAACTCCTTATCAAACTGGTACTCGATTCCAAATTCTCCTTCATTGGTTCCCATTTTGAGGGGAGATACCTCATCCCATACTTATAGCATCCAACTCCTATTTTTATATTGTAACTTGTCAATACAAATTATAAGACAAAAGGGGTAAATGTAGACACCCAAATTATGTCTCATATGTGTGTAACTTTCTGTGTCAAAATCCCCCTTAAGCCTCTTTTAATAATTAGCCTTCCTAACCCATGTTTTTACCCCTCACACATTTAATTAATTAAAAATATTTAGTTAAGTTAATTAAAAATTACTTTTACCACCTTACCTGGCCACCTCATCCTAAGAAAAATTCTTACCCTTTGAGTCACCTCAAGACATAGTCCCCTAATCCTAACTAATTATGACTTATTCTCACCCTAAACATAAATTCCTAACTAACTATGTCCTTCTTAACCTTGCATTTCTACCATTTCCTAATGGATACCACACTTGGTAGGAGAAGGAACAAAAAATAGGATAAAAATAGTCCTTTTACATATTCTCATGCCATCAACATTGGTCAATCTATGGCCAACATTAGTGGGATCACCAACATCAATTACTTAAGTCAAATTCTAAGATAATATTTAAGTAGAAATAAAAACAACTCAACCATTTGCATATAGGCTTTAGCATTCAACTTTCTACATCCAGGCTTACCATTACTCTACACAAATCAGTCTAGATTAGGAATTGATATACTGCATAGATCTTGGATTATTCTAAACTAACAACACACACTTATATTTTCTATTCATGTATTACTTCAACATGCCTCATCAGATCCATCTATCAGGCACTCATAGTTCATCTATTTCACTAGCTAAGTATATCTCTATACTTTGTAATTCCTTTAAATAGTCATTTTATAATTACTTTACATTATACTATTTATCATTTTATGAATATCCTGACTCTCCCTGTGAAGGAGTTGTAAAACTCCTTTCTTATTTCCCTCTACTTTAAACATACCAACCCCTTATAGACCCACTCGAGTCTTACCCAGTCCCTTATGAATCTTCCCAACCTCATAACCCTAATCAACATCCATATCCCAGCTCAAAAAAGTCTCCTATAACCTCTTGAGAACCTATTGCCCCTACTGACATCGGTCACATAACTGACATCAGTCATATCTCCTTACTGACATTGGTAGCCTAACTAATGTCAGTGACTATATTTCTACTAATCTCCCTGAGCCTACCCAAATAACCTCTAAAGACATAAACAACTCACATTACCTACACTGTATCACTCTCTACTACACTTAGACTACAATAATGATATGAACATCTCTCTCTTACTCTCTCTTTAATTTTTTTTATTCATTACCATTTTGTTTCAAAAATTGGACTATCATCCCTAAAGAAGTTTGACACTTCTAGGAATAAGTGCGTAGCTTGCAAACCCACTCATATATCTACTAACAAATATTTTTAGTGGTAGTGCTTTCTTATTCACAGGTAGTCCTCTATAGCTAAAGAGGAGTGCTCAACATCATCTGGATATGGTGCATAATCAATCTAGGTTCTCTCTAATCTCTAATCCCTACCCTTCATCTCTATTTCTCCTTAAACATCAAATAGATTCAAAATTTAGTGAAACAACTAGATAACCTCCAATCTTTATTGTTAATTATCTAGATAATAATAGTGCAAAATGAGTAGGCACATCAAGGATAAATACATATTAAACCATTAAAACACTAGGACAAGCATGTAGGGTCAATTTGAGATCTCTGATGATACTAGATGGCTTGATGGAAGATCAATTTAGCTGTAACACTCCTTTAGATTGGGGCTCATACTTTAGACCAAGCTGGTCTTCTATGGGCTTTGGCATTACTGAGGTGCTAACTTCACTATCCACCGATGATCATTGAAATGTATAAGGGAGGAGGTTTGACCATCTTACCTAATAGCCCTTCATTAGATCTTTTGGCTACATTAGTGATAACCACATTTTCTTTGCTTAGTTCCTTCTCAGGAACCTTAATCTTTGATAATCCTTTTTGAAGGACATCTATCTATCTAAGAATGCAAATCATGTCCCAAATTGGAATATTCACATTAGGATTTTTCATTTATTCCATAATGTTTATGGGTATGCCACCAAACTTGGTTGTGCTTTGGGAGTGAAAACTATACCTTGAATTTGTGCTTTTTAGGGAATAAAGGCATTCCCATGATTTTGATTCCTTGAAGCTAATGGAACCTTTGGAGTATTAGCAAGTTCATTTGGCTTTGATATCTAAGGAGTAATGATAAGATCTTTAACTACTTCCTAATTACCATTGGGATGTATTCTTGGCTAGAACTAGCATACTGATTGAGTGCATAACACTCTTCTTGATCATAGTTAACCATTATAACACCCAACTAGATTGATACTTCATTAGAGCTTTAACCTTATTGATGGTCGTGTAGTTTCATCATCATGGGTACTTTTGTGTTCTAAGCTATAAGAGCTTGATTTTACCCATAATTAACAATATGCTACCATTGATAATTAAAATCTTGGTTTAAGTTAGTATTTGGGACAATTGATTGCCCAAAAGACTAATTCTAAGGCATGGTTCCCTTGACCTCTTGAGAAATATTATGTTGAATAGGGACCAAGGTGTTGGAAGTGCTTGAAACATTTATATTATAGTTGTTCTACCTATTATAGTTGGGCAGCTCTTTTCCTTGGCCTTGGAAATTTCCTTTGTAGTGTGGCCTATTTACTTGATAAGGTTATTACTGAGGCTAATATGAAGCTTGGTAAGGCCTATTTAATTAGGCTTGTTGTCTCTTCACATTCACCAATTCATTTCCCAAGGATTGGAACATGCTCTTAAGCTCTTGAAAGTTCTTATGTTCTTAGGAATCACTAGATTGGATTGTGGAAGCCTTCTCTTACTTGAGTGTAGGTATGGAAGAAATTTTTGGCATAGGAGGACTAACATCAAGGGGAGGAATAGAAATAGGAGCTGGTTTGATTTTAGGGAACAAAATAATTAATGGTCTAGGTGTTAGCTTTCCAGCTAAAACTAGATAATTTTCTATCCTGATTTCCACCTCATATGCATTTGGCAATGTATTCCCTCCCATAGACTAGATCATTAATGCAATGTTGTTATATAGGGACTTCAAATAGTAAATAAAAGCAAAGTTATGGGTAGGCCTAATAGAGATTGGGATTCTATCCCAAGTTTTTTGAAACCTTGTGTTGAAATCTTTTATGACTTCAAGAGGGGTTCTTTTAATTATGGTTAAATGCTCTGCAAGTGACAAATGGTCAATTTTATCTTCAAATATCTTACAAAATGCATCTCCTAGCTGATGCCATGATGTAATAGAGTTAGAATTAAGGATTATATACCAATCTAAGGCTTTACCTTTGAAAGAGATGGCTAATAACCTAATTGCTACATTTTCCTCATTAATATTATGAATGTTGCAAAAATTAGCTATATCCATGAGGTGTTCTAAAGGGGTTGTAGATTGGTCTATAGTAAAATAAGGGACACTTTTGAGAGATACTATTGGAATAGGATCATACTGAGGGAGGTCCAGAGGAGTTTAACCATTAAAACGATAAAGGCAAAATCTCTAGGGGCTACCATGGTAATGAAAGGGTTTAACAAAGATCTTCTTATTGGGATAGGCCTTGAAAGTGATTTAAAAATAAATTTACCTTTATATGGATACATATTAAAAAATCTAAATATTTTTACTTAGTTCAAATGAAATTCAGTAAATTCAATGGGAATAGCTCTAGAAGATGATCTTGTAGTCACCTTTGGCATGAGATGTAGTCACTACTCTTCTACCAGAATATTGAATCTTCTTTTGAAGTCACCAAATATTGATAATTAGGCACTTCAGCTACTTAAACCAACTAATGGATAATTGGAGTCACCATTGATGTTTGCACACATGCCTTCATAGGATGTTGGATGAAGAAAACACCAAAACATTTCACCAAAATGTTATATATAGTCCCATTAGGCATGCCAAAAACTATTATGATGTGAGATTTCACCCTTTTGGAAGATTTATTTAGGCTCCTCCACTGCTAGTCATAATATAGGAATAATCCAAAGCTATGGGTATTCTATAATAGGGTTTAACCTCTAGATAAGACCAAATTCCTTTTGATGGATCACCTAAACTAATGATTCTACTTGAAAAGGGTTAGAAAGGGGAAAATAGGGATCCTAAAAAAGCTAACAAGGTGATGTACCAAACTTAAATGAGGCTCTCATATGCTTGAATCCACACTAGATCAACATAAGATAATACTAGCTCAGATAATCTCATGATCTAGCTAACTGCATAAGTATTTCATAAACTAGGTTTAGTAAGCAATAAATAGATACAAAGAGGAGTTCTATAACTCACACTGAGCTTACATTAATAGCAAAAAGAACACTAATTCAAACCTGTAATAGCTTGAAAACACCTTAAAAGAGGTAAACAAGTAGGACAATGGATATAAAATAATCTCCTTCACAAGGCCATCATGCACAAGTTTACTAAACACTAATCCAAGGTAAGAGATAGGATTAAATTTGATAATCTCCTTAGGAATATTGACTCTTTGACCTTATGTGCACCATTGATCTAATTTTACATATCTTTCATGTGCTCCATTAATTTATCTAAATTTTTTCACAATCTTGACACTTGATAGCTTCTCATTTGCTTTTGGGATATATTAATTTATTGACCTTTCACTCATTGTTGATCTACTTTGGTACAATAGATCATGTACCATCGATCACTTTGGACCTACTATCTTCATTAGTCACCACAAGCCATTAGATATAAATTTAGGTACATTATATATTGACACTTTCTAGCCCTACTCTTATCCTTAGGAATATTTGAATTCAAATGACTATTTACCAAACCTACACTTGATGTCTACATGCACGTCCCACTCTACTTATTTAACTTTGAATGCTTATATCTTGAGATAAAAAACTCATCAAGACATGAAATTTTTAAGATATTATCCTAGTATGAAAAACATCATGTCCATGTACTCTTTTTACTCTAGTTGACATTTCACATATATTTATGAAATGTATAATTAGATTGATCTATTTGCTTCTACATGATGTGCTATGATGGTTTGGTTCTTTTAGGCTTATTTTTGAGCTATTAATTGGATTTCCAATGCTTGGATGAACTTATAAGGCTTGTGTAAACTTTCTATGATCACCCTAGAAACTTGCTTTCTCAATTTTTTACAAACCACACTTTAAGTTAACTTAAAGTGTTTAAAAATCTTTACAAGCTGCATGTGATCTTTGGGCCACTTATGCCATCCAGAACTCTATTCAAATCCTCCATTTAGGTAGAATCTTTGTATGTTGGCCAAAATTGGTCAATAGAACCACTTAAATTAGACAAAATCAAGTACACACAATCTTCATCTTTCTTATCTCATTCACTCCCCTTCAAATATGTCAACAAATGCTTAAATTTAGTTGAGGTAGTCTACAATATAGGTAGAGTCATCCAGAGTAAGTGAAGTAAGCTCCACTTCAAGATACATAACTCTCATGTGATTTAATTTCCCAAATAAACCTTTTATATTAGACCATATTTTTAATGGAGTATCACACCCATCTGAATGAAACAAAAACTATCATTCACATAAGTCCCTATTAAATCCATACACTCTTCAAACTTACATTGGTGCTAAAAATTTTCAAACTCCCTTGTGAACTGTGGTTGAGTTTCATTTATTAGGGACCATAATCCTTTGCATTTCATGATTGTTTCCATTATAGGTCTCCATGTATGGTAATCATTTTTAGTTAAAGGCTTATAATGATTAATAAAAAAAGTATAATCCATGATATTGAATCACCCAAGAGAAAAAATAATGAAAAAGGGTGCATAAATTAGTACCAAGATAACCCCCCAAAAGATTATATTAAGGACCCTTTAATTTTGGTACTTTATAAAAGTAGGGTGTTGTTACAAAATATTTACACCGATGGATATATAATTAAAAAAATACACTTTTTTAAAATATAGAACTCAAACTCAAGCTACGGTTCAAAAGTTAGAGGCTTTATAAATTCTTGTAAATAGGTTAAAATATTAAAAAAGAAACTACAAATAGATTTTAGTGATCAAAATTTAATTGAAGGTAGGATTCCAACCACTCTTTGTAACCTAAATCAAATCATGGACTTATAAAAGCCAAAAAAGTGAAAAAAAATCCTCCCAATTATCTCTATGTGCGTGCAAGTGAATTATACTTCTTCTTGAGGCAAAAAATATAGCTTATAAAAGAATTAATGAATTAATAGGCTATTTTTTAGATGAAAAATTATGGATAACTATTTTTTTTCACCTTTCAATTATCTAAACCTGATGTTTTATTTATCAATCAACTGTCTTCCACACAAAACTCAGATCTATTCCTAGAATTTTTTAGTCTTGATAGCACAAATAAATCAAACAAAAGAAAGTTTTTTCCAGTGCATAAATGAAAAAATACAATGCTTCCAAAAAAATGCACAATCCAAAGCATATCCAACGGAGATGAAGGTCATAGAAAAAGGAAATAAGATCTTCAAGGCAATCTTGACATCTTTATTTACCTTTTTAGTATAGAGTGTGATTGAGAGGAGGATATAGCCTTGTGAAGGGTAACAATGTGTTATTTACAGTGTAAATGTCTTGTCAACCTAAAAGAAGAGGGGTTCAGTTTCAATCTTAGGTACCTTTTGGGTGTGGAAGGAATAATCCATAGGTAGGTGAAGCCTTTTCTTCATCTAGAAGCTTAAGGTCACAACCCAACATTTTGACTAAGGAAGGTAATGGAAGCAATGTGTGGCTTGAAAATTTTATAGAGGTAGTATTGTCACCCATGCGTTAGTTGCACACATAATTTTTTAGATACCAAAAACTTAGGTCTAATAGGTTGCTTCTAATGTAGATATCTCTTCCAACAAAATCCTAGCAAAAAGATAAATGTCACTTAAGAAACCAATGCCTTCTCTCCTCAAGTGCTTCTAATCTCCTCCAACACATAGTCCAAAAAAGGCACACATTTTAGAAAATAATCACTTTCTCTCCAATGCCTTCTAATGCCTGATAAAGACTTACACCTCCTCATTGATTTGGATAAGGGATGATATGCTAAGGGTGACCTGGGGTTGGTAGAATAAGGAGAAACTTTTGAGTGGTAAGGGGAAGTAGAAGCTTTCAAATCAAATAGATTTATTTGAAAACTTACTAGATAATATATGGTTGCAACTTTTAAATATTTGGTACCATGTTAGGAATGGTAAAAATATTCCAAGAATTTAAGATTTGAAGAGTTGAAAACAAAAATATCACACATGAAGCTAAAGAAAATGAGATGCAAAAAAAGACAAGTCAAATAATTATTTAGAATGAGATGCTAGTATAGTAGGAATACCTTACATAATTATGGAAGGAAAAATAAAGGACTAGCCTAAGTAATGTGAGATAAATCCCCACAGAGGATAAACTAGGAAAAATATGAAATACCTAATTAATAAACTAACAAACATGAGAAATACATACTCTAACAATAAAATGGAAGGTACAAGAAAGGCAAATGGTATAAAAATAAATAAATAAAGTCAATCGATCACACCAATTCAAGCTGGAAAGTATGAAAACCTTAAGAAAACTGGGTGTATTCTTACATGAAATCATAAAATAATAAGATAAAAGTGAAATATCAATGGAGTAAGCATAAAACATACTATATCAAGATGGGAAGCATGCCAATGGTGTGCAATTCATATTCAATTCACTACTTATCTCAAATTTGACACATATAATATCATTGTGACTTGGGTATTGGAAAATTTTATGAGGAAGGCCTTATCCTATCCATGGTCTCACACTACAACTCATAAAGGGAATATTAATGAGGTGGAAAAAACTCATAAATTATTTTAAAATGAATGTTTTTAATGGTAATTTGTGAGGAAGGCTTGGTGCTATCTATGGTCTTACACAACAACCCAAAAATAGAATCCCTAAGGGGAGTGATCAGTTAAAAAAATGTAGTCATGTAAAATGTGAAATTTTACAACTTCAGTATGGCTAAGACACCTAATACATAGGTCCTCTTGTTGGGTCACACAACCCTTCTAGGCTACCTATTTTAATGATTCCCAGTCATCCAAAGCTTTTTGGACATAGATTTTTTAGACTTAGGAAGCCCTTCCAAGCCTAGATCCATCCCCTAGGTATTTTTCCTCTAGACAACAATGCCTAAATAGGATAGGAGTGTTTGAACCTAGAGTGTCTTATTTTTAGTGCTATTGTCCAAGTTTACATTTGCCTCCAATGGTTAGATTTTCCTAAATCCTTATCTTTTTCTCTATCAGCCTAATACAAATTCATCTAACCCAAAATCATTAATTACCCTATAAAAGGCCATTCAAAGTCCATTTATAAGGGTTAGCACTCATTTTCAAAAGAGACACAAGAATACAAACAAGTAAATTTGAGTACTCTTCCCTATTCTTTACACACAACCTTCCAACATTGTTTCAAGCCTACTCAAGTCATTGCACTAGTCCCTATCCAACTGAAGCACATCTAAGTTTACATTATAGTTGCATTGATCATACATAAATTGCACCAAGCACTTCAATGAGAGAACTATATTATCTTGATCCCTCTTCAGAGTATTGGTATGTAGGCATCATGCCCACACATGGGGTGTAAAGTACATCCAGTGTATCCTTTACACATTAAAACCTTCTCTCTCTTTCCCATGTTTTCATTCAAGTTTAAGCACCATGAGATCTTAAGAGTTTTGAAGATTAAAATAGGCACATAGTTAGCTCCACAAGGTTGTAAACCCTAAAATTTTAGTGACAGGGTAACACATGCATTCTGAATAGAACCTAAAAAGCTTTTAGCCTTAGGAGAATATCATCAAAATAAGACTATAGTGCTAGACAATAGGGTGTCCTATTTTTAGTGCTCCTATCCAATCAAGAAATGAAGTCCAGAGACCTATTTTTGACTATTTTTCAATCTTGCTCCTCCAGTATCAAACCTTGTCTTATTCTAGATCAGCTAGAATAAGTTAAGTTCTAATCTCTCTCACTTCATACTATATTTGAAAAAGGTAAAAATATAATCTATTTATACAAATTAGTAGGTTAATGAAAATATATTTATTTACTGATTTACATTGCTCAACCCCTTTATTATTTATGAATATAACTCCAATATTTTGAAAACAATAAAACACAAAACAATATTTATTAAGAGAAAATGTTAGGATTATTAGAAATGAAAGATGGAATGTAAAAAACACAATGTAGGCATATATGTGAAGACCTTAGAAAATATGAGGTACATGAAGGACATAGAAAAGACACTAAGTGGCTAGTGACCATCAATATACAAAGGATACCCATTCTTAATAAGCCTAAAGATGTATTTGTAAATAAGTGAGATATTAAGATCAAATCATTTTTTTTGTTTAAACAAGAAAATAAAAATGGACCTACCTTCCCATAATGTGTTCCTCTTTCCTCAAGACATCTGATAGAGCTATTGATCTACTATGAAGATTGGGTACTTGTGTGATAAAGTAGGTAATATTAAAATATTTTTTAATTCTCCTTTCCCAATATACTAGCCTACTGCACCATAATGGACCTCAACTTTATCATGAGGTCAACTGTGGAATTTGAGCTTTAATTAGAAAAAGAAAATGTGCTTTGAATCATGTCTTTTAGTGTGATTTGACTTTTGAATTTTGAATGTTACCTTTTGTATCATCTCCTTTTGTTTAAATAATTTAGATTTAGATTTTTTATGCCTTTTAAGATTCCTCCTCCACATGGATTTATAATAACCAATATGAGGGATAAGAGTGATACACATGAATGAGCTTTAAACTTTGGCTAAAGGAAACTAAGTATCCAAAGACATGACAAACTAAAAAACTTAGGCTTACCTATGAACCAATATGTTATATCAAGTTTCAACCATGTGTATGCTTATTTAAAAAAATGAAATATAGGGAAATAAAGGGAGATCCAAGGTGGACCAGTACAATGAGATTATAATGAGATGACTTGTTTGTTAACTAATCACAGGGTAAATACGGATTACTAAGGGGAACAAGGTTTGTATAACCAAGTCACAATACTAATTATATGTGTTATGGAGATAAGGTAGTAAAAAATCATGAGAAAATAACAAGACATCTATGGAAATAAATAAAATCATAAAGAGAAGCATGTAATCATGAAAATAATTTGTAAGAGATCATAAGGAAAGAAAATGACACCATAGACAATATATAATGCAAAATATAAATATCCATATAAGATTAATAAATAATTCCAATAATTTGACATATATTTAAATTATATATAAAGTATAAAAATATAAAATTAGAGCACACGTCCAATCCAAAATGAAGAAGAAAGTGAAGGAACACCATGCTGTGTTGATAAATACTAATAAATTTATCCACAAACATTGTCTATAACATCTGATAGATCTCTATGAAGCTAGACCCTAACTATAGTGAGGGTCTCATTGATCTTTAGTGAAAGCTAAGAAAATAACTCTCATTAAATATCCTCAATATAAAATGTAGGCATGATTGAAGGATCATGCTCATGATGGACATTATGCATAGGATACCTAGGAGGAGGAATAAGAGTGTTATTTGTGGGACATGAAGGAGCCATTAGTGGAGAGGGGACTAAAGGTGAAGGAGGATCCATGGGTGGAGAAGGGAATAGAGGTGGAATAACTATGAGGGAATAAGGGACCACAAATGGTAGAACCATAAGAGAAGAAGGGGGAGCCTTCTTGCATGGATAACCTATGGGAGGAGACATAATAGGTGTAAGAATGGTCATAATTTAATCCTAGAGATTTTACTGGAGGATACAACAATGATTGATGTGATGGGTACCATATTGGTGACATAGACACTATACTCCTCCATGTTTGGGAATATACCCAAGTAATAACTTAGGAGGAGGTATAGCCTTATCTATAGGCTAAACAAGAGTAGGACATAAGGTGTCAATACATTATCAAATCTTGTTAAAATGGGTGGAGGAATGATTATCTATGATATGGAAGCAACATATATGCTTGTTAGTAGACTTTGTGGGTGTAATAACAAAGGGGGTTGAATCAAAATATAGGGAATGCTATTATAGTTTACAATCTCTAGTCCAATGATAAAAAAACTCTATGAATGTCATAATATGATTAGCCCATTAGGTAGGCAAGGAGTAATTTATGGTAAAGGAATCAAACCATCGCCAATGGGAGGTAGGGATGGTGGAGAGACTGGGAGAAGCTTGTTTGAAGGAGAGATATAATCAAAAGAAGGTAGAGATTTAGCTAAGTGTGTAATTAGAATAGGATCTAAACTAGGCTCAATTAAGGGAGGAGTAGGTTACATAGAGGGATCAATGACATTATCAAGAATATTAAGGGGAAGATAGATATAGGGATCCTGGTATCTATAGAAGTGATAAGGACCAATCATATCATGATCCATAAGTATGCTCCTAAGAGGTTTTTTATAAACTGGAGGTATGTCATGCAAATGTGCCATCTATACCTTATGAACAAGAGGAATAATGATAAAATTAGGAACTAGATAATATGCAATGAAATAATCTAAAATAAAATAATGAAATAAAGAAAAACAATAATGAAGGATCTCAACATTTCTACCTTGAACAAGACCTCCTAGACATGGGTTGTCTAAATTTTAACCATCTCAACATTTCTATCTTGAACAAGACCTCATAGAAATGGGTTATCTAAAGTATAACAATCATCATAGTCGAGTGTATGAAGAATAATTATGTAGGTAGGTATGACCTTCTCATTAGAGGTGGCATGATAAATAGAGTGTCAAGTCTTTGTTAAAACTATGGGTATATCATTGCCAAGTGGTTGATGGGAAAATGACTTCAAAGATGGTGGAAGCTAGGAAATAAGATGAGGAGAGAGATTAAATTTTTTTATCTTGAGGTTAATCTCATTTGGATAATTTTCATCAAAATCATATAGTTTAGGTGGTATATTCTTGATGATTTTGGGTGACCATAACAACCTCACATAGAGTTGATAGGGAAATTAAAATGTTGAGATTATCAGAATGGAACACTCAACAAGGGTTCAAGGGTTGAAATTTTGAATAAACCATAGTCTTGGAATTATTTAAAATTCTAAGGGTTAGTGTCACCTTGAATATTTTAAATTTCACCATTATGAGGAAACTTGACACATTGGTAGGAAAAAGAAGTGATAACCCACATCCAATGAATCCATAGCCTTCCAAGAAAAATATTATAGGAGAGGGGAAAATTTAATATCATAACATTATCTTGAATAGTGATAGGTGGGATAGTAATAGGGATCTGCACACAACCTAAGGGAGGTATTTTACTTCTATCATAACCTTGACATGTGGACTTAAGATTACACTCAGAGTAATCGAGGGTTTTAATAAATTTAAGAGAGTCAACACAAGTACCTATACCATCATAAATCAAAGCATGCTTGATGTGGATGTCAATAACTTGAATTCTTATAAATAGGGGCGGGTCATCTGCATGATGCATAATCTCATATGAAATCATACAAGTAATAAGAAATTTGAGAGAGAGAAAAGTGCCCATTATTTTGTCAACATGTATAGACATCTCTTTGCATTGTTTTAAGATGATATATTATGAACTAGATAAGGTATATTCACATCCTACTAGGGGAGGACAAGGGATTTTCATTTTGAATAGGAGTTGCATAAGGAAGTTATGATTATGTGGAGAAGTCCACATGAATTCAAGAAAGAGGATTTGAGATGGGAGATTAGTATGCTCTATGATGGGGTCCCTTTCATCATAACCCATGAGTGGACTTCTAGATAGAGGTGCATAGTGTTGGATGAGATCCTTATAAGGAGGATTATAAGTGCATGAAAATTTGTGTTTATAAGATGTAGGAGGTTTAATTGGGGGATAAATTAGTTGATTGTCTTGAGAGGATGGGGTGTTTAAATTAGATTTATCTTTGGATTGATTTGAATAAGTGGTATTAGAAGGTTGAATGAGGTTGTCAATGGGTAAATAGGCTAGGGAAATTATATGAATGGTATGAGAGGTGTTATCCAATGGATATGTTGGAATTTATTCATCAAAAGAGATAAGATCCTCTTGGCCCAACTCTGCTAGGTGAGTTGGGGAAATTATTGGATAACATGGAAAGTGTGAGATGATTGGTGTGTGTGGGTAAGATGAGAATCAATGAAATTAATTACACTTTGGATATTAGTCGTATTTAAGAAATTCTATTTCAGGGTTTGTTCTATAAGGATATCAATGTTATTGGTGGAAGTAGTAGGTTTGTCATTATTATTTTGATGGTTAGGAAGAAGATCTTTGCAAATGGTCAGATGAGCATTAACTTGGTTTAAATCTTGATTTTTAATTTGTGTCTCATGAGTTTTTAAGGTAATTCCATAATATTATTGACATTTATGAATGAGGGAATCATTATTAAAATTTGGACCAAGGAAGAAGTCTATAGCTAAGTTACATAATTGCCTACAAGTCTCATGAGATTGACCCCAACTAGCATGAAACTAATATAATTTATTTGGATCATACCATGATTTCATGGGGTGAGTGGGATCAAGCTCTTATGGAAGAGGCATGTTTAGATGATTTTGAATTTATGATAAGGATAATGGATTATGCACATTGATGTTGTTTATTTGATAAAACTAATGGTTAAGGGTGTGGTTTAAAGGGGAAACTTGTTCCAGAGTAAGGTCAGGAGTAATAACTTGAATATTTTGAATGGTATCATAGGAATCAATGACACCATCATCATTAGTATGATTATTTTCATTTTTGATGAGCATGTAGGTACCCATAGGAGGTTGGGATGGATCAAACTGACACATGAGAAAACCTTGGTGCTTGTCTTGGTTGAGGGCCTCTTTTAAATTTCATAGAGAGAGAGTCTTAACCCAATATTGCAAATTAGGATAGAGAGAATTGATGAATAGATGAAAGAGGTTATCATATACCATGTTATATTCACACTTATTAGACAAGGTCTTCCGCCATTTGATGAAAAATTGAGTGGTTTCAATCTTAAGTTGCTTGTAATTGATAAAATGAGCCAAGGTATTCTTAGAGAGGTCACTAGTTTGAAACTCTTGTACTAGAGTGTTAACAAGATCTTCCAAACTAGTGATGGAATGAGACTTGAGTTTATTATACCAATCTAAAGCATCTCTAAAGAGGGTTTTTGATAAGATCTTGATAGTGAACAAAGTGTTTAGTTTGACCCAATATTTATATAGATTTTAAAATGTTTTTAAATGTAAGGGAGGATCAATTCTCCCATTGTAACTAATGGTAGGGGTGATACCTCCTATATCTATGTTAGAAATTTGAGCCATCATAGGTTTGATTTGAATATATTTAATCATATTTGTTAATAAAAGGTGGTTGGGGAATAATGTTACCATGGGAATCTATAAGGTGGGGTGGGGAGGAATTTTAATTGTATGTTCCCCATAGAACATATTTAGATTGATTTTGGAGGTGAATACGGTGATTATACATTTACATCAATTAGTTGGCATTATTAGCTTGGAAAGCATTTATTTGGTTGAGAGTTTATAACAAAATTTTATGGGATTGAGTGGTGTTTTGTTTTAGTGTGCATAGCATCTGAAGCATTAGAATTGGTATTAATGGTTTGGGTACACTATGAGTAGTGGCATTTATGGCACTAGTGGATTTATAGGCATTATTAGAAAAAAAGGCACTAGTATAAGGATTTGAATAAAAAGAATCATTATTAGAATGATTACCATTGGTATAAAAAGATACATTAGTGGAGTGATTGAGAAGGTTGGGTCTTGAAAAATGCCCACTAGATGTGGAACCTACCATATTAGTAGAAATACGTAGTATGGAGGTATAAAAAATCAAGGAAGAAGAGATCATAGTATGAGGAGTCAAAAGAGAAGGAAGAGGTTGAGAATAAAATAAGCTATTTCCCCCAAATCCATGTGAGAATGTGGGGGAAGGTGAATGGGGTTCTTATTCTTGACCACTTATCATAAGGTTGCAAATAGTGGAAGGGTCTTTTCCTTGATGTTGAAGAAATTCATTAATGAAAAAAAGCATTTCCAGAGTATACTCTAATTCAGGTTGATCTTCTAAGGATAAAAAGGGTTATGAACTAAAGATTCATGAGGTGAAGTCCCATAATTTATAGTGTGAGTGGACACATGCACATTACTTTCATCTAAATTAGAATCCATAATCTATTTACAAGGAAACCTAATGGGATTGGTAAAGTTCATCATATCTATTGAGTTCAACTATGTGTCTTCCTCAAATATGAAGTTCATGATCAAAGATAAAGGTTAAGAAGGATGATGATGATGATGAAAAGACAAATTCAAAAAATGAGATATAAATTTGAATCAGTTGACTATTTTTTGTAACCTAAGGAAGAGAATAGAGAAATAAAGACACATAGTCATTCAGGTCGACTATGTATGACAAATAAGAAGGCTAAACAAGTTGATAAGGATACATAGTCACTCAAGTCAACTATGTAATAATGAATAGAGGACTAATTAGGGGATAAATAGACATAATCATGTATATTGATTATGTACTACTGGTATGAGGGTGAAAAATAGTCTATAAGAGATTGTATCGACTAGGATGATAGTTTATTGGAATAGGGAAATTTTTTACAAGATAATTAGAATTAAGAATGAAAGTAAACACAAAAACAATTGGATCAATGTGATTGATCCAATTGGGGCACATAGCAAAAACCTTACACCAATGTTGGCTAATGCTAGTTTTTCAATACAACACATGATTTAAGAGAAAACAATTAACTAAAAAGTAAATTCTAACTTATTGGTCAACCCAAATTTTTTTATATTACTAGAAAATTTTGATTTTAATGTGAGAGGAAAGTTGACAAAAATAGGGAATGAGAAAGTAGTTTAAAGTTGGTTTCAAGATGTTTGGGATGAAAGAGATCTATATTGGTAATGGTATAGGCTTGGTATTGGGGTGTACCCCTAACTTCATAATATTATATCAATAAACATGTTGGGTGCTTTTCTAATATATAACATTAACCATGTATTTATACTAGGCTAGAAAACCAAGTTGGTTTCCCCCTTGGGGATGAAATCTAAGTAAGTAGGCCTTAGGAAGATAAATGTTTAAATTATTTTTGAATGTTAAGTGATTTGGTATTGTGTGAAAAAGAGTAAAATAGTATAATTATTGGCCAAATTTTGCCCAAATACAAAGCTTCTACCTAGATAGATTTCATGATTGAATTATGATCAAATGACTTAGAAACAAGTCTACGATTGCAAAATAAAGGATTCAATAGGTTTATCATAGTGATCATGAACTTCATGGATATAAATTAGGTTTCATAGGTCTCAAAAACTCATCTTAATCCTTGAAATTTATAGCTCAAGCCTATAATAGTTAGACCATCACAAGCATGTCATGTAGAAACAAATGGGTCAGCTTGATTATGTATTTAATAAGTTCACTTAGAGAGCCTCTCAATCCAAAATATTTCATGCACATGAATTTATTCATGGATATATCATGATCTACAAATTTTGTATCTTGATGAGCTTGCTATATCAATATATAAGACTTTAAATTTAGACTTATAGATTGAAAAATGCACATGGGCATCAAATTTAAGCTTCATGAAATATCTATTTAGATTCAAAAGTTCCAAAGATGAATGCATGGATAACAAGTGTCAAGAATGCATAAGCTTAGATTAGATATAGTGGAGGATAGGTGACTAATAGTGTCTATGGGTCTTGAAGATCCAATGACACATGCTCGATCATACATCAAAGATCAATGAAAAGAAAGGGTCAATAAGTCAATGAATCCTAAGGAAGATTATGATGAGGACAAGTGTATAAATCATGGAAGATTGGAGTAGATTTAATGATGAGCAGTGATTGGTAGTGTTAGTGAGTCTCAAAGATCTAATGATGCATGTTAGATCATGAATATTCAAGATTAATGGCAAGAGAGAGGTCAATAAGTCATTAGATCCTCAAGACTAATGTGGGGATGCCAAGTGGCATGATCTCAAACTTATATAAAATATCATGCCAATGATGAGGGTCAAAGATGGAATAATTTTGAGATCTAAAATTAAGATCAATGACTGATATTAAAGGCTAAAATTATGAGACTTTGATTGGAGGTCAAAATATAATCCAAGTTGAACCAAAGAAAATGTTTCAAAGGGTATGCACCACCATTAGATATTGATCGAATTCCATTAAGTAGACATGATTATATAGTCAAGATTGTTAATGGTGAAGCTCCATTATTTTTAGAATTCAAGGCATGTATAGGTTTTTTAACCTAATGTATTTTAGGAATGAAGCTATGTAATGTGTGGATCTACATCAACATATTAACTATATTAAAACCAATAATTGGATTGGTTTTCAATCTAAGTAAGACCGATGCTTAAATATTGAATTAGGGGTAGATATGAATGGTTATAAATAAGTATTTTGTTTGTTGACATAGTCATCTTATTGAAAAGTAGGTATTTATCATTGATTAAAGAAGACATGTCATGGCTCTTTCAAATCCATAGGTATGAAGACCTTACCCTTATATTGAAGAAAGTGGAAGGTGGTGTGGAGAATAAAAATAAAGAGAGCTGGTGGTTAAAAAATTAGTTGGAGCATTGATTCTAAATAGAACCTTTAAATATTTTTTCCTCAAATAGTAAGCTCATGACTCACCATCCTCAAATAAATTATTGTCTTCTAGTGGATCTCTCAGCCAATGAGAATGATTGAAGGTTATTAGAACCAAATGTAGGTTAAATTGTTGATAAAGGCAAGTTTAGATTGGATGAAAATATGGTGGAGATCCAAATAAAGGTGATAACATCTCATTGATGGGTTATTTATTCATGTTCTACATTTCTCTCATTCCATTCTACTATATATATAGGCTTTTAAGCCTTGAAAATCATCCCTCTCTTGGGCATGACTAGACTCTACCAAGATTGAGCTTTGTAACCTCTTGAGATGAATAGAAGACTATTTCAGACTTCATTATTCTGGTATAGTGTGTTAATTAGAGTCTGATTTGCATATGTGGTAAAAATATCTCCCTTGTGAAGTCCCAATTTCACCTAGATATTAGCTCATCTTATTATGTAGGTCATTTTTAGTGTTTGATGTCATTTGATTAAAGCTATCATGTGGATACATTATCTGGTTAGTGTCTTGAATTAGGGCTTTCCATAAATTCCTCTAGGTTTTGATCACTTGGTAAACCTCTACATGAATTATTGATGCATATTAGAAATTTATTATATATTCAATCATTTTTCTATCTCATTAGTTTTTTAAAAGCTCAAGTAAGAGTGGGTGAACAATCAATTTAGGTGCATCACCAACAGTAGCTTATATTTCCATTTTAGTTATCTTTCTCTCCCTTTTAACCCCATCAATTAGTAAGTTTTAGTAGAAATGAGCTAAGTGATACATCAGAGGAGATAGCCTCATTAATATCCTAGAGGTCTGACTCTAGATTAGGTAACCCATAGCCTAGGGTCATTCCCATGTTGGACTACATTTGAGTAGAGGACCTAAACAATCCTTTGCTCAACTAGGGTGCAAACCAGTTCTCCAATAGTTCTAACACACTCAATGGGACAAAGATCCAAAATAGTGTAAATATTTTTGGTGTGTCTTTCCTCTAATCATATTTTGAGAGCAAGAAATTTAACACTAACTACAACTTTGAATCAAATATTTTGGTTGTAAGTAGCCCAAGTATGTCTCATTAAAGATTTTAATTAGTTATTTCATCTCATTTGACATATGAAGTTGATATGAACAACTATGGTGAATACCTTTATCATCTACCCCCTTATCAATAGTTCCAACATGATCCTCATGATCCATATGAGGCTATTTAGTCTTACTAAGAGTTCTAATAAATCTATGATGATATTTATTAAGTTTCTCATAATCCTTATTATCAAGGACATGGCTCTTACCTTCCTCATGACCCATATCAACCCTACGATGATATCTATCAGCCTTATGGTGAACATCACCAAACATATATAGATCCTTACCAATAGAATGGTGACCCATACCAATCCTTTAACAACCCTCATGAATCTTGTTATCCTCTTGATCAACCCATTCAAGTCCCAAATCAATCCATTTCAAGTTTCAAGAAAACTTTGTTTGGCTATGAGAAAGAGAAGATATGCATAGAAAATAAGAATGGATATATATAGGAGATATACAAGATTTAAATTCAAAGCATGAGAGCTAATTTTTAAAAATCTAAAGAGGAATGTTCATCTTTTATAAGGCAGGGTCACTCAAAGTTTAGTTCTGATAATCTAGACATTGGAGGTTTAATAGTAAACATTGAAGAGAGGTTAGTATTTTATGAGGAACCCTAAGGTCATCATAATCCATATTATGTTACCATAGAGCTACTATTTTCCCTTCATTAATTCCAAACCAATGTTTACCATATCCCTCAAGAGTCCAATCAGACCTTGCCTAACCTTCCTACCCGGAGGTCTATCAAAGAGAGGCCTCAGAAGGTTGAACAAGCATTTTTGAGGAGACTAATCTCCATGTTTCTCAATAGACCATACAAGAGACTTCATCTCTACTTTTTAAAAGAGACATATATAACTAGTTGGTCCCTAATTTTGAGGCTAATTTAGCCAAGAAAATTAAGTTTATAAATCAACATCTCCAACATTCAATATCATCTATAAAGGCAACATAAAAAAAAACTCCTTATTTCTCACCCATAACAAAAAAATAGTACAGAAGTAGAGGTTTTTAAACCTAAGATTATGAATTGGAATTAGATTCAACAATTAATGAAGAAGGAAGAAAAATTAGGCATAATCCAAGATGTTTAAGTTAAAATCAAGCAAGAGAACATCTAGGCTCAACTCCTTTCCCCTCAAAATCCTAGAATATTTCCTTCATGGAGAGACATTTAAGAAGCAAAACAATAGAGAGAGGAGGTGAAGGTGATCCAAGAAGAACATCTCTATGAGAAAAATAAGGAGCCTCTCCTTTGTGAGGAAAATCAAGAATATGCCTATAAGGAAATAGAAAATGAAGGTGACTTGAGTGACCAAGAAGAATAAATCATGATTGGGACACCTCTTAGCAAGGAAAAACATGTTTCAATCTTCCATAATGATACAAAGATGGAACAAGTGCATGAAAAAGCTGAGGAAGAGGTTGAGATGCAAGTGCAAGAATACATACATGAAGAGGATGTTGTTGATGTTCAAGAGGAAGACACTCCAATTGTACAAGTTTAAGGTATTTTACATGAACTTAATGATCACATAATAGCTACCTTCCATCATGAAGAACAAGAGCTTGTAGAAGCAATAGAATAAAAACTCCAATCAATAAAAGAGGATGAACAACAATCTTATTTTGAGAGTATGCTCAGTCATCATCTTGATGTTGAAGGTGAAGCAATGTTGATTGACCAATCTAAGATATCAAAAGAAGAATTATAGCCTCATGATTGTGGTCAAGAAATTGATATGCTTGCTTCTGACTTTCAATTTGAAGAGGCTTTAATTGAATTGCAGTTTCATGAGAATAAATCTTTAGATTTGTTTGATGTCTTTCATTCATGTTATTATTTACTTGAATGTGGTATATTTAAGGTTGAGGAAAGTGATTTCATCAAGCAAGGTGCAGTTTTTCTTTCAGGAGATGACATGCTTAAACTTTTCAAACATGGTTATCATCTTTTCTATTCAACTTTAGACATATCTCTACTTTTGGAAGCTAAAAGTGAGCTTAAATTGCCCCAAAAAGTCAAAAAATTAGATCCATCTCCCTTAAAGGTTAGAATTATAGATATGCTAAAGGAGACACACTAAGCTACCAAATATGTTTATGATCAATAATTCATGAAAGAAAAATAATTAGAGATGATCCTACAAAGTTTACAAATTTGGGAGGAGTATGACTGGGTCTGGGACTCATGTCTATAGTTCATACAATTGAAATTGGTAGTAGAGGAACAAATTGCTTCTCCAATAAGACATGAACATGAAAATACTCTTATTTATAGAAGAGAGCTATCAAGAAAAGGCAAGCATGTTTCAAAGTTCCAAAATACACCAAATAGCTTTCCATTTGACCTTGGAGGGAAGCTTGTCACTGCAAATTAGTTATTCTAAGTTTTATTTTAATAAGTGATTAGCACAAGCAGTAGTCTAATTCCATTTTGTCTTATTTTCCCTAATTCTTTAGGTTGGTGGTCCTTGATTTTTTTAGGTTACTTTCCCTTTTGTTCTATGTTTCCCTTCAATAAGTGCCTTGGGAACTTTATTTTTGTTTTGTTCCTTTTTGTCCTTGTTTGTTTCAAGAGGAGTTATGTAGAGAGGAGACTCCATGCCCAATAGACTAGTCAAGGTAAATGGTCTAGGTTCTTAAGTGTAGTAGGCATGCTTTCTTGTGAGTCATCAAAGATGTTGGCTAAATTTGCCCCGGATACAAAAATTTTACCTAGATAGCTCAACTAAATAGAGTTCCTAATTAAATGATGATCAAATGACTTGGAAATAGGTCTAATATTACAAAATAAAGGATTCAACAAGTTTATCATAGTGATCATGACCTCCATGGACATAAAGTAGGTTTTATAAGTCTTAGAAACTCATTTTGAGCCTTGAAAGTTCTAGTTCAAGCCTATAATAGCCTGACCATCATAAGCATGTCACACATAAATAAATGTGTTAGCTTGATTAAATATTTAATAAGTTTAATTAGAGAGCCTCTTATTCCAAAATATTGCATGGATATGAATTTATTCATGCCTAAATCATGCTCTGTAAATTTGGTATCTTGATGAGCTTGTTATATCAAGACATAAGCCTTTAAAGTTAGACTTATAGAGTGAAACATATGCAAGGAAATAAAATTTAAGCTTAATTAAATAACTATTTGGATTAAAAAGTTCCAAAGATAAACATGTGTCTAACAAGTGTCAATATTATGTAAGCTCAGAGTAGATCTAATGACGTACAAGTGACTGATAGTGTCAGTGGATCCCAAAGATCCAATGGTTCATGTTTGATCATACATAGAAGATCAATGATGAGTGGGGGTCAATAAGTTAGTAAATCCTAAGAATGAATGTGGTGAGGATAAGTGCCTAAATCATGGAAGATCATAGGAAATCTAATGGCAAGTGGTGACTAGCAGTATTAGTGGGTCTCAAAGATCTAATGACATGCATTAGATAATGTAGATTCAAGATCAATGGTGAGTGAGAGGTCAACATGTTAGTGGATCCTTAGGACCAATCCAAGGCTGCCAAGTACTAGGATCTTGAAGGTAGATCATAGATCAATGGCTAATGATGAGGGTTAAAGATGGCACAATTATGAGAGCCCAAATCAAGATCAACAACTAATATCAAAGGCCAAAGTTATGAGACTTTGACTAGAGGTCAAAATATGATCTAAGTTGAATTAGATCAAATGTTTCAAAGGGAATCTACCACCATTAGAGCTTGGTAAAATTCCATTAAGAAGACATGATTATATAGTCAAGATTGTTAATGGTGAAACTCTATTGCTATTAGAATTCAAAGGCATGGATATGTTTGTTTAAACCTAATGTAGTTCAAGAATGGAGCTATGTAACCTGTAGATCTACATCAAAATATTAACTATAAGAAAACCAATAATTGGATTGGTTTCCAATATATTGTAAGAACTATTCTCATATATTGAAGTAGGGGTAGATATGAATGGTTACAAAAAGTGTCTTATCTATCAACATTGTTATCTTCTCAACAAGTAGGTACTTACCACTGCTCACAGAAAACTTGTCATGGATCTATCAGGTCCATAGGTATGAAGACCTTTCCATAATGAAGCAAGTGGAAGGTGGTGTGGAGGATCAAAACAAAGAGAGATGGTGATTAGAGAAGCAACTAGAGTATTGATTTTATTTTAAAACCTTTAAAGATTTGTTTTCCCCAATGATAATCCCATGACTCACCATCCTCAAATAGATTCTTGTCTTCTAGTGGATCTCTCAACCAATGAGAAAGCTTGAAGATTATTGGAACCAAATGTAGGTTAACTTGTTGATGAATGTGAGTCTAGATTGGATGAAAATATGGTGGATATCCTAAGAAAGGTGATAATATCTCATTGATCGGTTATGTATGAATGTTCCCCATATCTCTCATTATATTCTACTATATATAAAAGATTCTAACCCTTGAAAAACATCTCTCTTGGGCATGACTAGACTTTGCTAATTTTTAACCTCTTGATATGAATAAATGACTATTTCAAATTTCATTGTTCTGGTATACTATGTTAATTTTAGTTTGATTTACATATTTGGTAGAAATCTCTCCCTTTTCATGTTTTGATCTCACTTAACTACTATCTCATCTTGTTATCTAGGCCATGTTTAGTGTTTGATGTCATTTGATTGAAGCTAGCATGTGGATACATTGACTAGTTAGTGCCTTAAATTAGGCCTTTCCATCACTTTCCTTAGGTTTTGATTATGTGGTGAACCTCTACATTAATTATTGATGCATAAGAGACATTTGGAATTATAGATCCAATCATTTTTCTATCTCATTAGCATTTTAAAATCTCAACTAAGAGTGGATGAACAATGAATTTAGGTTCATCACCAACAATATCTTAGATTTCCCTTTCAGTTATCGTTCTCTCCCTTTTCACCCAAGAAATTAGTAAGTTTTAGTGGAAATGAGCTAAGTGATACATCAAAAGATCTAGCCTCATGAAAATCCTATAGATTTGACCCAATATTAGGTAACCCAAAGCCTAGGGTCATTCACATGTTAGATTAGATTTGAGTAGAGGACCTGAACAATTCTTTGCTTAGCTAGGGTGAAATCTAGGTCTCCAATAGTAATTGAAAAGATAAATTGAAAAACCACCTATTTAGACTATGTGAGTCACACTAAGCATTAAAATAACTAAAAAAAGAATGTGAATTAATACTAGTAAATAAATGTTAATTCCTTGATTAATAATAGTAAAAAGTAATTTAAGGAGACATATGAAAATAATATATAGATTTGACCCAAGATTAGGTAACCTAAATCCTAGGGTCATTCAAATGTTAGATTAGATTTGAGTAGAGGACCTGAACAATTCTTTACTTAGCTAGGGTGAAATTTAGGTCTCCAATAGTAATTGAAATGATAAATTGCAAAACCACCTATTTAGTCTATGTGAGTCACACTAAGCATTAAAATAAATAAAAAAAGAATGTGAATTAATACTAGTAAATAAATGTTAATTCCTTGATTAATAATAGTACAAAGTCATTTATGGAGACATATGAAAATAATATAGAATAGATTTGATTGGGTCACTATTGTTATACAAAATTAAGGTCTTTAAAAATAGAGTAAAATAGGTTAACTATGTCTCTCAAATAGAAGACAAACTACAAAACTAAGTTGATCAAGTCAACCTAGTTAGCTATAGGTTTATAGTTTTGAAGACTACTAACTTGTGAAAAAATAAATTGAAGGAAGAACTAAAATGACTTATAGAGATGAGAAATAATCCTTGGTGTGCTTGAAGATGATTTAGATTTCAAAATTTTATATTTTAGTTCTTAATTACTAATTTCAAATTATGCAAATTGGGTCAACTGGTTTGACCATGTTCTATAAAACCCTATATGTCGAAGAAGAATAAAAAATAGATTCAACCTATTCGATAGTATTTGTTGACCTATATGTTGATAAAAGAAAATGGTAGACAAAATTAACATGTTTGATAGTGTATGCTAATCTAGAATGAAAGAAGAATATTATGTCAAATTGTTCGATCCAATAACTTGTAGTTGATGAAAATTTGTACAAATAGAATAGAGTCATTTTGAAGTGACTGTGTGTTAAACCTATACACATAATGTTAGAACTATACAAGTGGTTTGATATAATACTGTAATTATATAAAAATATAATAAAATGATAAAAATGATGGTGTGAAAGAAAATTGAAAAGGGTTAGATTCATGTCGGGTTCACCAAAATGTATGCAAAGGGAAATGCAATTGATCTATATATCAATCCTAGCTCAAAAAAGATAAATCCTACTTACACTTTTGATCATTGATACATTAGATATTTAGAGTCATAACCAAGATAGATCCACTAGACCTAATCAAGGGATATCTTACCATAACAAAATCACTAAGAAGGGTTCCAAAGCCTCCAATTAAGAAAAACTATGCAATAACATTAACTAGATCCTATGTTTTCATATTCATTAATGTATAAATGATAAAAGCAATTCAATAGTATAATATAGTTCTCGCTAAATATTATGGCACAAAGTGGGGGTAATAAACATGAAACCTAAACATACATAGAAGACATATGCTCACATCAATGTATACAAAATCCTAATGCATGGGAGAGAAGTGCAAATACATATCTATCTACTTTTACAAAAGATGAACAAAGTTAGGAATACTTATCTTTGAAGATGAACCCACCAAGCCTTAATATCTCTCTTGGTCTAGGTTCTTCACAAGAGGTTGTTGTGGTATGTAAGGAAGACAAGGATTAATAAACTCTAGGATACTGTAGACATTAGAAAACTATACACAATGAATCTATATTTCAAACTAATCCCTAGACAATCCTTAAACCCCCTCAAGACTACTTTACAACCTTTTCAATTGCAAAACCGAAGTCATCTTGACTAACTCTGACCATTCTACCTTTGACCTATCAACTACCGATAGTCGACACCTAACCATCGATGGTTATACTTGACCGTTGATGGTCAATATTTAACTATTTTAAGGGTTAACTCCCTCCACTTTGATTTTTTATTCTTAACCACTTGCATGATTATGCATGTTAAGACTATAATTAGATGACCTATTAAACACCTTGTTTGAACTTATTATTTCACCTCTCCCTTCCTTCTATAAAAAGAGAGGAATAGGAGGTGACAAGGGGATCTAGAATCATCAAAGAGAATCAACAATTATTAGATATTATTTTATAAGAGCCTTTTGTATAGGTATTATTCTAGTGAACTAACAACTAGGTTAAAGATTCAAAGTACTACTTCTCATCAATCAACAACCAAGGTATCTTCACTCTGCCAAAATTGATCCTAGCTCCACAACAAGTTTTTAGCCACTCACCTCAACAGTCTTCAAGAAATAGAACTAAGTATCTATTTTTAGTAATTAGTTCTTTTGCTTCTATCTCACAACTAACATCTAGCCTAAACTCACCTCCTAAAATCACTCAACCACCTTCCCAACCAAACCTACCTTTACCTAAGCCAAATATGACAGTAACCGTTGATGGTCAATTAACCACTAATGGTTTTCCCATGACCACCAATGGTCACCTAACCTTTGATGATCACTTAACTGCTGATGGTTCACCCAACCATTGATTGCCATTACATGATAATTCCAATAGCAAGCTAATTTCACTTATTAGACCCCAACTAAATCCCACTTTTTGACTTTCTACCTAATTATAGAATACCACCCTATTTTATGAACCATGCTTTATTTATTTAACATTCATATTCAATTTTTTATTTCTATAATTAGGCAAATTCATCTCTCTCAATCACTTATTGTATTTAATTTTAGTATCTTTTATTATTTATGCAAGCAATTTATCTTTTATTTTTATAATTTTATTGTTTAAAAGTGTGGATTGATAACCTCCAAGGAAGCTTGTGCTTCTTAGATCTATCTTGCTAGGCAATCTACCCTACTATCTAACTAATCAACCATTTACATAGTGCTTTATTATCTATAGGTAATTCATCCCAGGCCAAAGAGGAGTATTAACAACCATCTGGATCATGGAGTGCAAACCAAATCCAGGTTCTACTAACCTCACCCTTCTTTCAAGTTTTATAAGTTTCTCTTAAAAAAATAAATCAAAATTTACGTGAAACATTTTGGTATGCCCGGTGGGAACCTTAAGTCTTTTTTTGGGTTCATAGTTGCATCTAAGTTTTTCTTGTTCTTATTTCTCTACTCACACAATGAAATCAAAATTTTATTTTAGGCTTAAAATTGACTGCATACATTATTTTTTTGCTTATTTTATCTCATGTAGCTTAATTAATCATAGCTTCTTTATTATCACACACAATACAAAACCACTTACACTTAATCAAGTATAAAAACATTGACATAAGGCCAACTAGTATTTCATCACCTATCAGTCACTTTTTCTAGCTATCCTACTTGGATTTCACCACTAAGGGGAGAACCAACTCAGTTCATTGGTTAAGTATAATATATAGCAATCGATATATCTTATCTAAGCACCTAACACCCTTCTCACTATGGGGTGTGAAGTGAGGGGGTAGGCCCCAATATCAAGCCACATATTGATTTCCAACATAGATCCCTTTGAGATCCTAAACACATCCTAAAACCAACCATAGAATTCTTTTCTATTACCCACTTTACAAGCTAAGCTAAGTTACATAATTATTAACTATTAAGGCATAAGCCACAAGAGAGACTAAAAATAACCTTAAGATTTAACATGATTTTAGTGTGTTTCATTTCCTTGAATTTTTCTTGTCTTATCTTTGTTTAAGTTGTGATATTGCTTGTATCTTTCTCTTTCCCTTATCTAAATGGTTTTAACTAGGCAACAACTAAGAAATTGAGCAAATCAAGATCCACCTCCTAATCATCCATCTTAATCTTCTCCCTCATCCATGGAGTACATCTCATATGCAGAGAGTTCTCCCCATTCTTTTGGAAGTCTTATAATCCTTGGGTTGATTTCCCAAGGTGATGTGGATTTCACCACCTTTGTGTATAACAACCCCATAGCCCTCCAACATTATCTTAACACCATATCTCATTGTACCCTTACTTTAGTTCTACTTGTTGACTGACCCTATGGCATGCCATCCCAACTTATGGGTGGCACTTCTATTTCCACCATTTATACCCAACCCTTGGTCACCCTAACATCTTCTTCTACCAATAATCCCACTAACACCACCATCCAAAACTAATTCACCTAACCAGCCAACACCCAAACACCTTCTACCCCAATTAACAACTCTTCTAGCATAAGAGTAACCCAACCTTTGGGCACTGGTACTCCACTTACCATGGGAGTACCCCCTACTAGTGCCACTGCTATTCCTCTTGTCTCCAACCCACCTACCTCTAATCCATTCTAAAGCTTGGTGGTCTCCATACCTTCTACCCTTCCACCATCAATACCAAAGTTACCACCTATCCTCTATTTACCAACTCAACCATACCTCCAACCTAGCCCACATCAATCCCCCAATAGATGCCCATTGAAAAAAACTTAAGCTATGTCCCTAACCCACAAGGGTATGTACTTTTACCTTCTACCCAACCATTTATCTCAACGTATTCATATGTGGCATCATCCCAACCACCTATGTCCACATACCAATATGTGGTAGCTTCTCAACCCCCACCAGCTATCCGTATGTTGCACCTACCCAAACCCAACATAATCTACCCTACAACTACAGGGGTGCACAACCACAAATGGATCTTGTCAAAAAGTTAATGGAAAAAATGACTACTTTTGAGTCATCAATTTTGGGTGCCCATGACCAAATTTACAATGAACTAATTCATCCATCCTTCCCCATTTAACCTTATCCTTTTCAATGGGAACTTTCAAAATTTTCAAAATTTTAGACCAAGGAAGACCCTCAATAAAATCTGAGAAATTTTAGGCATTCTTGATATTTTATGACCTATGATGATGCTCTCCTTCTCCATACCTTTCCCATGTCTCTATTAAGTCTGACACTAGATTGGTACTATGTTATTACAATAAACTCCCTCTTTTATTTTTCCAAACTAGCTTAGACTTTCTTAGATCATTTTTCCATAAACATCTCCATAAACATCTCTAAGAATGTTTCCATCACCGATCTTTACTCCATTCGATAATTTGATGATGAGTCCATAGATAACTTTTTAGCCCATTAGATAAGCTTGATAAATCAAATCTCTTTTTTTTTGGACCCAACCTGAGTTGATTGAAATCTTTGATCGGGATTATGCTAAACATATTTCTTCCTATTTGTGGGTTCATACTTTTAGGGCCTTTGATGTAGCTTTCACCATGGCATAGAAGTTAGAGAACAGAGCCATTGATGATGGGAAGTTGAAATTGAGAAATAGTAATTCCACCTTAAAATCAATTGAGGTTCCCTCCTCCAAACCTAAAAATCAAACCAACACTAACACCAAAAATAAGGGAACCATGAATGTGGTTGTCCTTAAAACCACCCCTCCACCCATTGTTAACCAATGCAACTCATCCAGTTTCTCTAATCAAAACATTAGAAACCCAAACTAAAAAACCCAAAAGAAATTTTCTCTGCTAGGGGAGTCATATACTTCGGTCTTAGAAAAGTTGTTGAAAGAAAATATAATATAAATTCCACCAATTAAAACTCCATAGTAATTAAATTTCTCTCATCTTGTACCTGATTGGTATAATGAGAATGAATTATGTGCCTTCCATCATGTCATTGGATATGATGTTAGTAGGTGTAATACCTTCAATAACATCATCCAAAATATCATCAATAAGGGGGAAATTATTTTGGATAATCCCAATACACCCCCAAATCAATCACTTGACATCTTTAGACAACTATTTCTCAACCATGCCCCTTCCATGAATAATGAAAATAATAGAGCAAAATCTTCTCATAACCACAAAGTCCATACCATCAATGTAATTCTTAGTGAACTCATTATTGAGGAAACCATTGATGAAACCAAATTTCCTTCCCCTCCACTTATTAATATAGTGGAGTCACTCTCCATACCTTTGGAAAATGAGACCAAGGAAACAACTATTCCTTTTTCTCTACTTATTGAAGTATTTGAGCCACCAACCTCTCTTTTGGGAGACATACCAAAAGAGGTAGACATTATCACCATATCCTTCTCCTCCATCATACAAAAATACACTCTCCCTTTGGAAAACATCCCTAAGGAAGAGATCACTCCACCTACCTCTCCCGTATGAGATTCATCTTCTCAAACCTTGAAGCCTTTGATTGAGGAAAAGGATGAGGTAACCACTTCTCTCCCTCCACCCATGGGTTTGTCCTTTGAGATCAATATAAAAGGAATCAAACCTATCTATAAGCCCTTATCTATATTGGTTCAAAACTTGGAATACTTATCCCAATCCAATGCAGATCGTGCCACATTTTGGCACAATCTTAAGTTTCCTTACCCAACCAAGCAAGAGCATCCAACCATGCCACTATCATCCCAACCTTCTATTCTAACTACTAAACACACTATCATCATAACCAAACCATTGAAAACCTCTACCAATCAAACCATAACTAGATCATCTGAACTGACTTCACCTAAAATAACCAAGTCACCTTCTACCATTCTAACTAACCCCACCAAAAACCTTGGCATATTCCATATTCATAACCTTACTCACCCTTCATCAAAATTTGAATTAACTTCACCAAACATATCAAATTAACCCCAAGACAATCCAACAAAGAAGATGAAACCACCAAATATTCCATAAACCAAAGCTATACCTCCCCTTTACACTTTGCCTTCTATTGTGGGACCTCACCCTTCTAACTTAGTAAGGAAACCAACTATCCCAAAAAAAACCCAAACCAAACCACCACCTTAGGTTACACCATCACTTTTACTTTCATCCTCACTTATTTTCACCAAAACTTCTATAACCAAATTGCCTACTTCTTAGTCATCTACCCCAACACCTTTCACCCGCAAGAAATCCATACAAAAATCATTCACCAAGAATTCTCCTTCACCAAAATCTCTTACCATGAAACATACTCTTAAAAGTCATTCCCCCTCAAATATCAATCCTAAGACGTCCATTTCTTTTACACCTTTTCCTGAGTCTTACTCATTCATCCTACAAAGGTTTTTTCAAGCATCTTGCTTAATCTTACCACCTATCAAACTATTTGACCCACATAGTCCTAAGCTATCTTGGTATAATGACAAATTTTCATGCTCATACCATAAAAACTTGGGCATGATACGAAGAATTTTAAAGCTCTCCACGTAATAATCCATTGATTTTATCATGATGATGACTTATTGATAGATGAGCCTCCTATGAGCCCACCACTAACCCAAGAACCAAGATCCATCAACTAACACTTACCTACTCCCCCACTCCCATCTTAGAGTGAAGTAAAACTAAAACAATATTCTAGCCTAACTCTTTCCCAAATCCATACCATCCATGTGATCACATGATCATAGGCTCAACCAAAGGATAAGGGAAAGGCAAAGGTGTCCATTCCATGGACATATCCCTCTTCCAGCACCCAATCACCCAACCAACACCAAACACAATTACCTTCAACTAAACCTAAGGTATCTATCTTAGGTCCCATTCAATTCAACCCATCCAAGTCAATCCAATAAGTAGTTCTAAAACAACTTCACCAAACACCAGTGAGGATGAGTTTGTATGAACTAATCAATACCTCACCCCACCATTGCCAAACAATGATAGAATTTTTGAAATCCATAGAGGTACAACTAGAATACCATAACCTCTAGTATCCTTTGTCAAATCTCTTCAACTTTCCAACCTTTTTACCTTTAAGGATTCAAAAATACCCACCATCCATCTAGATGATCCATATCCCTCCCTCTTCATTATCATGTACATCAACCAAACTTGCATCAAGACAGTTATGATTGATGGGGGATCTAACATCAAAATTATCTCCTTCCATGCATACAACCAACTTGAATTACCTGAGAACATTATGTCAAAAACCTCAATGGTGCTAAATCATTCAATGATACCATGACCATAACTTTAGGAACCATTATCCTTCACATTTGCCTAGGACCTCTCATGCTTCTTTAGCTCTTATACTTAGTAGAAGGTGAGTTATAGTACAAAATTTGATTGAGATTCCCTTGGATTCACTCCATGGGTTGTGTGTTATCCACCCTACATCGATGTATTAAATTTGAAGGTGAAGGTCAAGTTGTTATCATACAAGATGACCCAAGTCCTTTACATCATGTTAAATGACATATCAACCCAATGATATTCTCCTTCCTCCATTAAACAAGCCTTCACTAATAAAAGATGAACCCCCATCTTATTCTACCAATTAAGCATCAAATAGTTCATCTATCCCTTCCATCTAAATCCCCATAATGGACCCTTTGAAATCAACCTTCCAACATCTTTCATTGGGGGAGTATTGCCTTTTGATACTAGACACTTTTCCTACTCCTCAAGAATATGGGATTCTTGACCAACAACCTAGTTATGACCCCAATATTGGAGCCATTATTACTTTCAAGCCCTTAACTTGTCAAAGAAATTTCATCTATGGGGGATTTGATAAACCCATTTACACTTATACCACCTCCTTTTCACCTCAACCATTCCCCTCTAGGTTTTCCTATCTGGATAAACTAGAGTTTTCCAAGACATATCTTTATATGTGTGCTTGGAAGGGATTTGGTCTAGGTTAATATGAACACGGGCCACATGAGTTGCTTCCAATCAAGATCTAAAAACCTCAGGAAAAGCATGGCCTAAGTTTCACACCACCTAAAAATCAAACCAACCCACCTCCCATTATTATAATTGATGAGGAAATCCCATCCTCACCATCCACTCCACTATCGATAACTAAGGATAATGACATCATTCCCCTTAAATTGTTTTTCCATCAATATGATTAGCTTGGGACCTGTGACTTATCAAAATATGAGATGACCATGACCATTCCTTTAAATAATATTAAGATGGTAGGAGATGACTCTCCTACCATTAATATTAGTTGGTGTCAAGATGATGATTCCATTCTCACCTATCTTGGTGTAGAAAATTCCTCTATCCATAATATCTTCCTCTTGAGACTTCAACCATGTTGAAAAAATCCACCATAGATATCCATTTGGGTACTTAGATAACCCGTACATTATCCAAATTGGCCAATCACTAAATTTTAAGGAGCTTCGAGACTTCCCCTCCTTCCTGTAAGGATACAACATAGCATTTTCTTGTTATTAAAGTGACATGTTAGGAATTGATCCCTCCATATCTACCCACAACATAGTCACCAATCATGAGGCCAAGCTAATTAGGCAAAAACTTTGACAAATGCACCCTTATATAGACCTTTTCATCAAAGAAGAGCTTCAATGTCTCCTATCTATCAATTTCATCTAACCCATTGATTATCCCTAATAGGTTTCAAATGTCATATCTATCACCAAAGCCACAAGGGGACTTAATATTTATGTAGACTTTCATGACCTTAACCTTGCTTGCCTAAAGGATGATTTTTATTTACCAAGAATTGACCATATTATTCATCGTAAAATTGGCTATAAGATGTTATCTCTTATTAATGGGTTCTCAGGTTACAATAAGATCTTAATTACCCCTAAAGATCAACACAAAACTAACTTTATCACCCTATGGGGGACCCTGTGCTATAGGGTCATGCCTTTTGGTCTAAAGAGCATTGGTGAAACCTATCAACATGCTATGACCTACATCTTCCATGACCTTATTCATAAAATCATATAAGACTATGTTGATAACCTTCATAGGAAATCCAAATGTGGTAAATATCATTTGTCCATTCTTAAGATTATATTTGAATGACTCATCCATTACCATGTATACCTTAACCGCAAGTAGTGTATTTTTGGGATATTTTTATGGAATCTGTTTGGATTTATTATCTCCCTTTGGGGAATTTAAGTCAATCCAACCAAAATCAAATCAATCCTTGACATGCCTCCTCCTACCCACCTCAAGCAACTCTGTAGCTTGTAAGGGAAGCTTCAGTTCATTCATCACTTTATCTCTCAACTCTTAGATCAATGCCAACCTTTCCACCACCTTATTAATAAGTATGTATCTTTTTAGTGGAATAAAAACTATCAAAATTCCTTTGATTCACTTAAATATTACCTTCTATCTCCACCCATCATCTTTCCTCCTAAAGAAGATCAACCTTTTTACCTTTATATTTCTACCATTGCCCACTCCTTAGGGGCAATGCTAGCTCATCAAGATGAGCAACATAAAGAGTAAGTCATGTACTAAATTAGTCATATTCTTGTAGAGTATGAGACTTGATACACCTATATCAAGAAACTTTACCTCACTTTGGTCTTTATGGCCATAAAACTTCACCATTACCTTCTCAACCACAAGACCTATGTCATAACCAATACCAACCCACTCAAGTATATGCACTCCAATCCATACCAAAATCAATGTATGGCCAAGTGGCTCATGATTTTAGCTTAGTTTGACCTTGAGTTACTCTAGCATAAGTTAATTAAATGACAATTCATTACTAAACAATTGGCCGAAGCACCATTAGTAGACAACTGACCTCCTCCTCTCAAATTTCTAGATGAGTCCATTGTGACCCTCTCTCAAGCAAAATTCACCTATCAAGTGATCATGTTCTTTGATGGATAAAAGTTTCAAAATTTAGGGGAGTTGGCATAATCCTTATCCCCATTCATTCTAAGCCTCTTCCTTTATCCTTCAAGATAGATTTCAAATGTACCAATAATATGGCTGAGTACAAATCCCTAGTGATAGGTCTCCAAATTGCATTAGCCTTGGGATTCAAAATGATCAACATCTTTGGTGACTCTCAACTTATGTTCAATCAAATCAGTAGATCTTACCAATGTAATAATGATGTTTTTTAATAATACAAACAACTAGATGATGTACTCTTAGCATCATTTAAACACTACCATATCCAAACCACTCCATGATCTACAAACAAGTTCTTTTATGTGAAGGCTTCTCTCATATCCCAGATCCCATATTTAACCTCTAAATCTAAGTTATCTATCATTATCTATTTAGTTACCAATCCTTATTATATCAAATCAGATTTTCCTACCATCTTCAATGTGTAGGAAACCTAATCTAACCTTTGGTACCAATAAACCTTCAACTATCTCAACCTTGACATTATCCCTCCTAACCTTTCCAAGAGTACTCATAGAGAATTTATCTAGATCACCTCACATTATACCATACTAGGGGTAATTATTTATAAACATGGCTTTGATGGCCTCCTCTTCTATTGCCTACACAGTCATGAAGCCTCTCATGCTATCAAAGAAACACATGATGGGATTTGTAGAGCACACTTTAGCAGTCTAGCCATTTTTAAATGCATTCTTCACCTTATCTATTATTTTCCCACCCTTAACCAAGATTATTGTGATTATGTGAAGAAGTGTGTTAAATGTGAACAACATGCCAACTTACATCATGCACCTAGCCATAGTCTCCAAGTATCCAAGGATCTCTGGCCCTTCTCATAATTGGGTTTGGATCTAATAGGTGAAATTAACCCCGACTCCTCATAGAGACATCATTATATCATCACTATAATGTAGTATTTAGCTAAATGGGTAGAGGTTATTCTTTTCATCTCAACTAACAATGAGAAGATTGTTGATTTTTTCAATCATCACATTATCTATGATTTTGGTGTTTCTCATAAAATAATAATCAATAATGGAAAATATTTAAAAAACAAACAAGTCCAAGGTCTTTATGAGTTTTTCAGCATCAAGATAAGTTTCTCATCGCCCTATCATCCAAAATCTAATGGAAAAGTGAAAGCTTATAACAAAACTCTTAACAACATTCTAACTAAAATGGTTAATGCATATGGTCAAGATTGGCATTTGCACATCCCTTTCACCTTATGGGCATATCATACTAGCATTCAAACCCCTACAAGTGCTACCCCTTTCTCTCATGTATTTGGAGTAGAGGTTGTCTTGCCTCTCAAATTCCAAATTACCTCTCTTTGCATATCCCTAGAAGATCTTATTTCTAAGAGAGATTATCATCAAGAAAATTTAGTCTAACTTGAGCTACTTGAGGAACATCATTTGGCTGCACTTACTCATCTTAATGTCTATCAAGATTAAATAAAGAATGCTTATAAATAAAACTTTAAAGTGTGAGAATTAAACACTAGAGACCTCATCCTAAAGGAAAATAAACATGTCACCAATATGGAGAAAAATAAGCAGGGTAAGTTTGATTTCAATTGGCTTGGACCTTATATCATAACCCACAAGTATGGATCGGGAGCTTATTGGTTATCCTCTTATGAAGGGAAACCAAAGCTTGAGACCCTTAATGCTTCGCATCTATATCATTTATTTTGTTAAATTATATCAAACTCACTTTTAATATAACTTAATCTCATCCCTTAGTTTCATTCACATCCATCCCCTTATTTTAAGGACAATCGATAAAAATTAAATCATGTGATTATCCATCATAATCATATCCTAATATTAAACATGGGTGTCATGACTCTACCCATGGCATGGTTCTCATGGTACTTTCCACCCCTTTTTACAAGATGGATTCCCATGGTTGTTGTCCCTTAAACCTCTTTTACATACCATCCACCTTCTGGTGTTTAGTTTCACCTTCGTAAAGGTGAACCTCTAAGACTATATAAGCAAGTATATGTCATCAAAAGCATAAATCAATAGCAAAATTAAAATATTAATCAAATGAAATCATTCTCAAACTGATCTCTTAAAGGATAACTACCAAAACATAGCAAAATTTATTAATATAAGGTAGAGTACTCCCTTGAAGGATGACTAAGTAAAGAATTTGTCAAATCATATCAATTTATTGCAAGCTTCTTGCATTGATTAACTTCCCCTATCCCTCTAAGATAGCAAAGGACTTATTATAAAAAATTAGAAAAGGTAAAACAAATTTGAAAGCCGTAATTAGATTTCATAAGTAGACTTCTCACATCGATTAGTATACACTTTATATGACATGAACTTGTTTATATTAGCTCTTTGGTAACCTATCAAGGATGCATGATAGTCTCACAATAATTTTCTATTTTCATCCATCTCCCCTTTATACATTCTATAAACAAGGGATTTTCAGCTTACTTAGCATTATGTGATCAAGACAATTTTACCCAACTAATGGATGCTAATGCAAAGCATTCTAAGGACTTATGTTCATAAGTTGATTGTACTTTAGTTTTTTTTAGTCCTTACCAATGAAGAAGCATCATGCCTTCTTATTCCCTCATATCTAATTGTTGATACATTAATTATGATGATTGTCCCTTGATTATATTATCTCTCACATATAGTTTTGTAATCCAACTTACTTTATGTTTCTTAAGGATTTAAACATCTTCATCTGAACATATGCATCTCATTAAAAACATTTAAAAAACCAATTATGTGTTTTATTCTATGTTGTGCCTTGTTTAATTTTTTTTAATCATAAAAACATCTTTACCATCACAACCTATCATAATAAATTACAATCATCACAACCTTACCTTTTACCTCATTATAAGTGAATAATTCATCACATACAATCTACCTCAACATGTATCTACTCAAAATAACATCATAATCATCTCATCTGAATAAATAACAACACCAACTAATCATGAAGTGTCTATCACCATTCAATCATACATCATCCACGTATGCTATCCATCACATGCCTAGCTAGGTAAGGAAGCAAATATTCATTAATTCAAAAAATACACATGGGCAACAAAATATCTCATCATAACAAACATCATCATATCATAACATCATGAACATCCCATCACTTAATCATACCATCACAATCATCCTACCATCTATCTCATCCATAAAACTATGATTCATAAACTATAATCATGTCACAAAAATTAGTTATATCATCATAAGTGTAACATTATCATATCAACATCATAAAATTATAAACCTAATCATCATGAACATCATCCTCACTAACTATAGACCATTACCATGATCATAACATCATCATCACTAACTATAGATAATAACATCACATCACCTCATAACAACATCACATCATCTAATCACATTCATATCGTCAATAATCACATAAATAACATCCATCAATCTAAACATCATCATGAGCATAAATTAAACAACACCATCATCACATGCCTAGCTAGATGAATACACATAAACCATAACATGATAATCATATGAACATAATCATCATAAACAACATCACATCAATAAACATTAACACAAACCATAAACCATAATCACATCTATATATCATAAGCTCATAATTAACAAAATGATCATATATACAATAATGTACATGTCTCTTAGACATGTATACACATCTCACTACATCAGCTCATAGGCTGGTATAAAAATCATATGATACATCAAAAATACCATGTCTCATAATATTCTAATCCCCTAGAGTATTGTTACCTCTTAGATCTTGCCCTCCTAAGCCTACCTATCCCCCTATAGATATGACCCACTGACCTGGTGTCACACTACTGGCCCCTTTAGTGATCTTGGCTCTGTACTCACCCCATCTGGTCTCATTTGGTATACATCTAAATACTAAGGCTTCATAATACTAGATATTCTTGACTATCACTACATATCTCACCATCGAGATAGTCCCTAGTGGTCGCGTAACTACTGGTACTCTTCTTACCTACCTTAGAGAATCTCTCTCTTGAATAACCATGGCTAGCTGATCCATAGCTTGATCCCTCTCCATAGTAAGAGTGGCCACCTAGCCCTATGTTGTATCCCTCTCCTAGGTCACTAAAATTAAGGATGCTTCTGCTATGAATAGTACCACCTTTCCTTGATCCCTCTCAGTAATCAATGCCTATCTATCTAGGGTATCCACATCCCTTTGATCATCACCCCCCACTTTTGCATCCACATCCATGTCCTAAGGGCCCTCATCACCTCCAAAAATGGTTATGTCATAGTGTACCTAAAACCATGCTAGATACCCATCAGTAACTCTTACATCATCAATATCAGCTTTCACTAGTAGCTTTTCATAATCAATGAATACATCCTTTGGCTCTAGGGTAGGAAATGGGAACTCTGCATCCTCCTTTTGATACCTTGAGAACTACCCTAGGATGTCCTAAATGAGGTTGAACTATCTCCTCACCCTATCAAATGTGATCAACTCTACCTTAAAATCTCACCTCTCATAGACCCACTTGTAACTCTACAGTGATAAAATTTGCCTCATATAACTAGCATAGGTAGAAAATCATACATATGATCACCAAATAACATCACCCACCACCAATGAATCCAATCAATCCCTATACTAATCTAGATCATCTATCCCTCCTCCTAATATTTTGAGTGCATAATTATACCACCATCACATAAAACCCACCCTAAATTCCATCTAAGTAAATTTGTGCCATGACAACCCACCTAGTCATAGAACTCTAATGTGCTCATAATCCCAACAGTGTAACACTAACCCAACATTGATATCATACCTCCTGTGTGTCCTATATCCTGAGATATCTCCATATATCTACACTAATAAGACATGTGGCCATGCATACACTATCTGATCCATCATATTCCTAACAAAACACCTAATAATAATGAAGGAAACTTGCCACTACTTGAGTTAGGAAGTACATAACAAGTCACTACCATCATCATCATCATAATGATGACTAGTCTCATTCCCATATCCATATGATACAAGGGTACATAATGTAGGCCTCAAGTGTGCTACCTTGCATGCACCACATCATCGCCATACAATACACCCATGATCTTGTCTCACTCCTTACCATCAATATGCTCTATTGGCTAACCCCATAGTGGTAGCCATATGATTCAATGAATGTCCTCTAATAGGATTGACATCTCTCTGATAGGAAGCAAGGATATGTTAATCGATGTATCCCATCTCTTGATGAGTACCACTAACATAGTTATATCCCAAGGCATGCACTGATAATACCTAATGACACCCAAACCCACTATTGATAAATTATCCCACTCCTAGTCTATCATCACCTAATACACCTCGTCCAATAAATTCAACACTCAATCTCTCATTTGAAACTATTCCCTTACCTATAAGGTTTGATACTAATGCCTTAGATCACCTAATTTATCATGCTTTTGCCTAGGAATTCAACCTATACCCTTACCCACTAACTTTACCACTTACCTAATTCACCCTTAAAATAACCTATACACCTCTTTTACTTTAACTAACCCCCATTTCATTTATCAAGAAAACTTTAAACTTTAACCCATTTTATCGACTGTCAATGGTTGATTATCAATTGATGATGGTTATTATTGGAACCATTATTGATCAAACCATTAGCCTTTTATGGTTATGGGACCAACCATTGATAGTCACCACATAGTGACCTATCGATGATCACCTCTCGATCACCAATAATCACTAATCTATCAGTGATGATCGATAGTGACCATTGATGGTTACTGGGTGGTGACTACTAGTAAACCAACCCTAACCCTAACATCCTAAATCTACCATAACATCAACCAAAATTAATTTAAAAATTATTTAAACAAATATACCATCCCCTACCTAGACTACCCCTCTATAATTTTACCCCTTCTCTATCTACCATTTTCAACCCCAAATTATAAAACCCTAACCTTATACCTAGCTCTAGCCCTAGGTTTAACCCACCCATAATCAAATAAATAAACAATTCATTTATAGCTTAAACATTTCAAATTTAATTACACCCCTACCTCATTTCATAATTGCCAATGTGAAGGAGTTCTGGGCACCACCACCACTTGGCCCCATGCTTTACCTCATCCTCTCTATATCCTCGATGTTCAAACCTTACCTAGTCAATTTAAACTCACTCCACACAATCACTTAATTTTTTGTCTCAAACCACTACCATTTCTTTTGGAAAATGAACAACTTTCAAGTGCCATGGGTTAAAAAATATAAATAAGTACAAAGAAACCCTCGATGGACCTTTTAACTTTTCCCTTTTAAGGTTGATGTTTGACCATCGATGGTCATTAGGTAACTAATGATGATCGACCTTGACTGTAGATGGTTGACCTCACAAGTTTTTTGCCTTTATAACTATTTTTTTTTCAATAAATTCCTTACCTTCACCATACCATTAGAGCTTAACTACTCAAAAAAACAAACCAACCATAATATTTATCATTTTTGGCCCAACTTCTACATGTTTTTTGATGACCTTGCATTGGTCACTTTGACCACTATTACTACATTACCTTCTTGAACAACTTGAACTCACACTACTTTTGTGTAAAAAACACATGTGTCTTCCTAAGAGCACTTCCTACCTTAGATACCTATGAATATACTAACCTTACCTAAGATACTTGCATTTACGAGTACAACCTAACTACTACACCTAAATGCAATCACTTGGTTTACTTATCACTTATCCTTCTGGTGATGAACTTAATTTTTACCCAACTAACTCAATTATGGCATTCTAGTCTATGTACGATATGTGCTATCATATTTAGTCTATGCATGATATGTGCTATCATATTTAGTTGTATTTCATGCTCATGTTTGTACCTTGATACCTACTCTAACCAATGTAATCACCCACTTAACATTTTGTCAAACCTACACTTGATTTTATTTCACCTCATCACATCTTAGTTTGAGAGGGAAGACCTCCCATACACAAGGTAGTTGAACCTTCAAACCAACCTTTTATTTTTTATTTTTTAGCTTGAAAATATAAACTACATAACAAAAAGAGGCAAAATGTAGACACTAGACAAACATACATGATAGTTATAGATGTTCAACTAAATCCTAGACCACCACTGGACCCCTTCAAGACCACTTCAAAACCTTTTCAACTATCAAACACAAGTCACCCTAACTAAATCTAACCATTCTACCTTTGACCTATCGACTATTAGTGATAAACCCCTAACCATTGATAGTTATACTTGACCAGTGATGGTCAACCTTTAACTAACTTAAGGATTAACTCTAACTCAACTCCACTTTGATTTTTTATTCTTAGCCACTCGCATAATTATGCATGTTAAGACTAAAATTAGATGACCTATTAAATACCTTGTTTGAACTTATTATTTCACCTCTCCCTTCCTTCTATAAAAAGAGAGGAGAAGGAGGTGAAAAAGGGATCAAGAATCATTAGATAAAATCAAAAATTATCAGAGCTTCTTGTATTAGAACCTCTTGTGAAAGTATTCTTGCAGTAAACCAATAACTAGGTCAAAGTTTAAATTACTACTACTCATCAATCAATAACCAAGGTATCATCACTCTACCAGAATTACTTTAGGCTCCACAATGGGTTTTTAGCCACTCACCTCAACATTATTCAAGTAATAGAGCTAAGCATATATTTTTAGTAATTAGTTTCTTTGCTTCTATCTTATAACCAACATCCAGCCTAAACCCATATCCCATAATCACTCAACCACCTTCCCAACCAAACCTACCTTTACCTGAGCCAAATATGATAGTAATTGTCAATGGTCACTTAACCATTGATGATTTTCCAATTATTTATGATGGTTACCTAAACATCGATGATTACCTAACCACCAATAATTTACCCAACTGCCTATGGTCACTGTGTGATAATTCTAACAAACTAATTTCACTTATCATACTCCAACCAAATCCCACTTTTTGACTTTTTACCTGATCACAGAATATCACCCTATTTTTATAACCATGTCTAATTTATTTGGAATTAATATTTGATCATTTATTGATATAATTATGTAAATTCATCTCTTTCAAGCACTTATTGTATTTGATTTCAGTATATCTTTTTATTTATGCAACAATTTATCTTTCATTTTCAAATTTTGATTATTTAAAATTATGCATTGACAACCTCTAAGGAAGCTTATGATTCTTGGATATAGATTTCTAGGAAATCCACCCTAATATCTAACTAATCAACCATTTATTTAATGTTTTCTTATCTATAGGTAATTCCTCCCAAGCTAAAGAGGAGTATCTACAATCGTCTCGATCATGGAGCACAAACCAAATCTAGGTTCTACTAACCTCACCCTTATTTCAAGTTTTATAACTTTCTCCTTAAGAATAAAGCAAAAATTATGTGAAATAACTACACAACCTATCAATGCATCCAAAATACTTTTCCACAAGATAAGATTTATATCTCCAAATAGAGTATGAAACCCTAAGCTATGTTCCTCAAGAGAATGGTGGATAAGCAGATGCAATATATATATATATATATATATATATATATATATATATATATATATATATATATATATATATATATATATCTTCTTATTCTCTTATTAATAAATGATGAAATGAGTGTGTATATATAGTTGAATCTAACCCTCATCCTTTCCAAAATTTTAGCTGACAAGGTCAGCCTTATCGACTCTATATCATTATTGACATAAGTAAATTACGTCCTGATCTAGGTTGACCAAGGGTCAACCTAGACCCTAAATGATTTTTTTCAATTAGAGTTTTGGCTCGATGGGGCTGATAGTGTATCATAAACCACCAAAAAGGAGTTTAGGCTAGGGAAGGTCTAATGAAGGTGGAAAATGACTAGAAGAGGGTGAAAAATAGGAGGTAAAGCTTAGGGAAATGTTTTTAAGAGATGGTTATGTAGATATCAAGTTGGAATATAAGGACACCAATCTTGTGAATCATTAATAGTTTTCCCATCCCTTTCCTGTTATACCCCTTAAGGCATGCACTCAGAGAGATTGAGATTCGACAGGTTCTTGTAAGAGATAAAGCATCAATAATTGATAAAGTTTGAAAATAATGTGTATATTATTTGTACTCAAAATATTTATTTCTCAATGAATCTTATTTCACTTTATTTTAAGATGAATCTTGTTTCAACACTCATAATTTTATGTTAAAATTATATTTATTTAATTTAATTTTCTATTTTTTATTAGTTTAGTTTTAGATTATATTAATTTAGATAATTAGTTTAAATTAAATTATCTTTTATTTCTTTTTTCTCTAACTTTACTTAGTTATTTCATTCTTTATTTTCATCTTTATTACTCTTTTAAATTTAGACTCTTTATTTGATTATTATTTTCTTAGATTGTCAAAGTTTGATTAGTCTTCTTAAGTTATATTTATAAATTAATTTGCCTTATTTTTATTTAACTTAGTTAATATTTATAGTAGGTAGTTATATTATTAATTTGATTTTTTATTATTTCCTAGATTAATATTTATCTCCTTTTATTATTATTCTTTCATTTAGTCTTGTTATGCTTTAGTTTCATAAGATATATAGATAGTTAGGGTTTCCTTAATTTATTTCTTAGTTTGGTTAGTTAGTTTAGTATTGTTCTTGGTTTCTATTAGATTAATATGTTATTGTTTATTTCCATTTATCTATTTTGTTTTCATCTTCATTTTTTAAATTCATCTTTTGGCTTGTTTCATTTATTTTATTTTATTTTATTTTGAGCATGAGATATCAAGAGATTATAAAAATATTTGATTTAATAGAATTATAAAGGATCATAGATATTTTATTCAAAGGACTACCTCTTATATAGGTTTTTTCTAATGGATAGGTTAGGTTATATAGTCATGTTCTGATTCCTTTCTGATATTTAGAGATGTGAATTCTAAATTATATTTATGCATTGTTTAATATTTGACTTGTTTAATTATTTTTTGAAACTATTAAGAAAATCCTTCTACACATCTTTGGAATTGATTATCATTCCTTAGACCCTTATGATTAAATTGGTATGATTACATCTTAACATTTTCAATAGGCAAAAGGGTTGATTCATTAGCATGACATTTTGACCTATCCTTTGATTTTTCAACCCATAACCAAATAATTTATTCTAAGACATTAAGATCTTTATTAGCTTTAGGAGATAAATGAATGGAGATATATTATTTTAATCTTATGACATGGATTTTTTAAAAATAATACATTAGATTTAAAAAAAAAAAGAAGATCACATTGTTAGATCTAAAGAAGTTAATGACTAGAGGGGACTCTTAGAATTTAAAATAAGATGACCTAGTTTTTTGAATCATTTTATTCATGGGAATGAGAATTTTTGGACATTAAATTATCACTTAGTTTTACCTTCATAGATTTTCACATCCATTAAGCTTATCCTTTATTATGGCTTTATAGATACGAGCTTCTAATTCTAGTCCTAGTGGTCCCTTTGAAAAACTAGTCAATTTTGATTTGATTTGATTTTAAAATTTAAATTCTTATGTGAATCCCCCTAATTTATATTCAAATATGGTATTTTGGTGAGAGTTTCTAACCCATCTTATTTTTGAAGCAATTTTTCAATCACTTTATGGATTTTTTGGTCAAAGGAACCAAAAAACAAGGAAATATAGACCTTTCCTCACCTTCAATTCAAACAATTTTTTTGGTATTTTTAAAGATTTTTTTATATATAATTCTTTGCTACTCTAATGAAATCAGAATACTTTGACACACCAAAGAACTTTAACTTTTTTTTTCTTATAAGTCCACATAATGGTCACACAAGTGTTTAAAACACTATACCAACCACAATAATAAGGGTCCCAAAAGCAAATATAACATAAATATAATAAAATACAATAAATAAAACATGCTGAGGTTAATAAAGGAGTATAAAATGAAAGTACCTAGATGATTGTTAATTGACAAAGAGGTTTATAGGGACATACCTTATTTATAATAGTAGATATGATAGAACATATTTATATGTGCCCAGATCCATGACCATCACAATCAATATTAGAAAGTGACACACTAACCTTACACACTCAACTTCTCATGGTTGTACCAAGGCAGCGAAAAGAAATCTTGGACAATATAACTAGTGATTTAGCTAGATGGGTTGAATAGGTTAAAATCATTGAATTAGATGATCTTGATTAATAGGTTTAGATACCTTTGCAAGATTAAGAACAATGTGTACCAAGGGATGTACTCTCCTATACTAACATTATTTTTTTGCTTCAAAATTTTCATTTAATGCAATGAATTGCCTAGTGACAAGGGCTCTAAAATAACTAGATTATAAGATAATTATGTAACATAACTCTTGGCCAATATTTATTTATTTAGATGGACATAAGTTTGGTTGAATTACTCTTGGTATTTGAATGCTTCTATTGGGTTGATCTCACCTAGGCAATGTCATCCTAAAATATGAGAGAATGGGATGAAGCTAGACCTAAGGAAGGAAATACAAATTACATTTGTTGGTTAGATAATTGACAAGTTAATAAGTGGACCTACCTATCTAGTTGAGCTTCCACTAATCTAGTTTGTTCATCTATCCTTAAATTGATTAATTATTAAATATGGTAGCAGAGTTGAATGAAATACTTCTAGTCAAATATTGGAGTCAATGTTGGTTTGTATTCTTTTTGGATAAACAAGGGAGAGCACATGTTAAAAAGTTCATATCTTGTGTGGATGATTTTTTTAGGAGACTCATCCAAAGATGCTAGAATGGTTGTGTTGGGTGGTGTTTGAATGAAAATTTTATTTTATTTTTATAAATATTTGTGTGTATGGCATTATGGATATTTTTTGTGACCAACACGCCCCATTTTTATATTTTTAAAAGAGAAACCTTTTTTAACTTAAAAATTCCATGTTCAAGTATGGTTATGGAATGAATCAGTCTAAGTCTAAATTAGAAGTTATTATTTTGGGTCTAAATTTGCACATCTAGTCCAAAACCTTGTCAAAACAACTCCCACATTGGTATATCCCTTAAGAGGAGATCCTTAGTCACTCACCTGAGGTGTGGGGAGATAGAGGATTTGGGATGGGTTGGGGATAATTTCATGCAATTTTATAATCTTAGCTAGTTTAAAAGTTGTATCAAGAAATCTTGGAGAGATTCTGAGAAAGATTTCAATGATTTGTGCATAATATTAAGGTATGAGTTTAACATTTATGTAAATTATCATATGGTTTTCACAAAATAATTTCATTATTTTTGAGAATATTTAGAAGATAGACATTTTTGAGTGGTGTTTTAGTCAGTGAATGGGATTTATTTCAATCTCTTTTTATATTTTGATTTTTTTTGAAATATGTGAAAGAAAGCATTTTTAGAGCAATAGCCATGCAATTGGTTATGTATAGGTTTTTATTTTTAGCTTAAGTGATTCACAAAATTTTGGGTATTCAAAAGACTTACATTTGTTTTGAAATAATGAAAAAATTCAATTAGTATTCTCATGTATTGTCTTATGGTGTTAAGGTTGTAATAGGTTTTCATGTAAGTCATTTTATTTTCTTTACTTGTCTGAATATGAATGGTAAAGAGCTCACATGCGTGGATTAAAAGAAGTTAAAATTTTTAATTGGTTCATACACATGGTAGTTTTCATTTCTAGATATGACTAAGGTTTTGTGAAAGATGCATTCTTTTCAAATTTGATAAATTCATGAAAACCTAAGTGATGAAAAGATGGGCATTTATTGTGAGTTTTTATTGTAAATTAGATTTATGAACATATCAATATTTGTATGTATCTATGATATTAAGTACTTATTTTAATATACCTCTTAATATTTTAGGGTGGACCCCAGACTTGCATAAATTAGGTAAAAATGTTTGGGGCAAAGGTAATGGTCAACACAATGAAAAAACTCCTTTGTGGGGTAGTTCTCTACACCAATTATTTCATGGATATAGGGTTGCTAACATTTTTTATCATCCATTAAATGGTGGAACCTAAGTATATATTCATTTTGACACCACTAATCTTATTTATAGAATGTAATTGATTCTTTACCTATTAGATCCTTTAATTTTTGTGGTAATAGAGGATTGAGAAGAACATATTAGAGACATTGTCCTTATGGACAAGGAAATCCAAGTGAGTCTTCTTAACATATGCATAATATTATCTAGTTTGATCCACATAATACTCCATTGAAATGCCATTAAATAATATATTTTCTTCACTTAAGCCTGATATACTAGCTTATTCTAACATAAAATATGTTAGCAACCCTACAACCCAGCCCATGGTGATTAGGATGTTGAAGAAGGTAAAATTAGAGGTTGATGATCATGAGGGCAATTTTTTTTATTGAGATTCCAATAGCTTATGTGAATTACATGGAGTACCAAATTAATAATGGTGATCTAATAATTAATTTACTTTATTATGCTGAATCTGATTAAACTATTATGTTTGTGTTGATACTTTGACTTGCTATCATGATACTAATTTTTTGAGTATGTGGATATTATTTTTGGTGAGGTTTGGTATATTTTGTATGGCTATCATTTATTTTATGCAAATAGTTTATTAACATATTTACTAAACATAATGGATAAATTCTTATGAAATTTAATATTAGGAGTACTTTAGCTTATTTGACTATTAATATTTATTAATGTTGTTATGCATAGTTAGATGTTTATTTAAACCCTATAAAGTGAGTCAAGGCCCCCCACTCATTAGAAATATTATTGTTCTATTATATATTAAATTGAATTATTATAATTTATTAAAAGTATAAAATTATAAAGAAACGAGTCATAAAGTTATCTAATTGACTTAGAAGTCAATTATAGTTAACAACAACTAACTAAAACTAGTTGCAACTTATTTTCTAACTATCTCTAGAGGAGATTTCTTTATAAATAGATAAGAGAGATATTACCAAAAGAGAGAAACAAATATAGGTGAAGAGCACTTTGAAGTTTGAGATTTATCCATCCTTATTTTATTTTCTTTACAAACATCTCTAAAATTAAATGATTACTTGTAGATAGACCAAACAATACATTCTTTGATAGTGAAGTAATTCGCTTGTTTAGTGCATGTATATCTAGGTTATTTATTTATTTCATAGATTAATTATTTGAAGTCTATCAGGATTTAATATATTTTTATGATTATATATGTGTAATTATATGAGAATAATGCCATGTACTTGACCTAAATAATGATGAATACATCTCATCTTGTGACAATTTGTTGATGTTTTGATTGTAATTTGTCATCTTTTTGAAGACTATTTGTACTCAAAAAATTTGTTTCTCACTACATGTTATTTCATTTTATTTTAAGATGAATCTCATCTAAAGAATCATAATTTTATGTTTAATTTTATTTATTTAATTTCATTTTCAATTTTAGATTAGATTAATTTAGATAATTAGTTTAAATTAAATTATCTTTTTGCTTACTTTACTTAATTATTTCATCCTTTCTTTTCATCCTTATTACTCTCTAAATTTATAACTTTATTTGATCATTGGTTTCTTAGATTGTCATAGTTTGATTGGTTCTTATTAAGTTAGGTTCTTACATTGATTTATTTTTGTTTATTAGTTTGTTTTTAATTAACCTAGTTAATATTTATAATAAATAGTAATAATTTTAGATTTATTTTTTGTTATTTCTTAGATTAATATTTATCTCCTTTTATTATTCTTCTTTCATTTTGTCTTGTCATTATTTAATTTCATAAGATATATAGATAATTAGGTTTTCCTTAATTTGTTTCATAGCTTGGTTAGTTAGTCTAGTATTGTTTTTGTTTGCTAGTAGATTAATATATTAGTATTTATTTTTGTTTTGATATTTGGTTTCCATCTTCATTTGTTTTATTTATCTTTTGGATTGTTCCACTTCTTTTCTTTTAATTTATTTTGAGCTTATGAGATATCAAGAGATTATAAAAATATTTGATTTAATAGAATTATAAAGGATCAAAGATATTTCTTTCAAGGGACTACCTCTTCTATAGGTGTTATATGTTGGATATGTTAGATTATGTAGTTGTGTTTTGATTCCTTTTTGATATTTAGATACATGTGATTGATTAATAATATTTATGCATTGTTGAATATTTGAATTGATTACTTATTTATTGAAACTATTAAAAAACACCTTCTATGCATATTGAAAATCATTATCATTAATTACACCCTTATGATTAAATTGGTATGATTCCATCTTAATTTTTATGATAGGAAAAAGGGTTGATTCATTGACTTGACATTTTTCACCATCAATAAATTTATAACATGCACTATATTTAAAGATTTTGCTATATTTACTTAGCAAAACATAGCAGAAGTAATGCACTTATATGAACATCTCACAAAAACATCATATAATATAAGTACATTATCTTACTAATGAGACAAAATCTAATAATATACAATTATAAATAGAATAAAACATTTCATTACTTATCAGCTCAATATTACATGGATTGAAACATGCTCAAAGGCACTAGAATCAATTGTAACCTATCTACCCTCTAGGAACTCTATAACACCTCATTATCACTTATCATCCCCTTCCCTGGGCCTTATGCTTTCAGTCCCAATTTTTTTAGGATTCATACCATCTTCCTCTTCTTAAGTCTTGGCCTTTTATATGTGCTCAAATAATATTACATGTTAATAGATAGCTTAGATACCACCAACCAATAATTAATGTCTTTTTCACCCATTCCCATATTTGAAATGCAGTGTTTTTATTAAGGTTAGCTACCTTACCATCCTTTACTAATTCCAAACTATCTATTGTAATCACCCATTAGTATTAACATCTACCATGTGCTTTTATTAGATCATACTGACTTTGATAGGTATGATAAGTCGATCACTTTTAGGTTATCAACTATACTAGCTTTCTAACTATCATGTTAGGTTTACACCTATCTTACTAGTAGAATTTGCTAAGGTGAACATACATATAAAGGGTTTCTATTTGTGCATGTTATAAATTTCTTGCATGCATCATGTTACCTCTATATTTCATATGTGAGGCATGTGTGAAGGTTAATACCGAGTCACTTTTTCAGTATGAGGTCTTGATCTAATCCTTAGTTTGTTGAGTGTTCATATAGTTGCTTTAATATTTTGTTTGATGCCTAAGTCTAAAGGTCTACATAGACATATCTATTAAATTTATTCTATGTATCTAATTAGATTTTTATTTTATGCACTAATTAAGCTAACTTGATTTTCCCAAGGTTATTTATTCTTCACATGAGTGTTTTGACCCCACATGGTCACCTTACCAAAGCTTACTTGGTCCAGCTCAGAATTTTTACCCTATAGTATGAAAAAATTTCATACTTAGTTGATTTATTGAATCCCTTGTACAAAACATCACCAACATCTCTCTTGAACCCATAACAACCTTCAATTTTAAGAGTGATAAGGTGGTTTAAAATTTAACATATAAATATTTGAGTTTAAATTCCAATAACTAACTCCCTGAGGTCTAGGATCATTCCAGGTGTCAGCACCTAGCTTCCCCATGAAAGAATTTTGAAATGACAAAGACTTTTCTTTGGTGAGCCTTCAGATTCATAGGATTATGACATGTGTCTTCATATCACTTTTTCATAATTTTTAAGGTAAAATGTTCTAAGTCCTTTTCTCCTAAGTACCTGAATAATTAAGATTATACCACATGTCTTCATCCTAGTTACTCCCTTATTTTGACTTAAAATGGATAAGGAAAAGATTCTGTGAGGCTCCAAGCTTTAAGTTCATTCCATGTGTCTCTATCTCATTCTTTTGGTTTAAAATAGGAGCAGACTAAGTCTCAAATATTAAATACCCTCTAGATAAGTGAGATCATTCCCCATGGAATGATCCCACTCATCTAGAGCCTACAGGTAGAGGACCAAGTCCCTAGGCTCCCTAATCATCTAGATAAATGAGATCATTCCACGTGGCATGAATGTGCTCATCTGTAAAAATTAGAGTAGGCACATAATATAAAGGTTGGTGAATATTTAGACAAATGAGGGCCATCCACATGGAAACATCCTACTCACCTAGAGCTCACAAATAGAGACACATTTTTAGGTAGGTGACCCTCCAAATAAATAAGATTATTTCATGTGGCATGATCCCAGTCACTAATGACTTGGTAGGTATACTAATGTTTAGTCCCAAATTCAAAGATTGAAGAGCCTATGGATAAAAAAAATCATGCCATGTGTCATGATTCCGCTCACCTAGGGACTATAATAAAAATAAAAAGTCTCAAGGTTCCTTGATCACTTGAATGAATGAGATCATTCCATGTGGCATTATCCCAATAATATAAATAAAATAAAAGTAATCTAAATTCCCAAGGTTCCCTAGGTGCCTAAACAAGTGAGGGCTATTCATGTGGTAGAATATCATAGGCTCACAACATATAAACATAGAAAAGGATTATAGAGAAACTGTGAACCCTTACATCAATATGACTTAGCCACACGCCAACATCTAACTAAATCATGGACTAGGTATTGAAGACACATGAATTGAATCTCAAAGGCCAAGTGAAAGAGTGAGATATGTTACATATTGATTCATCACTAAGTAAACTGTTTGATTATTTGTAGATATTTATAGTTGACAAATTTAGATTTGATTATTTTTGTCTAATCTTTGAGATGTATACTATTATGGGGTAGTAGGATTTTTTAGGTTACATGTTTACATTTCTATGTGTTAGCTTTAGTGTATATGTTTACATTGTGAACATGTTGATTCATTATTTTAGCTATATTTTATGATGTACGTATATCATGTTTATATGGTCTAACTACCTACTTGTTGTGAGGTTTATGTAGGGGAACTCATCCCTCAAAGTGTGATAGAGGGAGAGAATCATCATAGAAGGTAATGTAGATGGAGATGTTGGAGGATGACAGAGAAACCATCTAGAACCCTATACACACCATAATGATTAACATATGTTACAATGCATAATAAATGGTTTGCACATGTGATTATTACTAGTTGCATTGAATAATTATTTGTACATGGTTTTCTTAGAATTATTTAATGGTTTTATGGAATTACCTTATGTGTTAGTTTAGGTTTATGCTTGATTGATTTTATCTTGTGTGATTATGTTTATGACCATTAATTTTCTTGGAGATGAATTTGCATGGTTGAGTGAATTTTAATTTATTGACTAAAGAGTTAGTTATTAAATTGTTATGATAATAGAAGGTTTGAAAATAAAGAAAAATAGTAATTATAAAAAGGGAAAATATCTAAATTTTTTGAAAAAAAAAGTAAGAAATTAATAAAATAGAATTAAAAAAGAAAAACAAGGAGAAAATCTAAAAGGAAGAAAAGCTATGATTTTCTCATGGAAGGAGAGAATAAGAGGAGAAAAGTAAGGGAGAAGGAGAAGAGATAAAAGAAAAAGGGTATCACTAAGGAGGAGTAGAGATCGATCGAGGCCAAGTATTCTACTTGAATTATGATATTCCAGTTTGGACACCATAACCAAGTGGGAGATTTCCTTAAGTTCATGTGAATTTCTATGTTTATATTTTTACAAAGCGTGGTGATATTTTTACATATATGGATCTATGTTAATCAAATTAAAATTTTGTGTAATTGTTGGGATCCTCTATGTGTAAAATTGCCCACAACTAAGTTTTAACTTGGTCATATTAATAACCCTTCCCTATGGTTGAGCCTTGCCATATTAGTTTAAGATGTTTTGCTGATTAGATTTAGTCTCCACCTCAGCTACATATATGAACATAAAAAGAGTACAAGTCCATCAACAACCATTGCATTTTCCAATTCATAACCTACTTGATTTTTATAGATGACCAATGAGATGCATTTCAATTTTGATTGTAAATACAAACAATATATAGAATCAAGACACAAGAATATAATTACACCTAAATAAATCAACTAAATACATCATATCTACTATTCATTTCTTTTACTATCACCAATGTTTACATATATTAGATATGTTGTTCATTTCTATTACTGACAGTGATGCCTTACATGCAATCAATCTATTGTTCATTTCTTTTACTATGTGATGATGTTTATCATACATTTAAATTTTGGTAAAATTCCCAATCAAACTTAACAAGTCATCTCTCCCCAAGAGACACTTAATAATCCAAATGAAATGACCTTCTTACTACTATTTTGGGTAGAGGAATGATTATCTTTTCTCCTCCACATTATTCAACACATACCTTATATTTGGAAAATATAAATTATCCATATTTGTATAGATCTCTAGCACTTTATGGATATCAAACTCCTTATCTTCTAAATTTTTTCCACTTCTATGTAAATGTTTGACAAAAGAACATAAGGCACACTTTTTAGGATCTAGCTCATGAATGAGGGTCTTATGTTTTTTTTAAAAATAACCTTATATTAATGTATGAGAAACTTAAAAATAGTGATTCAACTCCTATAGTATGAGTATTTTTTGTGTCAGACTCATATTGGTTTTAATTATCTATGCAACAATTATAGATAATATTGATATTAGTTATCTATGTAGTGATTATACACTTAGTTATCCTTAAAACGATTCAACTCTCATACTCATATTGATAATACTCATAGTGATAGATAATGATATTTGATAATAACTAGTGATCCTATATTGATAATACTCAAAGTGCAATGATTGTAGATAACAATTAACTACAACAATTAAGTTAATATTATCTCCTAGTCTCTTAATGTTTATACTCTCAGTGCAGTGATTCAAAACTTAACTAAAATGACTCACTAATTAAGTGCAATGACTCATATAATTAAATCAACTTAATGAGTTTGCACAATCATTTATTAAAAAGCAGTGATTTAAATATATGCATACTTACCTTGAGTAACATACTTATCGACATATTTACCTATAATGACTTGAATAATTAATATATTGAGCTAGCTGAGTTATAGAGACTTGAATAATTATTGTAGTAATTAGATATAATATAGTAGATAGGTGTTTAATATGTTTATGATAGTCATAGGTAATATGTAATTATTGTATATTAACTTCATATAGGATAAGGACATATGTGAATCGCTATATTCTAAATATCTTGAATTTTTATAAGATTCAGTAATAACTTAGTATATGTGTTGTATGTGATAACTTTATTGATAGCAATAATGATACAGATGTCTCATACATTTAGTATAATGATGGAGATGTCTCATCAAATATTCTATGGATCACATATACAATATAAAGAAAATGTGTTACTTAGATTATTGCATATTATCTTAATTGATATAAGATATTTGTAGGTAGATCACCATATATTTGATTGTATATTATATGTTAGTTGATATAAAAGTTCAAGATATTATATGTTAGTCAAATATCTTAGTCAATAATTCTTTAATAATCCATATAGGAATTCTTTGTTGGAGCATTAATCGAGGAATAGTTTATCTATGAGTATTGGGAGGATATAACATATATGGGTATACTGGGTTGTATGCCTCTAAGTTTCGTGGATGCATATAAAAATTGGGAAACCTACTTAGGTAGGGATAAAATTATGGAGTATTAGGTCATCGAGTCTCTTACCTTATAAAATCATCAAAATAATTTGTGGACAAGTATGTATAATGATTGTTAAAATCACTTGGAGATTTTGACTTACAAATATAGTGGCCCCTTGATATAGAATTTATATATCATTTGCATGTTTTGATACAGTACATATTATGTAATACAATTATTTGTATATAGGTGTATTGGGTCATATGGCTAAGCTTCTAGATAAATGGGTGGTTATATGAGTTATAAAGTGTCTGAGGGATCAAAAATATAACCATGTGAAAATAGTCTCCTAGAAACAAAAAAAAGTGTTTAATGTAAATATTATAATGGGTTGATAAGTTATCTAGTCTCTACAAGTATTATGAATGACTGCCTAAAATCAATTAGTGTGTACATAAAATAGTAGACTATATTATTAATGCTTGTGATATATACTTGGATATATTTACAAAGATTAGATTAAGAATTTTAACATAAGATATACCTGGGTGGTATAAACCTATACTTGCTAGACCATTATTTATGTTTATGGGTCAATTGTTTAAGACTGGTTATTTGTAATTATGTAATTATATTCATATATAATGAACTAGATTACTATAGTATAAATTATGTTATATCTGGGTAGTGCATACTATGATTGTTATGTCTTTATACATACATATTTACCATACTAAGTGTGTTGGTTGTTACTATGAATATCATGTTTATGACAATTAGTAGAACATTATGTATGTGTGTATACTACCTTTAAGAGTGTAGAGAATGCTAGAATATAATATTTTTTGTTTTTTGCTTTGACTTGCTTTATTATATCTAGTTTTTTGAATAGAGGCTTATGTTTTCATGTATTTAAGACTACCTTGTATGATGGATTGTGGAAAACTAGTAGTTATGACTTAAAATGCTAGACTATGGTAATATGGGTTATCATAGGGTTTAGTATGTTTGGAAACTAATTGTGATAGTTGAAATCTATAGTTAAATGTGTATTTTACCCAGGTGGTATAAATTATAGTATGGGATAGATAATAATGTAAGATTCATTCATATGTTTGATGGAATAAATGTATTCTTTGAATACTCTTATGTTTAGCATGTTATGTGATATGATTTTTGGTAGGATGGAAATTGTATAAATCTTATGGTTAAATTATGTTTGAACAATCTCACATTGATAATATTGAGTAAAGAGTGAGATGGACTTTGACTAGATTACTAGCATCACAATGCCAGATGAAGGCAATCCGATCAAGTGGTGTGTATGAATTTTGATTGATCTATAGATCACTATTATTTATTTTTATTAAAACTTTGGCCAAATTATGTTTAGTGAAACATTATCATTTCATGAGTATTATTTACATGTTTTTAATGATATCTTTCAATAGAATGGGTTTTCTATGTTACACTACATGTTTAGTTTTAGAAATCATACAACACATGAGTACTTTATTATCTCTATGCATTCTTGCACCATCACTATCTACTCATCTATGAAGGGAGGGCCATTTCCTGATGGGATTAGAGTGGAGGATTTTTCTTCCATGGTTGGTGTGGAAAAGTGCTTAGATGATGCTTTCCCTCCCCACAACAGTGCTTACTTGAGATGAAACTTGAGATTGCCACAAACACTTGAGTTCAAGAATTATGCTTTGGGGGTGCCATGTATCTTATATATACATTGTAATATATTTTATTTATTATTGGAAACATTATCATGAAGAATTTTAATTACTTATTTATTATGGATTGATAGTAGTGGTTGTGTTTTGTACCAACAATGGTTGACTATTTGTAATTACTTTCTATGTTTTTATTAAGATGTGTTCCATATGTTGATAGTGATCAATGATTGTCTAGATGTCATGATCACTACTTAGATTATTATGTTGTATCTTTTTATAATATATGTGTTTAATAACAAATTCACATTTATCTATGTTAAACCCAACGGGGTTGTTACAAGTGGTATCAAAGATATGGCTCAAACTCTGGGACCTAATGAGTCAATTAACATTTTTGTGTTCTTCTATTCACCAATGTGATCCTAGTGACATGACTAATTTCATGGGTATTTTGGAGTTGTAATGCCTCAATAAAGAACCATGTTACACCATGATTGGATTTTTGATACTTGGTATATCCTCCTGTATGGCTTGGTGACTATTGTAAGTATGAGACATTCATAAAATGTTATTCAAAACTTTGAGTGTGTACCTTAGGATAAAATTTTACCCTCTTAGAGATATTGATGTTTTTGTTTGTAGTTTAAGATGTTAGGTAGGTAAGTGGATATCATAGATCATGAGTTGTGAACAAGAAATTCCTACCATTTTGATCACCTAGATTGAACACCTTGAGTATGATTACATCTTTCTTGTTAATTAAGTCACAACTATTATTTATGTTTTGTGTTGTGAGTGTTTAAATATCAAGGGATGTTTCTCACTTAAGTATATGTACATTAGTTTTATGTCTTATATATTCAAATCCTAGGAGTCGAAAATCTTACAAAACCATTTTTAGTTTGATATCACCTAGTGTGATGGGAATTTTCGTGTAGTAGAGTATAGATGTTTTGGTCAAGAGCTTCTAAGTGTTAGGAGTTTATTTATGGATTGACACCCCTATGTTTATTTGAATTAGGAATAAGTGTCATTGTTGGAGTATCTAGGTTTCACCCTGACTGAAAAAAGGATTGTTGAGGTCCTCTACCTAAACCTAGTCTAAAATGGGAATGACCGTAGGCTATGTGTAACCTAATATTGGGTCAAACCTATAATATTTTTAATGAGGCTAACTCCTCAGATATGATAATTTGAACCCTCTTCTTTAAAATTGATCTATTGGGGTGAAAAGGGGAGAGAATGCATGAATGAAAACCTACTTTAAGTGTGATGATGCACCAATTCTCAATGATCCACCATTATCTTAGACACTTATATGACTATTAATGAATAAAATGGGGACAAATATTGATTAGATTATATGATAGAGTTTCAAACATGAATATTTCATATGAATGTTGCAAAGAGGCTTGTAACTTGAAGTATGGAAAGAAATAGGTCTATGCAAGACATTATGGACTTATGACACTTCAAGGGAAACTTCAATAGATAACACTTCACACAACCTACAAGAAACTAATAGTCTTAAATCAAGATACATGAAGGACCTATAGATGATGAATAAACAACATACACTCTGAAAATCAAACTTTAATAGATCATATTTAACATTAGATAGAATTTGAACTTGTCTTATATTACTTTAAAGAGTTTACAAAATTATTTTAGTAGAGGTTTGCTATACCCAGCCAAGGGATCCCAATCAAAAACTCAAAGCTAGTATTTATAGGAAGAAAGAAGGTCCAAGAGAGAAAATTTGGCACTAAAGGGGTTCATTGATGATCCCAATTTCACTTAGAATAATCACCACTACAATATTCCTCAAGATTTCCCCTACATTAATGTCATTGTCTCCTTTTTATCGCATGATGGAGAATGTGAATATCAAGACTTAGCTTCAGGAAGTAATCCCCATTTACATATGAATCTCTCTCAAGCACCTTATCATTGATTCCATTCACTATCTTCCTTGATCATGCTTGATATTCTTTACATTACTAGGGAGTTACTCGAGCTTTCTCATGATGTTCTTTTTGATATTACTTACACAGTCACCATTCTGCCATTGCTTCTAAATCTTGAATATAGATCTATTATGGATGAAAAAAATATATTTTACTGGGTTTTATATAGTCATGATTTAAAATGGAGGTCCATAGTTTAAGGTCTCTTGAATCTGAACAAGACATAAAACATACATCTAGAAGCTCTCAAAAAGCTTTATAGGGATTTAATGGTGTTTGACAGCTTTATAGGATCTACTCCTAGTTATCTAGATCATGTTTGATCTTGAATTTATGTATTTTAACTACTTAGGGTGGTGATATCCTTTATCCAACATGTCTACCTTTATGGCATCCTCTGGTTTAACCTAGATCCTATTGGAGCTTGGTTACTTTGTATTTACTTTGCCTAGGTTGAAAACTACTTCTTTGACCTCCAATGAAGAGGCTCTTGGGCTCACCTTCAGTCATTGGATTTTGATGTTAACTCAACCCTATTAACCCCTTGACCCATCTTGCACATTGATCTACTTGGTACAATTTTTTTCAATCCATAAATCTACCTGGGCCCACTAACTCTGTTAGGTGTCATATACCATTGGATATGCAGTATGACTAAACAACAACCATTGATCTACTTCTTTTGAATCCAAATGGATATTTCATGAGGCCCAAAATTGACATTTTAATTCCCATCTTTGACATTCATGTGAACATTTTTGATGTCCACATGAAAATCTAAGATTTTTAAAACCAAATGGTTATTTACCATGGCATAATTTTGATGCTCATGTGAATGTTTTACTTTATTAAATTAACTTTGAAGGCCCATATCTTGAGACAAAAGGCTCATAAAGATATTAATTTTGCAAAGTTATATCAATGCATGAAGGACCTCATGTTCGTGCATTTATTTTGGCTTGAATGGATTTTTAAATGAACTTATAAAATGCATAAATGAGTTGATTAGTCCACTTTTGCATGACGTCCTGATGACGGTCTATCTCTTCAAATCTTGATTTATGAAATTTTGCCTAATCCTTGAAAGCTATGATGATATCCTAAGGCATATGTAAACTTTTTCCATGATCCTTCATGCATTGATCACCATGAGAACCTGCTTCCTCAAAATTTGACAAACTACACTTTAAGTTTACTTAAATTGTTTCAAATTCTTTGCAACCTACATGTGATCTTTGGACCACTCATTCCATCCAAACCTTTTATTATCTATTCAAGAAATTTTCAAGAAAAATATGTTAGTAGAGGTTCCTAATAAAATATAATATGCTAAGGATGAGGATAGTTAAGTTTTATTAGATTGGACAGGATAGTGTAGAGAATTCATATTTAATAGTAGCATGTCAAAGAGGAATTATCATGCGATAGATCAAAATTAAGATTAACAAAAGTTTTCTTAGGGGTTGAAGATAATTTAGATTAATTTAAATAGGATTAAACAAAACATTAAACATATTAATTCATACAAGGAATAACATAAGAAATATAATAGGTAACCATAACCAAAAAGTCTATATTGATCTCAACAAAGGTTCATCATCTTCTTCATACAAGCATATATATTTATAGTCATTTATAGTTCCTGATTATTCACATTATTCTTTTACATTGGCACTAAAAAGAGGGGACTATTCATCTTATATCTTTTTATAATTAATGGAGGATAGGACAAAATACATATAACTAACAATTTCGTACATAACACACAAATATCTAAAGAATATCCTACACATCTTTACTTATCCATTTTCTTCTCCCAACACTTTCTAAAAATTAAAATGTTATCTCATCCTAAGACAACATCATAGGTTCATCTAACTATGGACTAAGGTAAAATCTATAAACTTGGGTAGACTAGTAAGAGTCACAGTGATCGTTCAAGGTGTTGTTTCTAGTTTTTACCTCTTGTGCACTACTTAGCCACCATTTTGAGTTTTCAACTAAGTAGCATACCAACCTACCACCCTTTAAATTTTTCAATAGGCTGGCATAACTAGGTGGATACCCTTTATGGGGTTTTAACCATCCTAGCCTTACTTATCTTTTTAATCATCCAATACAAAAAAATGTGTTCAAAATTTTATGAAATTTGCACATTACACAATAATCAACTAGAAGGGGGTGGTATTGCTAAGGAAGAATAATAAACAATAGGATCCTTAGCCCCAAAATTAATATCCATGTGCTATGTAATTTATTTCTATATCTCAGATGGTAGCTTATAAATAGGAACATTTAGAATTTGGTCCACCTCACTATAAAATGGAGCTAGATCAATTTTAAATGTGTACTAGTTGAGCATCACATCCTAGACCATGTAGATTAGTACAAACATTGGTGCATAAAATCCAATGAGTTCCTTTAGGTTCAAATTATCAATGGTACTCATGTTGGCATTTATATTAATAACCTTTATTTGAATTTTAGTGCTCAATTTCTCTAACTTTTCTACTTAACACTCTGCCTGGAGACCTGCAAATGCACTATGCCATAGGTCCTTGAGGATTTGATCATGTACATTTCCATTAGAATTGAATGATTTTTGGAGAGTAAGTTCAGTCTCATCTACTGATGTAATTTGACTATGCATGGTTTTCCTAGATGTTGTGGCTATGGTGAAGTCTATGCTAGAGTTGATAAGAGAATTATCAAGTTGTTGCTTCCAATCTAGAATATTTCATGTGACCTAATGGGATTAGAGGGATGTAATTTCAATCATGATGTGATAATCCTATAATAGAGTAATCAAAGCTATGGCATGAGTCTTAAGAATGTATCTTAGAGTGTTAACTATGTGAATTTGATAAGCTACACACCAATCTTTTGCTAGCTTTGAGACTAAAGTCTTGAGCCTGTTATATTATGACATCACTTGGTCCTTGATGACTCAAGAGGATAAGCCCAAAAAAGTGTCTTAGATCATATTCATTTATTCATGAAGATGACACATGAGCTCCACATTCTTTGCCTTTGTCTGATCACACTTTTACTTTAGGGAGGTGACCTTTTGTGTGATGGACTCTTGAAAAGCTATGACATCTTCCAATTGTTTCTTCAAAAGTAGTTAGGACATGTCTAAAGAGGCCTCCTACTTGAATAAAAGAGTGGAAAATGTGATAGCAGATGTTATAACATCTGAGCATGGTATGGTAGATAGTGGGAGAGTGAAGGTAGTGCATCAAGTAGCTATTGAGATAACATCTAAAAGACAAACACCTCCTAATAATAGTTATGCTAACTAGGATCCTACCTATGTTATGGGTGGTGATTACAACTACACTATGGACTCTATTACCAACTTATTTTACTGTGCAACATCTTTAGCCTTTTTCCATTTTGACTCCTCTTCCTCATGTTTCTTCTTTTTGGCTTCTTCCTCATTTTTTATCCTCTTCTTCTTTATTTCTCTTCTCTTCCTCTTCTATATTTTTATTTTCTTTTGCTTCATATTTCTCTTTATTCCTTTTCTTTTCTTCTTCCTCTTTGTTCTTTCTCTCTTATTATTCCTTCATCCTTTGTTCTTTTGATTCTCTCTTCTTATTTTTCTCTTGTTCTTGTACAGCTTGGGCCTATGCCTAGGCATGTGCTTATGCTTGTTTTTATTGTATGGCTTCATCATCCTCTTCTTTATTATTTCTAACAACTTACTCTACCTATCACTATGCCTGAAGTGCTATGTCTTGTTTCCTCCTTTCTTTTTCTGCTTCCTTTTCCTTCTTTTCTCTCTCCTCCTATGATTACTTTACTACATCAACTAATTCTTGGGCCTATTTGGACCTATGAATGTCCAAATATACCTCCTTGGAATTCTATGTGGCCTCAACTTCTTTGGCTTGTTGCATTGCATGTGGTTGTTATGCTTCTTTTTTCTTTCTCTTCTTTTCCTCCTTCATGAGCCTACATTTCGCTACACGAGTGACTTATTCCCTAGTGGCCTATTTTTCCTCTATGGTTGGATACTCTAGTGTAATATCTTCAACTTATTGAGCCTATAATGATGGTGGTGAATCATTTGGTCATACCTATGAACTTAGAACCTATGCTTTCCTCTTATTGATTATGACCAATTTTCATTTGGGTAGTGGTGCAAAAGATTCAAGTGTAGGTTCTAATTCATTTGTAGTAATTGGTTGACCAAACATGCATTCTTCCAAAATAGGGGAGAATATTTTATCCCACCATGTTTGGGTCCTATGCACAAATTGTTTAGGTGGACTCTCTAGTAGGGGTACAAAGACAATATTAGGTGTGAATGTTAGAGCAATTGAAGGTTGAAAAAAGTCCATTCTACATTGGAGCTACTCTGATTCTTGTCAGACTATGTTGATAATGATGGAAGGTGGGAAATATGGGAGGTCCACCTAAAGCTCCAAGGGAACCTAATTTTATACTTGTATTATGCATACTGCCTTCCAAAATAATAATTCTTTTTCCTCCTCCTCATAGTAATCTCTAGCCATGTCAACCATCATGACCTGGTATACATCTTTTTCATCAGTGCCCATCTAAATGAGATCATAAGAGTTGACTATTTATGGCACCTTAAGATCATCCTTTTAGGTCATAGTGATATGTGTTGTTCACTTTAGGGGAGGGGATATTGAATGAGTATCTACTTTGCACTTCCCCTTTTGTTTCTATGAGCTAGATATTATTTTTGGTTGTTAAGCAATAAGAATATCTATGGTAAGTGGTATAGATTATAAGGGAGTCATACGACTGGCTACATACTCTTTTTTTTAGGCCACTTTAGCCTATGTCATATCCATTATGATGAAGAATGGGAGTGCCTTGAATGGTGAGTGTGGTAGCTCATGGGTTATGATAAAGGCTCCTTTAGGTAGTAGGGTGACTATGATGCACTAACCCAAGTACCAAAACACATCAAATGGCACTCAATAATGTGTGGTGATGAGGTTTATGTACTCCTACTAAAATTTAAACTTTCCCTCATGTGTGAGAGCTCCATGATCCTACGTCCAAGTGAGATTATAGAATTGATATATCAATTAGTAGTCTGTATCTAGATGTAGTTTACCATTTGGTGACTTCCACTATGTTAAGTAAAGTAAGAAATTGAGGAACTAGTATTAAAACATCTTCCTGGGAGACATGTGACACTTATCTATATTTATGAGTAAATATTGCACAAAATACTTAGGCCAATTGGATTATTCATTTCTATGGATCATCTGGTGGGTGATGTCTATAACTCCCTCAGGTATTTTCTTGGTAGACTTGGTTATCTGCTAAAATATTTTGGTGATGCATGTAACAAGAATGTGTACTAGTTCATCTGGGATTTCATCAATAAGAATCCCTTAGTTAGACCTCATATATATATATATCTTAAACTTGTTATAATAATGGAGGCATTTTTATCTTATAGGGTAGTAAAGAGTCTCCTCATACATGCATGCATAAAGCTCAGGCCATGGCCTGTGTAATGATTACCACAATGTCATCTAGACCCAAATAGATTATGCCCTCATTGTATCACCCATGTAATACTTGAATGATCTCTCCCAGGTCACAAAATATGGGAAATATCAATAATCACTCAATGTCTATGTTTTAGAACTGGTGGGGAGCTATGAGGGTGAGTGGTTGTGTAGTATCAACAAGATTAGGGTAGAAGAGCTTTTACTTATCTTGGAAAAGGTAATCAAATGTCTCTTGGTCACTATACTTAGTTTTTCAAAGCACCATGTCTACACCCATAACTTATTTTTGATCATCTGTGAGATCCCTAATTAGTTGTGAAGTATCCAGGGCTATGTGAGATGGTGAAATTAGAATGATTTGTATGCTTGAAAATGTCTTGGATCTTGATAATTGTAGATCATGAAAAATATTCTTAAAAATGAAATATCAAATTTCTAATATAACTTATATTTTATAGATTTATCACCTCTTAGCTTCTATGTCTAGGCTATGCTTATCTATCTACTCATCTTGAATGTAATGGTAGATGTGGCAAATCTATATCCAATTTGTCTATTAAAGTAGTTAGTCATTGGCACATGTGTGGGTTTATGCCATTATGTTCTTTGATGTCCATATGATGGGTATGGGTATCTAATTTTTATGAGCCATTGATTTATTTAATATCACCTCAATCAACCCTTGGCTCATGTATTTACTTTTAGTGGATGACCTTTATCTAATGGATACCATACTGATAGGATGTTTTGGCATATTTCTCAAAATTAATATTTTCTTACTTTTTTGGTAGAACACATGGATATTCCTATGCACATCTATCACATGCAATGCTTGGTATTTTAAATTCACAAATGTTATTGTTGAAATCATCTACAAAAAAAATAACATAGAAAATAAACACATATAAAATTAAAAAAATCCTAATCTACATGGTGTTATTCACCACCCACTTAGCTTGCAGAATGAGATCAATAGACTTATTGGTGGTAGGGATTAAGCCTACATCTATTTATCCATCTTGGTAACATGATTCCTTAAAGATATCTTAAAACCATAGTTCCTTTCTACATTAGGTCATATATAATATAGGTCACTTTCCATCATATCTATAGTTTTCCCATGAATGCTCTAAACCAACTGTCATATAATAAGATTGGTTGATATTTATGAAATTATTTATGGTTCAAATTCCTATCATGTCATGATTTTTGGCTCTACTTATGTACTTCCTTCATCCAGGCTGTTTTATGTCTAAACTCATCCATCTGATTTAGTTCAAGGATCTTGTTAGTAAGAGACTCCTAATCTCTAAGTCACATGACCATGGCAATGCATAGGCTAGGTACTAAGTATTCCATTGGCATAACTACTTCTAAACCATACACCAACTAGAATGGTGTAAACCCTATAGCCATTTTTAAATGTGTGTGATATACCCACAAAATCATATGAATGTGATCTTCCTAGTCATCTCTCTTGAGATCGTATATTTTTGTCAGCATCTTACCTAGTACTTTATTATAAACTTCAACTTGGCCATTGGCTTGGGGATGATACATAATGTTTTTGTGATGAGAGATCATAAATTATTTAGTTAGAGCCTTGATGGTATTGTTTATAAAGTGTGTTCCTCTATCGATAACTAATTTTATAGGGCATTTAAATCTTGTAATGATAGTTTGATATAGAAACTTCACTACCTCCTTTGTACTATAGCTAGATATTGTAGTAGCTTCAACCCCTTGAGTAAAATAATCAGTCATAGTAATGATGTACCTTGATTTATTTTGCTTGATTGGTGGATTGATTTGTCTAAAAAAATCAATTCCCCATTATTTGAAAGGTTTTTTGGCTAATAGAGGTTACAAAGGCATCTCATCTTTCTATAGTGGTTTACCCATATGTTGATAAACATCACAGCTTTGTGAAACTCTATTTGCATCCTAGAAAAAATTTGGCCACCATAATCTACTTTGTAGTAAATTTATATCCATGGCTTCTCCCATAAAATTCCCTCTTGTGAGTCCTTGATGAGCTTCTTTTAAGAGTTAAGGTCATTCATGTTTCAGATCAACACTACATAAGATTTCATCCTTTCCCAAGTCATATAAAAACCCATTAATGATGGTATATGGTAGTGCTATTGTCACAAACTAATTTTTGTCCCACTCTTGAAAGTGTACAAGGAAGATTCCTTGCTTGAGGAAGTTGGTAATAGTTTTTCTTGCATTCTCTCTTCCTGGCTTGACATTTATGTGGAATTGAAACTCTTGGAATAACATCAACCATCGAGAGATACTTCCTCATAAAATTATTTTGTTGACCAAATATTATAGGGATTAATGATCAGTGAAGACTTCAAATTATGTCATAAGAAGATAGTGCTAATTTTTATAAAGTGTGAGCATAATGTCTAATGCTTCCCATTCCATGGTTGTATAGTTTTTCTCTACATCAGATAGTTTCCTTCTATCAAAATGAATAGGATGGTCTATAACACCATCTCTAGGTTGTGTAGGAACAACACCAGCTATGATTCCTAAAGCATCCACATGTACATGAAAATGCTTACTCTAGTATATAAAAATAAGTATAGGCACATTAACTAATATCTGATGTAGCTCGATGAAAGATGTTTGGCATTCTAAAGTCTAGGAAAACTTCACATTATTACACAATAAATATTCTAATGGAGATGAAATTGATGTGTAACCTTTAAATAAATTATGATAGTATCCTGTATGCCCTAACAAATAACACACTTCAGTAAAACTAACAGGTAGAGGCATACTTAGTATTACTATGATTTTAGCTAGATCTACCATAATACCTTCATTTCATACTACGTGTCTAAGCAAAACACTAAAAGGTGTGAATATAAACATTCATTCAAATTCAAAGTGATGCATAGAGCTTGGAATCATTCCAACATTAGATGCAACTTAGACAAGCGTTATTTGAATAAGGAAATGTTATCCCAATCATCCAGATAAACTTTTAGGAAGTCATGAATAAAATCCTTGAATTATATAACTAATGCATGAGAGAACACCATAGGTGTGTTCTTATGGATAAAAGGTATGACCTTGTACCCAAAATAAACCCCATTCTATTGAAATTTTTTTTTTAGCTCAATCTTCTTTTATGATAAGATCTGATGATATCTAATGATACCAACCATGAAATAATATACCTCATGTCCTATGACAAACTCCAAAACTTCATCTATAAATGGTATTGGAAATGGATCATTTACATAGGCATTATTTAGAATGTGATATCCCTACATACTTGGATTTCTCCTATTTTTTTGGGATAAACTACCATGGAGCTTACCCAATTTACTTTTTCCACTAGATAGTTTATTATTGCATCCATCATTCTACCTAATTCAACCTTTACTTTCATATTCATATTTGGATTGAGGTTATATGGGTTCTTCTTGATCATCTATATGCACTCTTTTAATTCAATGTGTATATCTCCAAGAGATGGGTCAACTCCTAAAACCTCTAAAAATTCAGTGGGAAAGATGTCTTGGTAATACCTTAGAAGTTTTAGAGCTTCTAAAATTTTAGTTTCGATCTAATAGTCACCTATGCTTGCCATTTTTGGAACCTCTTCTATTCTAATGTTAGTGAAATGATTTTTGATAGGCTACTAATAAATATTACATTTTTATTCATTGATATATTCATGTATCTTCCTTTGCCCTTCCTATTCAAGAATTCAAATGTTGTGTAGCTTATCTTCTTTAGTTAGTGATGTATTGGTTTCCTTGAGTGGTTCAACATGTCACTCCAGTTTGAATAAATCATTCAGATCTAAATCACCATCAAAATCAAAATCCTTAATGTCTTTTTCCTCATCTTGGATCTAATGACATGGCTACATTAGAGGTTGTTCTTCATTATTAGTAGATTTATACCTTTGTAGTGCTAAGTTAAATTAGAGGCTATATTTTTCTATGTAGTGGATTTTGTTGTGGTGCTCAAGTCTTTTATGCACCCATGACATAAAAAAGTAATTGATTTTATGTAATGAATTATAAACTAATGGATTTTCATCTTCAAACAAAAATGTCTATATAAAATCACTCTACACTTAAGCCCAATGCTTGGTCTCCCTTTTGCATTCCTAGTGCATGTACCATATTACTGGTAGTAGAGCGAGAGTATAGTGGAAAATGTGAACCCAATATTTTGGTGTGACACATTCCTCATTCCAAATGTCAACACATTTATTTATATGAATTTTAGGACATTCACCTTCTTAAAATAATGTCAAATTAGTGTGGATAAATTGTGGCATTTAGAATCTATTGATCATGAGCTTATAGGCATCATCCCATTCTATCTAGTTGTCTTGATCAATTGCCTACCATGTCAAAACTACTCCCTTTAGAGCATAATTTAAAGCATTGGCCCATTGATTGATGGTTGAAATATGGAATTGAAGCATAACATGAAATCATTGAGGTCCTTTGTTACATAGTATATAAGAAGTTATCACTTGTACATAAAGACCATTCACATTGGTCAAAGCTCATGGTCACCTCAGGCCTAGTTGAGGAGGTGGGAATGTGAGTCACCACTGATAGATGAAGCTAATTCCTATGGAAAACTACCTTTCCTTATCATCTCTATGTAGTCTTGAATGTGATCATCACCTTGATAAATTAAATCAACTTTATACTAAGTATGAGATTTTATAGACATAAAGACACATTATTCAATTACAAAATAATTTACCATAGGCTATGTAACTATTGGTTTAGGTCTCCATTGTTTTGATGACTTGAATTTTTGAGTGATAAATGATTGTACATGAGGTTTGGTATGCTATTACATGAAATTGCATTTATTTATATGAAAATCTTTTAGATTTTCCTCAAAATTCACCTTCATCCAACTAGTTTCTTGTAGAGCATATGGAGAGTCTAGTTTAGCTAGAATTATGTAAGGCTTGTGCATTCTACTAAGAAAAATCACAATAAATTTATTACCTTAATGTGCCTTAAGTTGATTGTGCATTATATTGATAGTCATTTAACCATCATATTTCCAATTTTTACCTATCATCATAGGGTAGTGTGTTGCTATGATCTTCATGTCGATGATTTTAAAGTCACCTTGTAGAGATAAGTCTATGACTTTGATCTTGACATATTATAGTCTACCAATGGGCTCAAATTTTCCATAATTAGCTAGGCTTAAGGTTACTAGGATATAGCTCAGAGACAGTCATCCAATAGCTTCCCATTTTAAATTGAGGAATCATATTAATTATACTACCAAAATAAAATACAATATTTGATATCTTGCAATCAACAACCTCAATATCAATTTGTGCATCAACATCCTAGAGCTTCTTCATCTTGACATACCAAATCAGTTTTTATGTCTTTTATTGTCCATGCTATGCACACTTTAGAATATTATGTAGTAGATTCATGATGTTCTATGATATATCTTCATTATGTAGAGTACTCAAATTTTTTAATAGATCTGTAAGTACAGTGACAAATCCATCTTGGTGTATAATGTACATGATCTGGTCATACATTTACACATCTCTTAATGTAACATCACCATCAGTATTATCCTAATGTTGATTATATTTCAACATCTATGCAACTTCATACATTAGGCTCTTGTCTGTGGTCATGTTTGGATATTTATCCTGTTTAACTTTTTTGATGCCTTGATCCTAAGGCATCTCAAGTGGAGGTAACCCTTGTTCCACATGTTGTTGTCACATAAAAAAATTAAAAAATGTATTTTTTTAGGCTTCACACTTCCCATATTCACATTTTGGATGGCTTTGTCCTTTCTTTACTTATCTAGAATAGAGAAATCTTCTATGTCATGCTTGTCAGATATTTTATAATATGTGCAATACAACTTTATTTTTAGGTCTATTGGGAGATTTGGTTGGACATGATTGTATTATCCACATAGGTAGCATTGTAGGGGAGGCTACTGGTAGGTATTTCCTTTACCACCTTGGTATCCTTCTCTATAACTACCATGACCTCCTCCTCTATTAGACTGATATCCACCTTGATATCCTCGTTACTATGTAGTGTTCCACTACTAGTGTTACTAACTATTGTCTCTAATTCTAAATTGTTGTTGCATAGCTAGTGTGGTATAACTCATTTGTTATTACTACATTATAGATGAGATCCAAAGTGTTGCATACTAGTATTAAGGAGATAGAGGTGTCTAAATCAATGAATGAGGGGTCCATCTAGCCTGACTGTGATGCTGGTAATATGGTGAACTTAGAATCCATTATGGATCTATTTGGGTTGCATATCTTTATTGACCTTTAGGCTTAGGATTGTTTGCTTCATTGAGGAGATTTGTTGTGCTGTGATAGTGAATACATTTTTAGAGATGCCTTATTTAAGCTCCTATAAATACCTAAAATTCTTCTCATAATGGTTAGGCAACTTGCATAAATTGCAATTTAGATTTTGTGTATTATTTATATGTTTTTATAGAAGGTGGAATTGTGTTGTGGCATGCTTTACTACTTGACAGAGTTTATATAATTCTATCTTGACTTTCAGACAATCATTTTAATGGTGTCCTTTTTTTATATATTTTGTACACCATAGATTCAATTTAGGTTTATTTACCTTATGGTATTAATCCATTATTTTCATGAAAGAATATAGTGGGTTTTCAATTTTAGAATTAGTAATAAGAGCTTCTCCATAATCTTAAATCTATTCTATGCACATTGTAATATCTCTAGAATATGATTTTGTATCATACCAAGTTTATGTAATGGAAAAATGGATCTTGGTTGTTAGTCCTTCAATGAACCATGATGTTTTGTCTTTATCTGTTAAGGAAAATTATACTTTATTCATCACATCAGAGAATCTATGATCATAGTCACAAACTAATTCTCTAGACTTTTGCCTTATCTCCTTCAAGTCTTATATAGTCTAACTGGTGCATTTCTTAATCTTAAATTTTGTGCATTACCTGCTAAAGGTCTATTTTGTATATAAACTCTAGTGCTCTCCCAGCTAGGGACCATACTAATTTGCACTTTTGAATAGTTTCATCAATGACACCCTTAGTCTTCTATTTCATTTTGCAAATTAACAAGTACTATTCAGGATCCATGGATCCATCATAGATGGATAAGTTTAAGAATCCTCTTAGATGAGTCATCATATTGACTAGTGTGGATGGAGTCTTTTTCATATCTATTATCAGAGGCATATACATATTGTGTGATTATAATTATGTACTACTCTACACACTAGGAGAATTATCATGTGCATTTTGCTTGTCTATGCTTCATTCATTTTACTATTTAGTTCTAGATAATCCTATGGCCTTCAAAGCCTTCATAATTTATCTTGTTTGAATTTAAGTACCCCAATGGTTCATGTCTCTACAAATGGTATTTTACCAACTATTATCCTCTTACTCACCTAGCTAAAAACTTCTACTAGAATATAAAATATTGAGCTACAGAGATGCATACACTTCTAGTGAATAGTTCTTTCCAGTAACTTCTTCTACTATACTTGAACCTATGATTAACCTATGACTTTTCTCTATTTCTTTGAGTAATTACTATTCTTATGATAATAACCTTTGTTTTAGCTATGCACTACTTCTATATTATATCTATTGTACTCCTAAACTACTCTCATCTTCCTCTTTGCACATCTCATCTTCATCTCATTCTTCATCCTCTTCTTCTATCTATCAACATTCATTCTATTCATCCTTTATTCATATTTTCACTCATCACATATTTTCACTCATTCATCATCTAATCTACTGCTACTCTTACTTCTACTTGTATCTATTTAGGTATTCTTCTGGTGGTTTCATCTATTCTATTATTGCAGTTGTCATTATGAATCCAAACTTTTCTTCTAACTCTTCTTCCCTCACATTTCCATTCTACATTCAGGTTCAAATTCACATACTCATCTACCCATCATTCACCATCATGTGCACATATTGCCATATGCTCAAAGTGATTAATCTATATTGGCTAGAGTAGGCATCATGGCTTTATCCGTAACCAATACCTTTAAAAAGAGAGGTAGTTATTGAAAACATTTTCCTTTGATTCCTTGGACAAAATGGTCAAGTACAGCTTCAAATGATATATATTCTTGTACTAAAAACTTGGTGATATATCCATCTATGGTGGTGGTAACCCAATAGTCTATCACTCTCATCCAATCAGTTTTGAGTTTCAATAACTAGTCTATTTTCTCTTCATTCCAAGTGATTATTTCTTTCATTCTGGGATTGAAGCAATATTATTCTAGTCGTGTCAACTAGTGGGCATAGAGGTGATTTATCATTCCTTCACTTTCCTCTGACATCATTATAAGTCCCTAATAGGATTCTAATTTTCTTGATGATTGAAACTTGTTTCTAAAATGTTATTTTGAACCATATTCCTTAAAGTTTATGAAATAGTGTCTTAGAATTCTTATTGATAGAGAAGTTGTAGAAATGGAATGGATTGATGCATCTATGTGGTTATAATTTTTCTGTCAATCGTGTAAGTAGATTAAAATACTACTCATACAAGTTTGGTAAATAGGTAATGATTTTGGCAACTTGGGTTGCAATGTTTCCTTTTACCATGTGAGGGTATTTAAGATTTTTGTTGTTGAAAGTTAGTTATCTAATTTCCACTTGTGACCTTTTAGATTCATAATTTATAGCGATAATTTATCTAAAATTGTGAACTTAGACCACAAGGAGTGGCGAGTCTTTAATTTATATTGGTTCTGGACTAAGGTTTAAAAGTTGATTAAATTTTTTATGTTGTTATATACCCTTGATTTGATTGATGTTATTCTATTTTTATTAAAACATTTTATTTGTAAGGAGTTATTTATGTACCTTTTCATTGAAAGTGAGTAGGATAAAGGATGTGGAAAACATTTTCGTAGTCTAAAAGGGCTGAGATAATTTCTTTAACTTGTTTTGTACTAGCTAAGAAAGCAAGGAGATATTGTCTCACTTGATCCTTTATAGGCTTGTAAGGACAATGTGATCCTTGGCCTTTATATGTTATGTTAATTTTAACAATATTTACTCTTAACTATGAATATAATAGAATAGGTTAAGTTTTGAAATATGATACTAGTTATGTTAGGCTAATGGCAACTTAATACAATTACAAAATGATTGTATGATTTTTCTTGTATGTATGTTGGTACATCTAGAATTATTTAGCATGTAATTATTAATTTCTATGATATGTTGTATGGATTTGTGATTCATTGAACCTTGTGCACATTTTAGAGATCACTAGGTCATGAAGATTGAAGGGAAGAGTGATGAATTAGGAACATGAATACTAAGAGGTGGGAGTGGATCCTATTTAGTCTCACATTAACTTAGTAGTCACTGAGTTTGGGATCTGATAGATAGACTTTTAAAATCCAAGATTTGATAGATGAACTTGTCAAATTTAGATGTATGGTAATACATATGTATATGGTGGAATGTTTATTCCTTAATTTTTTATACATTAGAAATGTAGTATTTCTAGTTCCTATTCATCATCATATGTGTCTAGAGTTTTGTGGAGTAGAAACAATATTGACATGTTATACTTATCACGAGCCACATAGAGTAGTGATAGTATTAAATTATACACATCATTTTTTCTAGGTTCCTTAAATAATTTTTTATAGAATGAGAAATACACTCTCTAGGTTAAAGAGATGTACAGAGGAGATTGGAAGGTTTTGTGTAACTCTCCTTGACCATTTGTTTTTGGATTTTATGATGACCTCATGAGCTTTTGAAAAGTTAATGAAACTTTCACTAAGATATGTGGGACCCTTTGAGGTATTAGAAGTGGTCAATACTAAAGTTTATAAACTTGTCTTGATGGTTCTAAACCCCAGGGTGGTTATGACAGAACAATTCAGAGTAAGTAATACTCGTAAACATTTTTTTCCATAATAGGGAGATGTCATACATTAGGGTCTTATGGGACCAATACTCTGGGAATACTGCTACTTGGGAGAACTATGATGAGTTCTACAAATAATTTTACATTTATTTACTTGATTTGATACTTTATACTATGTTATTTTTATATTGTACAATGTTTTTAATTTAGAACTTATGTTGGAAAAAGAGTCATTTAGGATGATGACTAACTTTAGGGGGAAGAATATTATATCCTGATTCCTTACTAAGCAAACTATTTGATTATCTATGGATATTTATAGTTGTCAAATTTAAATTTGACTAGTTTTTGATAAGATTTGAGATATATAATATTATGGGATAATAGGATAATGCTTAGGTTTCATGTTTACATTAATATGAGCTAGCTATAGTGTATATGTTTAGATTACATACATGTTGATTTATTATTTCAACTATATTTTATGATGTATGAATATCATGTTGATATGGTATAACTACTTACTTGTTGTGAGGTTGATGTAGGGGAACTCATCCATCAGAGTGTGATGGAGGGAGAGCATCATTGGAGAGGGTGACATAGATGGAGATGTTGGAGGATGATAGAGAAACTGACTGTAACCCTACACACACCATAGTGGCTAGCATATTTTAGAATGAATAATAAATGGTTTGGACATGTGATTATTCCTAATTGCATTAGATATCCATTTATACATGGTTTTATTAGCATAGTTTAATGGTTTTGTGGAAATACATTGTATGTTAGTCTAGGTTTATGCTTGGGTAATTTTATCTTGTGTTATTACATTTATGACCATTAATGTTTTCTTGGAAATGCAATTTGTGTGGTTAGAGTAAATTTTAATTTATTGACTAAATAGTTAGTCATTAAATTATTATGATAATAGAAGGTTTGAAAATAAATAAAAATAATAATAAAAAAGGGAAAATATCTAAAATTTGATAAAAAGTTAAATAAAGTAAAAAATTGGTAAAATATAATAAAAAAGAAAAATAAGGAGAAAATTTAAAAGGAAGAAAAGATATGCTTTTCTCATGGAAGGAGAGAATAAGAGGATAAAAGTAAGGGAGAAGGAAAAGTGTGTGAAGAAGAGAGAAAAGAAAAAAGGGAAGCACTAAGGAGGAGTAGAGATCAAGCCAGGCTAAGTATTCTGATTAGATTGTGTTATTCCAATTTGGGCACCATAAACAGGTAGGAGATGTCCTTATATTCATGTGAATTTTTGTGTCTAGATCTTTACAAAGCATGGTTATCTTGTTACATTTATGGATCTATGTGTTAATCAAAGTAAAAATATATTTATCATTGGGATCCTCTATGTGTAATATTGCCCATAACTAAGATTTAACCTAGTCATATTAATAACCCTTCCCTATGGTTGAGCCTTGCCATCTTAGTTTAAGATGTTTTACTGCCTAGATTTAGTATCCACCTTAGCTACATATATGAAGACAAAAAGAATACAAGTCCATCAATAACCATTTCATTTTCTAATTCATAACCTATTTGATTTTTATAGATGACCAATGAGAATCATTTTAGTTTTGATTATAAATACAAAAAAAAAATATAGAATTAAGACACAAGCAAATAATTATACATAGATAAATTGACTACCTACATAAGATCTATTGTTCATTTATTTTACTAACATTGATGTTTACATACATCAGATATGATGTTCATTTATATTACTAAAAATTCTGCCTTACATGCAACCAATATACTTTTCATTTCTTTTACTATGCGATGATGTTTATCATACATTTAAATTTTAGTAAAATGCCCAGTCAAACTTAACAAGTCATCTCTCCCTAGGAGACACACTTACTAATCCAAATGCAATCACCTTCTTCTCACTATGGTGGGTGGAGGAATGATTCTCTTTCCTCCTCCATGTCATTCAACACATATCTTAAATTTAGAAAATACATAATTCTCTAGATTTGCATAGATCTCTGGCGCTTTATGGATATCAATCTCCTTATCTTATAAAATCATTCCACTTCTGTGTATATGTTTCACAAAAGAACATAAGGCAAAAAATTTAGGATCTAACTCATGAATGAGGGTCTTATGTTTGTTTAAAAAAAAATAAAAACAAAAGTGATGCTATATTAATGTATGTAAAACTTTAAAACATTGATTCAATTCCCATACTATGAGTATTTTCTATGTAACAATTATAGATAATATTGGTATTAGTTATCTATGCAAGAATTCAAATCCCATACTCATATTGCTAATATTGATAATACTCATAGTGATAGATAATGATATTTTATAATAACCAATGATCTTATATTGATAATAATCATAGTGCATCAATTATAGACAAAACTTAACTACAAAAATCAAGTTAGTATTATCTCTTAGTCTCTTAATGTTTATACTCTCAGTGCAATGATTCAAAAATTAATTTCAATGACTCAGCTATTAGGTGTAGTGACCTGTATAATTAAATTTACTTAAATGAGCCTGCACAATAATTTATTGAAAAGTAGTGATTTAAATATATGCATACTTAACTTGAGCAACATACTTACCGATATATTTACCTATTGTGTTTTGAATAATTAATTAATGGAGCTATAACGACTTGAATAATTAATGCATCAAGATAATTGAGTTATAACAACTTAAATAATGTAGTACCTGAAGAATCCAAGGCTGAGGATAACTAAGTTTCTTAAATGCACACTTGATTTCTTTTGTATTTTCAACACTTATGAATGTAAAAGCAAACTAGCTAGTGTTATAAATGCACAATTGAATTATTATTTTTTATTTTATGATTTTAATGAATATAAGTTTTAAAATGAATTAATCTAAATACCCTTTGCTTTTCTATTTTCATATTTAGATGCATGCAAGAATTTAAAACTTAAAATGAAATGATCAAATGAGATATGAAGTGAAAAATATTGAATGTAAATAGAATTGTTGGTTATAACAGTATTTTAAATTAATGTACATATCTATTAAAATTATTTTGATGGAAAATGTGACCAAATATTTAACAAAAAAATTCTAATGTGTTGCTGGTAATGAAAAAAGAGAGTAAGATTTAATGTTACAAGTGAAAAAATCAAAAGAAAGGTTTTGGGAAGAAATTATATGCAAGTATAGAACATTGTGGGTAAATAATTTGTGTATGTTAAAAATTTAAAATCATATATTTATATTTATATTTATATTTATGGGAAATTATAGGCAAAGAAAGAAAAAACTTGTAATAAAATAAGTGAAGAAGTGGCACTCAGGAAGGTTGGAATGTATGAGGACTTACACAAGAAATTTATCCACCTTTTTTTTTTACCAAAAATAGAAAATTTATTCAAGGGTATTTAAGAGTATGAAGAGGAAAACAAGTGTAATTTAAATAATGTTTATCTACACAAGAGACCCAAAGGAAATAACTTCTAATAAGTTCACACACACACATAAGAAACTATGAATAAATTAAAATATACAAATAAGAAGTTGTGGAAATTTGAGTAATGATAACACAAGCATGTACTCATAAATAATTAGATCAAATATGTGTAAAATTATGTAGGATGAAGAAACGAAGGCAAAGATTTGAGAATATCTTCCCCAAGACCTTTATTGTTCATTGATTTTGTAGAGGGTAATCCAATTCAAATTTTTAAAAATTATTAAAATGTGTATGAAATATTTATATTTTTAACTTTTGACTCACTAAAAATTTCTAAATAAAGAAAACTAATCTAATAAAAGTGCAGGAAAGATATAACACAAAAAATTCCTACCTGTCAAGCAATGATGATAAATTATAAGTGTGTTTTTAGTTGCAAGTCTTGAATCCTTAGGCTACATCCTAAATATGACTATGCAATTTTACCTAGGGATAATTCTACTAGTAAGAGAGATATAGAATAAAGAAATTGAAATAAAAATAGTGAAGGAAAAAATAATTACGTGGCTGCATTTCAAAATTGATATAGTGCAAGTTGTTCATTTAAGAATTTTCTTATCTAAATTTTAATGGGAATAAGCATATTTGTAAAATAAAAGTAATGGGAAGTTAATATTAGTGATGAAGAGTTTAACTAGTGTGATTGGGAGTTAAATGGAATGATTAGGGGGTTAACTAGGATGATTGGGAGTTAACTAGGATGACTAAGAGTTACTTGAGGTTGTGCATCAAAAGTAGAGCACCAATTACATAAATAATTTCAAAACATACACTATATGAGTTGATTTGGGAGTCCTAATAATAGTGAAAAAATACCACTTTAGTTATGTAGTTTTAAAACTACTATGGTTATTTGTAAAAACATCACGCTAATCTTTCCATACACAATAAAAATCTAGGTTTTAGAATTTTTGAGCCTATATTTCTACAAAATTGAAATTTAAGAAAATTTTAAATGTATTAGAGGGAGAATGGGGAAGGGAAGGGTTTGAATGTGTCACATTTTTATTCAGAGGTTTTTCACCATCATCATATTTTTGACATGTTTCACTATACAAATTTTGGGTACGTATAATATTTTCATGCCAACTTGTTAGAATGTAGATTAATATACAAGAGATAATATTTTAGGGCAAAAAGTAGAGTTATTATGGAGGCTAAATAGGTCCATGTACAATCATAAGACGTATTACTCAAGATTACTCTAGGGTTTCAAGGATCATCTCACAGAGATGAGTATACCAACATGAATCTCATCTATGTGGTGAGCCATCCCTATATTAATTGAGGTGAATTAGGCCAAGGTTAATTATCTTAATTTACTTTAATAAAGATAAGTTGAGCTAGGATCCCATATAAGAGTGATTTTAAATTTATCAACTTAGGTTTAAAATTTTTACCTAAGTATATAATTAATGTATGAGGCATATGAAAATCGCTATATGCTAAATATCTTAGTATAATAATTAATGCTAAATATTAGTATATACTTTAGATAACTTGGTATTTGTGTTGTATGGGATAACCTGCTATATAATGATAATGATGGATATGTCTCATAAATTCAGTATAATGATGGACGTGTCTCATACATTTAGCATAATGATGGAGATGTCTCATCAAATATGTTTTAGATCACATATATATTACAAATAAAATGCATTGCTTAGATTCTCACATATTATCTTAATCGATATAACATATTTATAAGTACATTGCCATATATTTGACTGCATATTATATGTTAGTGGATATAATATTTTAAGATATTATATATTAGTTAAATATCTTAGTCAATAATTATTTAATAACCATATAGGAATTCTTTGCTAGAGCATTAATCGAGGAATAGTTTATTTATGAATATTGGGAGAATATAACATATGCGTGTATACCAGGTTGTATGCATCTAAGTTTTGTGGACACATATAATAATTGGGAAACCTACTTAGGTAGGGATAAATTATGAAGGACTATTTGTTCATTGAGTCTCTTACCTTATAAAATCATAAAAATAATTTATGGACAATAATGTATAATTATTGTTAAAATCACTTGGAGCTTTTGATTTAGAAATATAGTGACCCCTTGATATAGAATTTGTAGATCATTTGTGTGTTTATACATTGTACATATTATGTAGTACAATTATTTGTATATAGGTGTATTAGGTCATATGCCTTGGCTTCTAGTTAAATGGGTGGTTATATGAGTTATAAAGTGTCTGAGAAACTGAAACTATAACCATGTGAAAATAGTCTCCCAAAAATGGAATGAAGTGTTTAATGTAAAGATTATAGTGGGTTTATGAGTTATCTTTTCTCTATAAGTATTATTAATGACTACCTATAAGTAAGTAACATGTACATACAATAGTATACTATATTATTATTGCTTTGCTATATACTTGGATCTACTTATAGAGAATAGATTAAGCAGTTTAACATAAGGTATACCAAGGTGGTATAAACATATACTTGTTGGACCATTATTTTTGTTTGTGGGTTAGTTGTTTCTTAGAATTGTAAGACTGGTTATTCATAATTATGTAATTATGTTCATATAAAATGAAATATTATATTATAGGATGCCATAGACTACTATAGTATAAATATATGTTATACCTAGGTGGTGCATACTATGATTGTTATGTCTTGATACATTCATATGTTTACTAGACTAAGTGTATACATTTTGGTTATTAATATTAACATGTCTATGAGAGTTAGTAGAAATTTATGTATGTGTGCATACTACCTTTGAGAGTATAGAGAATGATAGAATAGAATATTTTGTGTTTCATGGATACTATGACTTGATTTTTATATCTAGTTGCTTGAATAGAGTCATATGTTTCCATGTATTTAAGACTACCTTACATGATTGATTGTGGAAAACTAGTAGCTATGTCTTAGAATGATAGACTATGGTAATATGAGTTATCATAGGGTGTAGTATGTTTGGAAACTAATTATGATAGTTTAAATCTAAATTTAAATGTGTATTTTACCTAGGTGGTATAAACTGTAGTCATTATTTCTAGTATGAGATAGATAATAATGTAAGACTGATTCATATGTTTGATGGAATAAATGTATGCTTTGATTACTCTTATGTTTAACATGTTATGTGATATGATTGATAACAAGTTATACATTGTATGAATCTTGTGGTTAAATTATGTTTTACCAATATTGCATTGTTGATACTGAGTAAGAAGTGATATGGACTTCACTAGCTTACTAGCATCACATGCCAGATGAAGGCAATTTGATCAAGTGGTGTGTATGAATTTTGATTGATCTATAGATTACTATAATTTATTTTTCTTAAAACTTTGTCCAAAGTATGTTTAGTGAGACATTATCATTTCATGAGTGTGATTTACATATTTATGTGATATCAAGTAATAAAATGGGTTTTATATGATACATTGCATGTTTATTTTTAGAATTCATATAGGACATGGGTACTTTATTGTCTCTCTAGATTCATGTGCCATCACTATTTACTCATCCATGAAGGGAGGACCATTTCTTGATGGGATTAGAGTGGGGGATCATTGGTCCATGGTGTTAGAGGTACAATTACTTGGGGGCTAAATCAGTGATGCAAGATAATCCAATGTAAGTACAAACTCTTAACCATTCAACACATACAATCATGATGCATACAAATTAACCAATACAATGAATAAGGAAGATATAACAAGATCAAGCACATAACACATGATATATATATATGAAACCCTCTTGGGGGATAAAACCCATTAAACCTTATAAGATAGACTACAATCCTATAATAAAAATATCCAAATTTAGACCATCATAAAATGATCAAGGAACACTCATCCCTTAGTTTAGTGAGACACCCATCCCACAAGGAAGAACCAACCCCCCTAGACAACCAAGCACCAACCCATATACCTTGATCTAATCTCCACTTCTGATCTAAAGTCTTATACACCTGATGAAGGAGTTATATTACTTACACTCTTTCCCCTTTACACTCTCAAAAAAATTACACTCAATCCATGCATAAAAAACACACTTTTGGATCACTCTAAAACAATTTATAGGGATTACTCACTCAATCTACATCTTCTAGGCTTATTAGGTCCAATGATGTACATTTTCATCTTCATCAACTTGATCAGATAAGCATGGTTGATCTTATTTTATATATAATGGTCCTCACTAACTTGTACCTTTTTTTTCAAATTTTCTCTCCTTTTATTTACTCCATGCTCTCACCACTCTTCCAAATAGGCCAATTATGCCTAGTATTTATACCATTCACTCATCTAACCCATATTGTTCAGCCAAGATGATTCACACACTTGTATTATAATTGAAATAGGTCTATATAAATGTTACATGGGTGAGATACTCCACTCCATAATTCATCCATAGTCCTTAATACTCAAATCTTTTATTAGGCCTTAATGAGACCTAAAACAATTAGGCCTTCACATCCACACACTACACTTGAAAAATATTGGATCACCTTCAGCTTCTACCAAAAATTAAAACATATCAAACATACCTCTTGTTGTCCCCCAAAAATATCACTCATTTTTGGGACAACATTTGAACTATTTTGGTCCTCAGACCAAAACAATCTCTACCCTTCTCAAAATTTGTTCTAAGCATTCAAATTCCTCATTTTTCAAGATTCTCAAGAATCTATGGACTCTTTAGGCTTGAATCTATGGACTCTGCAGGCTTGAATCTACAAACTCTACAAGAAGAAAATCTATGAACTCTATAGGAAGAAAATCTATGGACTCTGTAGGCCAAGTTCAACGGACTTCACAGGTTGATTTCTACGGACTCTACAGGAAAGAAGCAAGCTCTCAACACTTAGGTGATTTCAAAGTTGGTTCAATGACAAGGTTCAACATCAATAGCAAGAGTTAAGCACATTTGTTTGGTTTAACAAGTTCAACAGACTAATGGTTTAATAGGTTCAAAGGCTTCTATAGGCAGGTTCAATCAACAAGTTTCTGAGGCTTGAACCATTGAACCGTTAAACCATTGAACCAATTTGGTTTAAAGGTTCAATGCATGTTTGGTTCAAAAAGATCAAAAGGACTTAGCCAAATAAAAAAATGAATTGAATGAACCATTGAACCATTGAACCACTTTGGTTCAAAGGTTCAATGGGTTCAAGGTTCAAGGTTCAACGGGTTCAACGAGGCTTGTTTCAAAGAATCTTTGTTCAAGTGGTCAAAGGGAATGAACCATTGAACCAAAGTTGGTTTAATCCATTGGTTTAATTGGTAGGTTCAAGGGGTTGCCCCAAATCCAAAGGATTGAACAGCCCTTGCGGAGGGTGGTGAACCAAGGCCTAAAACCCTTGAGGAGGGTAACAAGCAAAAACTTGACAGAACTCAGTGGATGCTGCCAGGTGTCATCTTCTGAGCCTCATTTCACTTTGTTTCTAAGAGTAGTGGATGCTACCACATGTCATAATTTGAGATTCACATAAAATCGACTAACACAAATTTCTAAGGGACAAACAACCCTTGTAGAGGACACTCAAAAGCTGAAATGAACCGTTGCAAAAACCTGAAAGGCTAATTTGGAGCTCAAATAGCCCTTGTAGAGGGCAGGAAGGAGGAAAATGGACCAATTCAAAGGCCAAAAGAGCAAAGGGATTTCCTTCAAAAAATTTCCCCTAGCAAAATTAAGAAAGAGACAATTCCTTTGGGGAAATTGTTCGAAAGAATTCCTTCAGACTTTTTCTTTTGAAAGAAAGAAAAGATTGAAAAATTAAGCAAAGCCTGATGGAAAGACTAAGGCAAGAAATGAATTCTTTCAGACTTTTGTCCAAAGGAATTCCTTTGGACAAAAAATTTTAAGAAATGAGGGGAAGCTGTGGGAGAAAAGCCTGAAAGAATTTTTGGAGGCCAAAGACAAAACAACCGAAACAATTCTTGCAGACTTTTTGTCCACAGGAAAAAGTCTGCGGAAAAAGTCCATGGGAAAGCTCCAAAGGACTCCAAAGACAAAAGGCCACTGAAAGACCACAAAGGGTAGGTGCCCATGCAGGGGACTCTCAGCTACAAAATTAAAGGACACTTCCCCAAATCTGAAGGGTCACCTTCCCTTCGGGAGGATGCAAAACAAGAAATCTAAAGGAAGCAAGTAGCAGAAAAGGCTAAATCAAGAGAAAGCTGAAGAAAGTCTAAGGGGTGATGCACCTGAAGATGTCAAAGTCAAGAATGGTGAACTAGCCATTGGAAATTCAAACGTAGTGATGGGTGTGTGAATGTCAATTTCAAGGTTCATAAAATAGCCGTTGATTTTGAAAAGCCTTAAAGAAGAGCCAAAGAACTTAGTGACCTGCCAAAAGAAGTCCAAAGGCCATCTAAAGACCACTCAAAGGGTAGATACCCTTGCGAGGGGATCTTCCTAACCCAAAGCAGACCATTTTTCAAGGCCCTAAAGGGAAGGTCCCCTCCAAGAAAGATCAAATGATAAAGTTGAAGGAATTACCAAGGAAAGTGACATGCCCATGGATGTCAAAGTCGCAACAATGAAATAGCCATTGATCCTTGTAGATTTAAGCATGGACCCGAATGCATTCAAAGGCTTTAAGGCCAAGACTAGCAGGAAGCAACTAAGGAATAGAGCATCAAATTGAATCAAGGACCTGATTCAAATAACTAAAAAAGGAGGAATGATGAGGAAGGACCATATACATTTGCACATTAGATATGTTTCTAGAAGTAGACCTCCAGGTGGATATTGAAAGATGCAAACTTTTAATAGCATGACCCATTTCTCTGTATTGATAAAAGCAAATGGGTAAATGCCCCTAAATTCTAGCATGTCTTCTTAACAAAATTCAATGCAACATGATGTGTTACTATTCCCAAGTCCTTCTTGACGAGGCTATATAAGGGACTCTCTTGTTATTGTAAAAGGGATCACTCTCTGATTATTAGAAACAAAACTCTATTGAAATTGAAAGACATTATTGAGACTTTGAGCTCAGATTGTTGATCATATTTTGTTATTGGAATAAGAAAGCAAGTGACTTTTCAGACTTTGTGCTGTGATATCTTTGTTTTTAAAGAAACTATTCTTATGTCTTTTTCCTTAATATATTTTCTATTCCTTTAATTCAATAAGCATAATTAGTGAAAATAGTCAGGACGGTGTCCTGAAGCCAACTATTGAGAGACTTTGTGCCCCCACAATTGCTTTTGGTGTGTTTTCTTTTTGTTTCTATGTAAAGGACCTTGGGACGACTTTGTGCCCTCATTGTCCTTCGTATCTCACTCTTGGGAAATTCAGGTGGAGACTTTGTGCTACATCTCAATTTGTTGGTTACTACGACCTTGGTTACATTTTCCAATTACTACCATGAAGATTCTTGTGGTTTGCTAAATAGTACTTATAAAAAAGAGGAGTGCTTCCTATCATTATCCCTAAGATTTCTCCTTTGATCTACACGCATCATCTCTAAAAAAAGAGAGATGGATGGTTTATCCTACCCTTGAGTATTATATATATATATATATATATATCATATCTATAGGAACCTCCCCTTTATGAGAGGAGAGATTAGTCCCCTTTTGATGTGGTGAACCTACACATTTGGATGACCAATCTTCCTACTTTGGCTTATCAGACCTATTTTGTTTATCAGTACATTGATCGACAAAATAATCAACCAACAATTTTTGGCGACTCCGCTGGGGATATACATATTTTTGTGCAATTTGGAACCTCAAGTTTCAGATTGAAACATCACTTGTGTCTTACCCATTATCATTATAACCCTGATCCATTACAGACTCTGGCAACTCCATTTCATGTGTTATCCATTATCCATTTATAACCTTACCATCTTCCTCCACCTTCATTATTTTATTTGGTCTACAAAACCAAAGCTGCTAGGAAAGAGTGCACAATTTAAAGCCTCAAGCTTCAAACTGAAGCAAGGTCAATTCTTTTCCATTTTTGTTTCACAATTTGGTAGATTCAAGGTATACATGAAGCCAAAGGGCTAAAGGTATTGTTGACCCTATATTCGAGTTGTTACAACAAATTGATTTTGATTTGTTTCCTTCACCATCTCACCTCCAACAAACTAAGAGCTTTCCTCCTACTAAAGTCAGATCTCAATTGCCAAACAAAGTATCCACTTCTACTATTGATAAAGCTTTGACAATAATTACCCCTTTGAGATTTTTTATTCCTCCTTTTCATAATCCTATAATGGTAGCTCAAGGCCCCTGGGGTAATTATTTTGGTCCTCTCAATCTTGCTTCACCTCTACATGAGCTTCCACGTAGTTCAAGGAAGAATTTCCACAAATTCTATGGTGATGGGAAAGTTTATCCTGATGAACACATTGTAGCCTTCAGCATAGCCTATGGCATTATTGGACTAAAATTTAAAGATGTAGTAGGCAGGGTATTTGTAGAAACATTACAAGGTGCTGCTATAGATTGGTTTTATCATCTACAGGCCTGGTCAGTAACTAATTGGAATGCCTTCAAAGCTAAGTTTGAAGCCAGATTCAAATCTGTAGAAGATGCACATGCACTTCTGGCTCAACTCACATAGATGAAGAAAGATCCTCATGAACCAATGAGAGACTTCATAGCTAAATTTGACAAACTGAGGAACAAAATTATTGTAATTGCTCGACCTACAAATAAGAATCTCAAATGCTTCTTCATTAATTCTTAGTTACCTAAAGTGAGTTTTCTTTTGAGATGTGTTGGTCAAATAGATCTTGCTATAGCTCAACTTTTGGCCATTGAGGTAGAAGATGATCTCATCTTAGTAGGGAAGATAAGAAGAGATCTAAATAGAAATAGACCTTCATCACCTTCTAAATATTTATCTACAGGCACCGCTGATCTAATGGTGCAAAAGCTAGGAAATGAACTGCTAGCCTTGAAAAGACAAGTGGCACAAGGTATGTCTTCTACTCCATACAAAGATATACCAAGAAGGACATTTCCAAATCAGTCATATCAAGGCAATGCTGCCAAGAATCAAGGGCAAAAAAATCATCTTCCTCCCCCACAGGGGAAACTTGCCTTGCAAGCTCCTCCAACTAATTTAGCAATGGGATATCTTGAAGCAGAATTAGAGTTCTCTTTATAGTATAAATTGAATCAAGAAAATGATGCTGATCTCCTTGTAGAAAATTAAGAAGAATCAGCTGGCGACTCCCACATTGGTTTCCTGAACTACCAGGATGAACCCAAAAACAAATGAGAAGATTTTCATGGGTCATATGCAGTGTTTACCAGGTCTAAGAAACAATCATTCCAACAAGCTAATAAAGGGAAGACAGAGGAACAACCTCAACTAGTAATTATAATTGCTAAGCATGGAATCACTCTGCCTTTCTATTCAAAGGATCTGGTGATCACCCAAAAGGTAAGTACATCAATTTCACCTTCACCTTCTACTTCAATTTTGCAACCCAGCCCTCCTCCTATCCCTCCTAAAACCCAAAATGTTGAAATACCTTCCTCTATTCCTAATCCAATTCAGCCATTTGACATAATTGATCATGTCAAAAAGACCAAAATACAAATGTCAAAATTTGAATATTTGTAGTCCAATCCTGATCAATTGGATAAGTTGGTCCAATGTGTCAAGAACCAAACCATCCCTACAAGACAAGAGGTTAATAAAATAATTCCTAATTCCCCAAAGAACATGCCCATTCCAAATAATCTTGTCATTACTCCTCCAATTGCCCCTGAAAAAATAGAACCTTTTTATGTTTCCTTATTGATAAATGGTTATCAACTCAATAATTGCATCATTGATTCTGGGGCATCTGACAATGTCATGCCTGCTAAAGTAGCTGAGTCTCTAGGTATCACACTGACCAAAACCTTTGGGAGATGTTTCTCCATGGAAAACAAGCAAGTACCATTACTAGGGCAAATCAAAGATGCCCAATTTGCATTTGCAGCTTTTCCAGACAAGAGAATCAAGATGACTATCTTGGTGGTTGACATCCCAACATCCTATGGCATTTTGCTTGGATGAAATTTCTACAAGGATGTGGGAGGAGAACTAAGCATGGACCTGTTTGAGGCAAGGATCCCTGTCAAAGGTGTAATGAAGAGATTGCTCTTTGAAAAGGAGGCAAAATATGTGGTCACCCAAACGTCGACCCCTGTAGCACAAATTTTGTTTGCATCTTCAGGCAAGGGTAATTATTTTTTGGCCACAGAGGATGTTCATGTTTCTACAGATGAAAGTCCTATAGTTGACAATCTAGGAATTGATCCAAACAAGACTTCAGGAGAATTGGTAGGGTGCAGTACAAATAAGGAAGGACCTTCTATCTCTAATGAAGAAAAATCTGATAGGGGATCAGCTTCTGATGATGCTTGGATCCTAGAATCTGATGGTAGTAATTCTTCCACCAATGATGGAGTCGAGACTATGTTGATATCTCCTCAAGGAGATATTCTTCCTTCATGAAATTTGCAATTCAGCAACACCAAATATACAACTGGATGTAAATCTCTATTACTCAGATTAAATATTGCTCAAGATGAAGAGATCAAACTCCTTCACATCAAAGAAGATGATAAGTTGATAGTTTGTTAAGAGTTTGATGTGGACAATCCAATCATGTGCTGGACTAAACCAGAAGAACAACCAATTATGGTAATGGACCATGCTGCTACAAATCAAAATCAAGCAAAGGAACCCTTTTTCAAGAAAGCAAGCAGTTATGGCTTTCAAATTGAAGATCGTATCTTGCCATGGGGCAAGAAGAAGAAAAAACCAAGAGGAATATGTAAAAAATTGGTTTCTTGGTGGAGAGTTCCATTCACTCATCACCATTTATGGGGACAAAATGTCTTCTTACTGGTTTATCAGGATAGAGCACTATTTTCACTACCTCTCAAGAAATAACATTTGAAACACTTCAACTGTTGAAGTATTAGATCATTGCATCTGTACATATGTATATTTATATAGTTTTTAATATTGTTTTGTTTTATTTGTTTCCATTCTTGATGCCTTCCATTTTTGGGTAACATGAATCCATAGCCCAATGGTACACATGAAGACACTGGAGATTCTAGATTCTACTCCCTTCAATTATTTTTTACAATTGATAGAAGTTCCCCAACTAGAGCCAGTTTTTGTTCCCTAAAAATATCACTCATTTTTGGGACAACATTTGAACTATTTTGGTCCTCAGACCAAAATAATCTCTGCCCTTCTCAAAATTTGTTCTAAGCATTCAAATTCCTCATTTTTCAAGCTTCTCAAGAATCTACAGACTCTACAAGATTGAATCTATGGACTCTGCAGGCTTGAATCTACGGACTTTGTAGGAAGAAAATCTACAGACTCTGCAGGAAGAAAATCCATAGACTCTACAGGCCAAGTTCAATGGACTTCACAGGTTGATTTCTACAGACTCTACAGGAAAGAAGCAAGATCTCAACACTTAGGTGATTTCAAATTTGGTTCAATGACAAGGTTCAACATCAGCAGCAAGAGTTAACCTCATTTGTTTGGTTCAACAGGTTCAATAGACTAATGGTTCAATAGGTTCAAAGGCTTCTACAGGTAGGTTCAATCAACAAGTTTTTGAGGCTTGAACCATTGAATCGTTAAACCACTTTGGTTCAAAGGTTCAATGGGTTCAAGGTTCAACAGGTTCAATGACCACTTTGGTTCAAAGGTTCAATGTGTGTTTGGTTCAAAAAGATCAAAAGGACTTAAAAAAATAAAAAGAATGAACCAAATGAACCATTGAACCATTAAACCACTTTGGTTCAAAGGTTCAATGGGTTCAATGAGGCTTGTTTCAAAAAATCTTGGTTCAAGTGGTCAAAGGGAATAAACCATTGAATCGTTGAACCAAAGTTGGTTTAATCAGTTGGTTCAATTGGTAGGTTTAAGGGGTTGCCCCAAAGCCAAAGGATCAAACAGCCCTTGCGAAGGATAGTGAACCAAGGCCTAGAACCCTTGTGGAGGGTAGCGAGTAAAAACTCAACAGAACTCAGTGGATGCTACCAAGTGTCATCTTCTAAGACTCATTTCACTTTGTTTCTAAGTGTAGCGGATGCTGCCATGTGTCATAATTTGAGATTCACATAAAATCAACTAAGGCAAATTTCTAAGGGACAAACATCCCTTGTAGAGGACACTCAGAAGCTGAAATGAACCATTGAAAAAAATTGAAAGGCTAATTTAGAGCTCAAACAGCCCTTGCAGAGGGTAAGAAGGAGGCAAATGGACCAATTAAAAGGCCAAAAGAGCAAAGGGATTTCCTTTGGAAAAGTTCCCCTGGCAAAATAACAAAGAGATAATTCCTTCAGGGAAATTGTTCAAAAGAATTCCTTCAGACTTTTTCCTTCGAAAGAAAGAAAAGACCAAAAAATAAAGCAAATCCCAGTAGAAAGACTAAGGCAAGAAATGAATTCTTTCAAAATTTTGTCTGAAGAAATTCCTTTGAACAAAAAGTCTAAAGAAAAGTGGGGAAGCTGCGGGAGAAAATACCAAAAGAATTTCTGAAGGACAAAGACAAAACAACCGAAACAATTCTTACAGACTTTTTGTCCATGGGAAAATGTCCATGGAAAAAGTCTGTGGGAAAGCTCCAAAGGACTCCAAAGACAAAAGGCCATTGAAGGACCCCAAAGGATAGGTGCCCTTATGGGGGACTCTCAGATACCAAATTAAAGGACACTTCCCCAAAGCCAAAGGGTCACCTTCCCTTTGGGAGGATGCAAAATAGAAATCCAAAGGAATCAAGTAGCAGAAAAGGCTGAATCAAGAGAAAGCTAAAGAAAGTCTAAGGGGTGACATGCTCGGAGATGTCAAAGTCAAGAATGGCGAACTAGCTGTTGGAAATTTAAACATAGTGACGGGTGCGTGAATACCAATTTTAAGGTTCGTAAAATAGCCGTTGATTTTGAAAAGCCTTAAAGAAGAGCCAAATAACTTAGTGACCCACCAAAAGAGGCCTAAAGGCCATCTAAAGACTACTCGAAGGGCATATAACCTTGTGGGGGGCTCTTCCCAACCCAAAGTGGACCGTTTCTCAAGGCCCTGAAGGGCAGGTCCCCTCTGGGAAAGATCAAACGATAAAGCTGAAGGAATTACTGAGGAAAGTGACATGACTGCAGACGTCAAAGTCACAATAATGAAATAGCCATTGATCCTTGCAGATTTAAGCATAGACCTAAATGCATTCAAAGGCTTTAAGGCCAAGACTAGTAGGAAGCGACTAAGGAATAGAGCACCAAATTGAATCAAGGACCTGATTCAAATAACCAAAAAAGGAGGAACGATGAGGAAGGACCAGAAACATTTGCACATCAGATATGTTTCTACAAGTAGACCACCAGGTGGATATTGAAAGATGCAAACTTTCAATAGCGTGACCCATTTCTCTGCATTGAGAAAAGCAAATGGGTAAATGCCCCTAAATTCTAGCATGTCTTCTTAACAAAATTCAATGCAACATGATGTGTTACTATTCCCAAGTCCTTCTTGAAGAGGCTATATAAGGGACTCTCTTGTTATTGTAAAAGGGATCACTCTCTGATTATCAAAAACAAAACTCTACCAAAATTGAAAGACATTACTGAGACTTTGAGCTCAGATTGTTGATCATATTTTGTTATTGGAATAAGAAAGAAAGTGACTTTTTAGACTTTGTGCTGTGATATCTTTGTTGTTGGGGAAACTGTTCTTATTTATTTTTCCTTAATATATTTTATGTTCCTTTAATTCAATAAGCAAAATTAGTGAAAATAGTCAGGAAGGTGTCCTGAAGCCAACTGTGGAGAGACTTTGTGCTCCCACAATTGCTTTTAGTGTGTTTCTTTTTGTTTCTGTGTAAAGGACCTTAGGATGAATTTTTGCCCTCAATGTCCTTCGTATCTCACTCTTGAGAAATTTAGGTGGAGACTTTGTGATACATCTCAATTTTATAGTTACTATGACCTTGGTTACATTTTGCAATTACTACCAGGAAGATTCTTGTGGTTTGCTGAATAGTACTTCTGAAAAAAGAGGAGTGCTTCCTGTCATTATCCCTAATATTTCTCCTTTGATCTGCATGCATCATCTCTAAAAAAAGAGAGATGGATGGTTTATCCTACCCTTGAGTATTATTTTTTGTTTATATATATATATATATATATATATATATAGGGAACCTCCCCTTGATGAGAGGAGAGATTAGTCCCCTTTTAATGTGGTGAACCTACACATTTGGATGACCAATCTTCCTACTTTGGCTGATCAGACCTATTTTGTTTATCAGTACATTGATCGACAAAATAATCAACTAACACCTCTAATATTCCATTTATTAATTAAACATATGTCTATGCCACCTACAATACCAACTCAACACTTGAACCTACCAATTAGGTCTCCTCGCTCTTTAGGCCTTCAAACACAAAATACACAATCTCAAACTTCTAAAGCAACAAATCAAATATTTCACTTATCCATATGATTAGATCATATGGATAAAAACTTAAATACGTATTCAATATCTCCATGTGTCTTATACATTCCAACATAGGCTCTAATTACTCAAAATAACTCTCTCAAAATGACCACTTAGACTGGTCATATATAGTCAAAATATAGTTATACTATTTTGACTCTCCATTTTTGATCAGGGGCATGTCATGACATAAAATAATTTAAAATAATCCTTATATACTTATAAAATATATAAATACTCATTTTATTCTTTAATTATTCTCATAACACCTTCAACTTACTCTTGCAACATGGTCACTCAGTCTACCAGTGCATTCAACAAAAATAGTCAACTTCTACGTAATTTTTCACTTTGAATATGGATTGTTCAAACCTCCATAATCCACATAAATGTTAATCATATATTCTATAAAACTCTTCAATATTTATTTCATATTGAAACATCAAAATACCATCAAGAAAACTTCAATTACCCATGTTAGGTTACTTTTAGAACATTGCAAAACACAGTCAACTTTAGAGCTCAACATATTTGACTGTAAAAACATTAAAACATTATAACTATATTATATGGATGAAACTTGAATTTATATTCAAATTTTAATTTTACACCATTAATAAATTCTTCCTAGATCAAAATATATAATAAAAAAACTAAGCACTAGTTTATCTTTTGTTAAACTCAAATACCAATGGTTACTAGTAAATGCAAACATTACAGACATGTGTCTTCATCTCATGTCCCTTGGAAACTTGATAAAACTCAATCCATTAATATATTTTCAAGCCTCATAAATTCAAATCTTTAACACCTACCATTGATCATTTATCTAAGATTCTATGATTAAGACACTTGGTACCTTTGCATGCCCTTTCAACATTGACTATTTGACCAAACCATACTATCGATCTCCATCTACATGAACACTTACATGCCATTGATCTTCTATTTAATCATCATGATTTATACATATGTCAATAGTGTATTCAATATTATTAACCTTTAACATATTGACTTCACATGCACCATTAGATCACAATCTAGGTGATGAATGCTCACCATTAGATCTATCTTGACTAGTTGACCCCAGATTTCAATGCTGTTAAACTTGATGATCTCTAGCACATGAAAGTTTGCAAGATAAAATTTTAAGGTTTATAAATTGAGTTATAAAAAACTTCAATATTCCAAATATTTAAGGTACCTTTTTGGCACTATAGACAACATCTCCATGAAAACCTTTGACCACTGTTGACTTTTTGAGTACCTGCACTAAATGCAAAAACTTACTAGTTCATTCATATTTTCATGATATGTAGTGATGGTTTGGATTCTCTTAAGTTATAATATTCATGTTTATCTTTATAAATGATCAAATGATACAATAAAACTTCACCAAGGCATTTATGGATTCCTCATAACCTCTTCTTTATCCTTACTAATCTGTACATATGGTATATGCTCTCTAATCTATCAACCTTATCACTTTGTCATTAATGCAATATAATATCCTATCATAGGGGAATCCATCCATATATCAACATGATCTTAAAACCTTCACATGTGTGAATTCTAACATCATTAATTTGCTCACTTATCCTTATCTATCAAGATGACTACTTGAACCAAACCTTTATATGACTACTCTAATTAATTCCTTTAACTTATATAAGCAATTCATAAGGTCTTTGCAACATGACCAAATCATAAATAACATCCAAAATCTGCCTATCCAAGTCAAACATTGAAGAACTATGCAAAAACATTTAAGCTCATTAAATCACACTTTATCATTATCATTCTAGCACACATAACATCTCATCAACATCCTTAGTCACCTTGGAGACATCATTGACAAACCTCCAACACATGGTTGGTGTAAAAAATCACTCAGATGATGCTATCCCTCCCCACAATAGTACTTACTTGATATTACACTTGAGATTACCATAAATACTTTAGTTCAGGAACTATTCTTTGGGGGAGCCATGAATCTTATATGTACACTATATTATATTGTATTTATTATTGGAAACATTATCATGCATGACTATAATTACTTATTTACTTTGGATTGATAATAATGTTTGGCTATTTATAATTACTTTCTATGTTTATATTGAGATGTGTTTCATATGTTGATAGTGATCAGTGACTATCTAGATGCCATGTACCTATTTATAGTTATCACACTTAGAGTATTTTATATGATCACTACTTATATTATCATGTTGTATCTATTTATAATATGTGTTTAATAAAAAAATCATGTTTATCTATGTTAAATTGAATGGGGTTGTTACAAGATCAATCCACGTGTAGGCATCTATTTGTCTCACTATTAAAGGGGGATATGATGCTAAGTTTTGAGTTCAAATCCAACAAGAGATCAAGGACATGCCAAGTGTCAAGATACAAATAAATAAAACACAAGACAAAGCAAATTAAAGGCATAAGGATCTTGTCCATAGGTCTTGATTGAGTGATAAATGGACAAGGGTTAAAATCACAAGGAATTAGATTGAGAGACTTATTTCAACTTCAGTGCATAAGTAAAGATTTGAAGGTGGGACCAAAATCATTATTGCCAAAAACTTATATTTTTTCAAAAGGACTACACAGTCAAAGATATTGATGAAGCTTCATGTGGCCAACCCTAGGCCATTCATGATGCCATAGAAGTAAAAAGGGGAATGTGATCCCCACACTTATCATGTATAAAAAATCTCATAAATATGTTTCTCCATGAGTATTTTATCAACTTGCATAATTTTAACCTCATTATTGATCATTAGTATCCCAATGGAGCCTTTCAAAACCATTAGGACATAGTCTACATCAGACCTCTCCTTAAGGCTCTTTACTGGGTCATGCAATTTTATTTCATCTTATCTGTTATGGAATGAAGAATCTTATAACATAATGTTATTATACTATGTTAGGACATGATGGATAAATAGTGGGATCTTGTGCCTTTTGAGGCACAAGACCCATCTCTCCCTTATATATATACTACTACCTAGTATGTTATAAAGTTCATCTCTATTTTCAAAAAAATGATATTTAGAATAATGTAAGATTGATTTTCTATGTAAATGAATCTAATTTACATACAAGTCTTCCAATTTATTTTACTTTAATGGTTCAATAATAATGCTATAAGACTATAAAAAATGCTTTTTATAAAGTTTATGCACTGACTAGGAAGTGCTTTTACTATTTTAGTTAAGTGATTTGACTCTTTTCACTTTATTTGAAGTTTGTAAGAATTTGTGTGTAATCAAATACATGTCTATTTATAGTTCATTCATTAAAAGATATTTATAATTAATCATTTTCATTTTATCCTCAAACTCTCTACCCCTATGTTATTGAAGCCCAACCCATCCTGAAACTTAGCATACAATGGTGCAACTGTAATTAATCACGTTATGGTCTTAAAAGCATTTGTATTACCATTTAATCAGGATACTTATTTCTACCTTACCCTCCCTCTCTTTTGATGTTTATTTACAAACAAGTGATAATTCCCTTCCTTTAGAAATGATGAAGTGAATAAAGTATAACTCTAAAATTTAATTTATTATAATTGGTCTATCTAGGAGTGTAAAAGTTACGTAAGATAGTGAGAAAGTTGTTATTAGGCCTCTAGTGGTAGTGATAAATCTCTTGAAGATATATTCCAAGTAGGATATTTAATTAATCCCCATACCAGAAGCTCATGCCTTGGGTTGTCTCAACAATAATCCTAAAATGGGAGGATACAAGTCCCCTAATTATTCCCTGAACTTGCTTAGTGTATCTAATCCAAAAGGTGCAACTGGTAAGGAGATCTTGGACTGAACAACAATAATGTTTATCAGAATATAAGATTTAAAATAAATAAAGAAACTAAAACATTCTCAAATGAAATTAAAAGAATGAATTTACATGTAATTAAGTAAAAATAAGTTATTGTTTCTGTATACACTACTTCTAAATTAAATAACACCTCAATCTTGTATACTTGGTAAACTCAAACCTTAGTTGTTATTCTTAGTTCTAGACCATTCCTACTTCTACAAGTCTTGTATATACTCTCTCTTATTCCCCTTGGCATATCTCTTAGTTTGACTAAAATTATTTTGATGACACATGCCTTTTATATTACCTAGAATACTTAAAACCTACTTATTTTATGACTCTAAAATTTCTAAGCCTGTACCTATTTTTTAGCTCCTTGGACACTTGTATTGATGTAGGTGTTTTGATCTGATGCAAGTGTCTAGTGCCCTACAATCATCCAATTTGAAAATTAAATGTATCTTAATGGTCAGATTAAGTGCTTTAATATGAGTTATTTATCTAAAGGGATTGATAGAAATATAAGATCAAACCTCATTCATTCCTCACCTAGTACTATCTAATTCAACTTATCAATAACATTCACTCAAGTATTAAATAGAGAAAAGATTCCCTATCTTCTCCTATTCTCATATCAGTCATAGGAATAACACATTCATAGTTATGAAGTACTGAAAGAACAATCCAAGATCCCCATTTTCCAATTTACAAGCTAGGTCAGTGGTATACTTGTTTATCACATATTACATGATTAATACACAAGGTAACACATATAGGATAAATACATAAGTATGAGCCCTCTTCAGAGTATTGGCTATGTAGGCAGTGCTTATTGACATAGGGGTCTTTAGGGTAGTTTGACATTGTGTGCCCATTAGTCCATTTTTCCTCATAACCACCATAAGGAGGAAGAACTAGGGTTTTACTATTAGATAAAGAGTAATAGTTTATGACCTAGATCTGAATGCACTAGAGCAAAGGTGAAACAAACTAGAAAAATATAGAAGTTTTCATCTTATTCTAATAATTATTCCATATAAGACACCAATGTTTCACCTAGACATTAGCATTGACACAATCATCCAAAGCTGACACAAGTGTCCAAGGCTAAAAAGGCACTAAATCTAAAATTTAACAATTATCCTAGAATATTCTTAGTTTGATTCCTACTTTTTACATATCTAGATCTGAATTAGCCTCAAAATCAACTAAATACCTTCTTTTCATTATCATTTCAATATTTAGCATAGCTATACATTCCATGTTTTAGCATATCTTAATATAATAATTTTACCATATGTTCTATCTGAGTTTTAAACATAATTGGATTTATATATATTTATTTATTACCCTTATGTTTATTCATTTCTATATTCTTAACTCTAGATACCCAAATCTATATTTTTAAGGTTAAATATTTGGTGGACCCAATCTATGTGAATGCAATTTTTTTTAATCTAGGGCTTCCAAGCCTCCTAGGGTTTTATCTTATTGTAATGTATTTTTAGATTTAAAATTTTACCTTGGGGTTTTACACTCCTTTGGTCATAAAGGATTCATATGCATAAGATCACAAATGGATTCTTCTTTCATTGGCACATTTCAGCCTCGAAACAAATCCATATTAAAATTCCTTGGAGATATTTGCTATTCAGGTTGGCATACTAAAAAATCTCTTTTTTCCACCCAATTTTATTACAACTTCTTCCATTTTTTTACTTTTTATTTTTAATAAATATTGGCATACAAGGTGAATGGTGTAAGAATTGTCAAATTAATTTCTAAATTTGGGTAAAAATAATATTTTTTTAAAAAACATCTCTCAAATCTCTAAAAATGATTCCTAATTTATTTCAATTATTGATTATTAATTTGGAATATTCAAGGGTTTTACTTGTGAAGCATACCACATTGTTTAGCATTTTTTTAATTCATAATAGATCAAATTTCAAATTCCTTAGAGGTTTTTCATAATTACATTGATATAGATAGAAAATATATTTTGGTTTGCCAACATATTATACAAATTTTGTAAATTTAGTATTTTACTATTTTTAATAAATTTAGACCTACAAGTTGTACACTATACTTTTATTTCCTTTTTTTTGGGTTCATCTCATTTCATGTTTTCCCTAAAAAACCTATTTCATATTCCAAAATTTATTTTCTAATCACTTTATATTTATTTATATTCTTTTGGAACATTATGGTGACCCTGAATTTTGGTCTCAAACCCTAGTTGACCTAGGGTTTTTTGATTTACAATTTTTTAAAAATTGATTACTAATTTCAAAGTGTTCAAAATTTAAATTTCAAAATTTTACCTTTTCCAAATATTTTTCAATATGGATACATCTCTTAGTTACTTCATTATACAATGCATAATGGTAGTTTTTACTTGTTATGTTTCATGCATGATTCAATCAATTAAGGCTATAATGGGTTCTAAATCTAATCATTTAAAAATAACCAAATCAAATGATGATTCTAATCAATATAGAATTCAAAATTTTCTTTACCAATATTTTTTTAATAATATTGAGCCTCTTCCTCATAACCCTAAAGAGGGTGATAACTATCATCCTTATAATTAGGTCTATGTTATCATTCCTTCAAGGGGTAAGATAGATGGTGTATGTATACATATTCAATTTGAGGTACCTAGGATTTTTGATTGTGATACCTTAAAAAATTGATTAATTTTTATGATAAAATAAATATAATATTGGTAAAATAATTTTAGTTCCAAGATCACATTATTTCAAAATCAAATTATGTACCTATAGAATCCAACACATGATAGTGTTAATCATGTGTTTGCATCCCCATCTATCAATGTTGTGACAAATAAGGTTTCTTAAAAAATTCAAATCTAAAACAAAAAACATCTAAAATAAGTAATCCAAATGTTATTCCAATGGTTACTAAGAGATCAAGTGAAATCTTAAGGGAAATGATTCAAAATAAAGTGATCAAATTACTTCCTCCACATCCTATAAGGATATGCAAATACTAATATGCATATCATATAATGCATGGGCATCATACATATTATTGTTTTAATTAAAAAATAAAATATAATGTCTCAAATATATTGGTGATCCTATAATTGATACATCACTAAAAAAAACCATTCACATTATAAGTACGTTTCCTAAATCAAATGTACCAAAGAAACAAATGTGGGTGCCAAAGAAAAAATCAAAGCAAAATGAGTTGCCAATATCAAACATAGAGAAATAAAAGGTTCAAAAAGAAAAATTAGATCAAGAAAAAAATTAAAATTTACCTCTCACTAATGATACTTAGTTTTATAAACAATATGCTTCTAGAATGAAATATTTACAAAACTTTGATTATCATGGTAAAGGATTGGGAAAACATTCCCAAGGCATCACTCATCTTATTTCCACACATGACCATAATTTGTTAGGAGGCCCCTTATCCAACGGTAGCACAATTGATTACTTATATATGAGCAATTGAACACGGAATTATACCAGAATGATTAAGAAACTAGAAACATGAGACAACAAAGAATTTGAGAGACAATACACACAATTGTATTAGATAATACTAGAAGAAAATAAAATAAGGAAGATGCCACTTCTTCCTCCACCTCAAAGGCTTTCCACACCTCAAGACCTTCTTCCCTCTCTCTCTTGCTCAACACAAAACCAACTCTATAACCTGAGTTGCTATCCCTCCTTGAATGCTTCAGCTGATCTCCTTGACCTTACACCTGTAGATCTCCTTGACCTTGCTTGCTTCAATGCTCTTACTTGATCAATTTGATAATTACAATACATGCCTCATGGGTCTTTAAATAGAATCCCATGGTTACAAAAATAGACATCTAACTACTAAAATTAGACACACAGCTTGCGACTTAAATTAGCCTCTTAGCATGCAAACACTCGGTTTAACTAATTGACTATTCGTAAACAACAGTTCTGGACTGCACAGGCGACCGACGTTGGTCCCTGCTTGTTTAATGCTGCCGACGTCGGCCGACTCCCTGCCATCACCAGTCTCCTTCTCCACTGCATCTGACCGACGTCGGTCATACTACCGATGCCGGTGGCTCTGGTTCTTCAACATCCTCTTCATGTGTGTGCAAACAGTTGAAGCTTTTAGCTCCACACCTTAACAATCTCCCACTTGGAGATAAATAGCTGCAACTTGTACCTGTACCTATACACCATCTATTTTGTTCCTTAGGCCTTGTATCCCTCTTCAAAGTCACTCTTGAAGACCAACCACCACACAAACCTGTGATGCTATATCTGTCACTTATGCCACAAGAGTTTTGCTGCTCCCAAATTCTTCATGACATACTTCTGAACCAACTCTACCCTTAGCTCAGAAAACTCCCTGTATATGCAACCCTGCAAAAAGTAACACAATAAAGTAACAAGGTAATGTAGCTAATATTATCCAACCTGGTAAAGATAAAAAACAATGGTCAAACCTCCATTGCCATGTAGCTAACTCAAGACCATATACCATAGCCTTCTGTCTCAGATGTCCATCCACTCTCTTCTCTAAAACAGGAATCCATCCCTCTATCCAGCTGACAACTCCACCAACAAATACCTATTTGGCTCTACTCTAAGGACTCACACTCCTCATCCATGTCAAGCTCCCACTGTTTCTAGATTCTACTTGCATTGCTTCTTCTATCTTCTTAGTTCATGACTATCAATAAGCAATATAAAGAAGGTGAACAATGAATATGAGGTTCACATACCTTTTCTAACCTCTATATGGGTGTTTGAGACTCCTTGACAACCAACTGTCCACCCATCATCCGTTTCAGTGACCGATCTCAGCCATCTCCCAGTCTGCTCCCGATCGATGTCGGTTCCCTGCACTGACCCTGACTGCCGACGTCGTTACCCCTGGCCGACGTCGATGTCCCCTCTACCGACGTCGGTCCTGATGACCGATGTCAGACTTCTCCTGCCTGACCTACTGACCCTGCTGGTCTACACATGACCTAAGCCGGTGTCTAGATGACCGACGTCGGTTCCAAGTAACCAACATCAGTGCCTGTGTGTTCCTGTGAGTGATGAATTCTTCATCCGTGAGCTCTTCTTGGATCAGATCTCTATCCATGCTGCCCTGCTCAAATTTATTTACTGCCTGTAACTGTTCTCTGGCCTTCATCTCCTCCATAAACACCAAGACATCCCTATTCTTGTCAAAAGCCTCAAATTTCCTTTTCCTACAATGAATTCTATCTATGCCTTCTGAATTTGAACACATACCTTTTGAATCAAGAACTTCCATTCCCTTCCTATTCATGTGACCCTGCCTATTAGACCACATCTTCGAATCTGTACTAGAAGTAGAATCAGTAATACAAGTAGATAGATAAAGAGTACCTACTTTCTTACCTCTTGCTAAAACAAGTGCTCCCTTGGTAACCTTCCAAGAGTCCACTGTGAGGGTTATTGTGCATCCCTCATCACCCAACCTTCCTACAGAAATCAAACTCTGCTTCAGAATTGGAACATGCATGACCTCCTTCAACACCCATGTGTTGTCAATCTGCAATCTCAGCTGCACTTTCCCTTTGCCAACTATCTGACAAGGCATACCATCCCCTAAATAAAGGACTCTAAAGTCTCCCTGTTCATACTCATGAAACAAATCTCTGTTTGGGGATGCATGAAAAGATGAACCAGAATCTAAAATCCATGATCCTACCTGACTATCCAAAGAAAGTATGAGAGTGTCCTGTACCATAATATTAGCATCCTTTGCTTCTTCAATACCTGCATGTTGATTCTCTTTATCTCTCAACCAACACTCCTTCTTTGTATGTCCTTTCTTTCCACAAAACCAGCAGGTAATACCTTTGGACTCGGATCTCCTTCCCGACCTTGATTTCCCTTGCTCAATCTTCTCCTTTTGCCTTCCTCTGCTTTCCACACTTAGAGCGTTCCCTGATGATTCACCTGTGCTTCTCCTACGTATTTCTTCATTCAAGATCACACTCACAACATCATCAAATTTTAAGATTTTAGAAGCAGATGCAGAGTTACTTACTGCCATAACCATACTGTCCCAACTTTCAAGCAAAGAACATAAAATCAAGAGAGCCTTTACCTCATCATCAAAAACAATATTGACTAAAGCTAATTGGTTTACCAAACCATGGAAATCACTGAGATGAGTATGTACCGAACCACCTTCCTGCATTTGCAAATTAAATAGCTGCTTCATAAGGTATACCTTATTAGAAGCTGAGGGATTTTCGTATAAATTTGCCAAGGACTTTATCAACTCTTCCATTGTTTTGCACTGTGATAAGCTGGAAATCACAGACGCTCCAAGACTCAACCTTATGGAACCGAGAGCCTTCCGATCAAGAACACTCCATTCTTCATCCTTCATATCTGTGGGCTTGCATGCAACCCCACCCAACGGTAAGTACATATCCTTCTGATACAGATAGTCCTCAATCTGCATCCTCTAGTGTTGATAATTCTTGCCGTTAAACTTCTCCATTCGTAGCTTGCTTTCTTCTGCCATTGCTGAACTCCCACTCAATCAGAAAACCCTGTGAATGCCCTATAATCAAAAACAATAACCTGCTTCCTGCAAACCGTAGCTCTGATACCAACTATTAGGAGGCCCCTTATCCAACGGTAGCATAATTGATTACTTATATATGAGCAATTGAACACGAAATTATACCATAATGATTAAGAAACTAGAAACATGAGATAGCAAAGAATTTGAGAGACAATACACACAATTGTATTAGATAATACTAGAATAAAATACAATAAGGAAGATGCCACTTCTTCCTCCACCTCAAAGGCTTGCCACACCTCAAGACCTTCTTCCCTCTCTCTCTTGCTCAACACAAAACCAACTCTATAACCTTAGTTGCTATCCCTCCTTGAATGCTTCAGCTGATCTCCTTGACCTTACACTTGTAGATCTCCTTGACCTTGCTTGCTTCAATGCTCTTACTTGATCAATTTGATAATTACAATACATGCCTCATGGGTCTTTAAATAGAATCCCATGGTTACAAAAATAGACATCTAACTACTAAAATTAGACACACAACTCGCGACTTAAATTAGCCTCTTAGCATGCAAACACTCATTTTAACTAACTGATTGTTCGTAAACAGCAGTTCTGGACCGCACAGGCGACCGACGCCGGTCCCTGCTTGTCTGGTGCTGCCAACATCAGCTGACTCCCTGCCATCACTGGTCTCCTTCTCCACTGCATCTAACCGACGTCGGTCATACTGCCGATGCCGGTGGCTCTGGTTCTTCAGCATCCTCTTCATGTGTGTGCAAACAGTTGAAGCTTTTAGCTCCACACCTTAACATAATTATCATCAAGGCTTAGGATATATTGTTAATACTAATGTAAATAATTCAAAGATACATTTGTCTAAAGCAAGCGAATAAGATCATACAAATGAAAAATAATTCAAGATAAAGGAATAAATAGACCAAGATATATTGTCTAAACACCAAGAAGATAAAAACATGATACAAAAAGAACAAGTACAGAAAGAGAAAAAAATACTTAAAAAGGCTAATTTCAAATGTGTGCCTTCATATGAATAAATTTACAATCATTCCTTAAAGCATAAAATCATTGAAATTTGAATAGATGGAAAGTAAGGTAAAAATATTATAGCTGGCCCAACTTGTGAATTCAATATATGTACCTTGAAATTATTTACATCTCTAGGATTTGGCATGGAACATGTGAATAAATATACCACATTCAATATTTGCGTTGGATATATTAAATGTAATGTCACTCTTGGATCCAAATAATACTCTATTATATTGAATATTAGTCCATTTTTATTATATAATAAAAAAATAAAAAAACCATGGTTACTTGCAACAAAGGAAAATAACTCTATAACAAAGATACTAAGTACAAATTTACCAAAAGCACACGATAAAATTTATAGTTTTCCTATTCATAAATATGGAACATGTCAGTTAGGACATGATATTTAGGTAAAATTATTCATAGATAATGATTCTCATCTCAAGATCATTAGATAGTACTTGCATATATCTGAAAACACCAAAAAAATCAAAACATGAAAAACTCCAAAAATATTTTCAACATTTACATATTTTATTATCTCCTTGGCATTTTTGTGTTAGTTACATATTAATGGATACCATATTAGTTACTTCTACATACACGTGTTTCACTCTTCTATTTGAGTGTGATATAGACATACGCATACATGATTTATACACTTATGGATGTTGAGATTTCCCTCTACTTATGTCACTAAGATGTTAGGGGGGATATACCTATATGATCATGATACTTCTAGGTTATATCATTTTATGGTAATATAATATCATGTTTGAACTAATATGTACTTACACATGTCTTTGCCCATGTTTATACCTTTCATAATATATTTGATATGTTATTTACTTGATGTTTTTTGCTAACACATTTGATCCATGGGCTACTATGATATGTTTATGGTGTTTTTTTACGATTTCATTTATGCACTTATTTGAGTGTCTTGCCTTTCTATTGTCTTGTTTGTTGAGCATTTAAATATGCTCCATTTTTTATGGTCCTCATGCCTTTGTTTTATTCTTTGACATTTAATATGTCATTGATTATTATATGTACATTTGAATATGTCTTTCTTATTTTTGTGGACATTTAACTAAGTCGTGTCCATTTGATTGTGTGGCATTTAAACATGCCCCTTATTTATCATCTCCTTAGACCATTACCTTTTGACTTAATTTTGAGTGCTCTTATGTATGTGCTCGATTTGCTTCTTGAGATTGTACTATTAATATGTATATGTTTCCATGATATTTATCATGCATCTAAGACCTTGATGTGATCACACTCTATATGATTCAATGATACATTTACCTAGATGCATTCTCTTATATGCTACATGGTTGATTCATAGTTATATGGTTATCTTATCTCTTTGAGGTGAGGTAACTACCAATTTATATTCTTATCTCACCTCAAAGGAGGGGACCTATCATAGAGGCATGGATTTCATAAACATTATAATTATAAATTTAGTGGGGGCATGTCATATAGGCTTGGATTTCAAATTTTCATAATTTCAGATATATAGTGGGGGCATGTTTTGGAAAAATATTCTCCTCACTTACTCAATATTCAACATACCCATATTATAGTGTGGGCATGTTTTGGAGGCATGTTATCCATATTTTTACTTATATTAATTTTTATATTTCACCATATATAGTGAGGTAATGATTTGAAAGCATGTTCTCCACACTTACACAAGTTTTGAATTGGCTAAAACACACAATTATATGATTCAGATACACATTTATGGTAGAATTCTATACATTGGTACCATTTTTATACATAGTTTCAACATGAGACATATACAAGGTTTATATTCTATGAAATGTGTGCCTAATATTGTAAAATCAAATAAGTTTCAAATTCAAAATACTTTAGGGATTGTCACCACCCACAAAATTGGATTTTTATGAACTATATGAAGATAATATATTATAGGAGGTGGTTTAAGTTTTCATATGACAGAGGTGATTAAATCACTAAATATTACCAAGTTTTTAGGTTGGAATTAATTGAATCATCCAACATCACTAGTTTGATAGTTTGAGCTAAATTGGTTCACTCACACTCACCAGGTTATAAGTATGATCGGGTTTCATGGTTGAGTTAGTCTCAATTATCAAGTGTAAATTAATATTTAATAAAAGGTTGGGGGCATGTGCCCTCTTATATATCTATCTTTATCTCTTTAGATATATGATCTTTCAACATTTATGTATTTATCTTAATCTTATAGTGATAAATATTTCAAATCAAATTGCCATTAGGTAAGGTGGTTACATCGATACATAAGTTTACTCCTAAAAATTATTCTTTTAATTTTAATCCTTTAAAATTCTTTAAATTTTAGAATATATGTACTAATTATGTACTATAACATGCTCATGGTTATAGGTTAGTAACTAATAAAACACTCAAGTTGGACTCAAGCAAAGAGAAGGTGTGTTATTTGCACCCAAGTAGGCATTCCTTTCCTTTAAACTATCAATTTCATTACTAGATTAAAGGGGGGAATGTAGACATTATTTATGAATTGTATAACACCTCAGTCTCAGATACTTGGTAAATTCAAACCTTGGTTGTTCCTATCCATTATAGATCTTTCCTACTTTTGCAAATCTTGCATCTACTCCCTCTTGTGCCCCTTAGCCTATCTCTTAGTTTGAAAAATATTATGTTGATTACATAGGCCTTCTATATTACCCAAAATGCTTAAAACCTACTTATCTTATGTACCTCTACAATTTTTAAACATGTTTCTATTTTTCTACTCCCTAAACACTTGCATCTAGACATACACCTACATCAATGCAAGTGTCTTTTTGTGACACAAGTGTTCAATGCCCTAAAGTCATCTAATTTTTAGATGAAAAATATCTTAATGGTTAGCTTAAGTGATTTAATAATTTATTTATTGAAAGAAATTGATATAAATATAATATCAACCCTTATTCCTCACTTAACACAAACCATGGTAAATTATCAAAATCATTCAAGCAATCATTAAATAGAGAAAATCTTTTTTATCTTATTGTATTCTCATATTAGTAATAGAAACAACATGTATAGAGGTTTAAATCACTGAAGGATCATCCCAAGGCCCATTATTTAAAGTTACAAGCTAGGTCACTGTTATAATTGGTTATCACACATGTCATGATTCACACAAAAGGAAACATGTAGGGGATAAATAAGTAAATATAAGGCCCTCTTCAGAGTATTATCTATATAGGTATCACTCATTGATAGAGGGGTCTTTGGGGTAGCTTGGCACCATGTTCCCACTAACCCATTCCCCCCACATCCCCTATGAGGAGAAGAACCAGGGTGTTATTATTTACAAAGGAGTGATATTTTATAACCTAGATATGAATACACTAAATTAAAGTTGATGAAAAAAAAATAAACATCTAGGTGATCACATCCTATTCCAATAGGTATTCTATACAAGGCACCTACATCTAACCTAGATAATAGTGTTGACATAACTGTCCAAGGCTAATGTAAGTATTTGAGGCTATAGAGGCACTAATTCCATAATTTAGTGACTATCCCATAATAATCTTTGAATATTATTCATTATTATTATAGATCCATATCTATATTAGCATAATAACCCACTTAGTACCTTATTTTCATTATCATTGTAATATCTAGCATAGATGTACTTTTTCTAATCGTATCTCAATATAATAAATTTAATATATGTTCCATATGAGTTTCATAAATAATTGGTATTATATAGATATATTTATCACCCTTGTGTTTATTCATTTCTATATTCTTAACCCTAGATACCCCAATCTATATTTTTAGGGTTAGATAGTTTCCTTTGAATTCAAATATTACTATTTCTCTAGTTATCTAAATCATTTGCAAGTTAACATTAAGAACAACTATTTTATATTTTCAATGCTATAAATGCAAATAGAACAATTGATTTTTTTTGTTATTTTATAAATTGAGAATGCAAACCTAAAACTAATTAACTAAATGAATTTAAATGCTGAAAATGCAGACAAATAACTGATTTTTTTAATATTTTTTGAATATCTATGTAGAATTGAAATCATATAGTTGATTGAAGTGAAATGATGTGAATGTAAAAAAAATAATATATTTGTATTTTTTAAGCTTTATGAATTTAAATGTAAATTAAGTATGTATTTGGAATGCACAACTGAAGAATGCAAGGCTGAGGATAACTAAGTTTCTTAAATGCACACTTGATTTCTTTTATATTTTCAACACTTATGAATTTAAAAGCAAACTAGCTAGTGTTATAAATGCACAATTGAATTATTTTTTTAATTTTATGATTTTAATGAATATAAGTTTTAAAATTAATTAATCTAAATACCCTTTGCTTTTCTATTTTCATATTTAGATGCATGCAAGAATTTAAAACTTAAAATGAAATGATCAAACTAGATATGAAGTGAAAAATACTGAATGTAAATAGAATTGTTGGTTATGATAGTATTTTGAATTAATGTAAATATATATTAAAATTATTTTGATGGAAAATGTGACCAAATATTTAACACAAAAATTCTAATGTGTTGCTGGTAATGAAAAAAGAGAGTATTTAATGTTACGAGTGAAAAAATAAAAAGAAAGGTTTTAGGAAGAAATTAAATGCAAGTATGGAACATTGTGGGTAAATATTTTGTGTATGTTAAAAAATTAAAATCATATCTTTATGTTTGTGGGAAATTATAGGCAAATAAAGAAAAAACTTGTAATAAAATAAGTGAAGAAGTGGCACTCAAGAAGGTTGGAATGTATGAGGACTTACACAAGAAATTTATCCACCTTTTTTTTACCAAAAAAAGAAAATTTATTCAAGGGTATTTATGAGTATGAAGATAAAAACAAGTGTAATTTCAATAATGTTTATCTACACAAGAGACCCAAAGGAAATAAATTCTAATAAGTTCACACACACACATAAGAAACTATGAATAAATTAAAATATACAAATAAGAAGTTGTGGAAATTTGAGTAATGATAACACAAGCATGTACTCATAAATAAATAGATCAACTATGTGTAAAATTATGTAGGATGAAGAAACAAAGGTGAAGATTTGAGAATATCTTTCCCAAGACCTTTACTATTCATTGATTTTGTAGAGGGTAATCCAATTCAAATTTTTAAAAATTAGTAAAATATGTATGAAATATTTATATTTTTAACTTTTGATTCACTAAAAATTTCTAAATAAATAAAACTAATCTAAGAAAAGTGTAGGAAAGATATAACACAACAACTTCCTACCTATCAAACAATGATGACAAATTATAAGTGTGTTGGTAGTTGTGAGTCTTGAATCCTTAGGCTACATCCTAAATATGACTATGCAATTTTACCTAGGGATAATTATACCAGTAAGAGAGATGTAGAATAAAGAAATTGAAATGAAAATAGTGAAGGAAAAAATAATTATGTGGTTGGATTTCAAAATTGATATAGTGCAAGTTGTTCATTTAAGAATTTTCTTATCTAAATTTTAATGGGAATAAGCATATTTTTAAAATAAAAGTAATGGGGAGTTAATATAAGTGATGAAGAGTTTAACCAGTGTGATTGGGAGTTAACTAGGATGGCTAAGAGTTACTTGAGGTTGTGCATCAAAAGTAGAGCACCAATTACATAAATAATTTCAAAACATACATTATATGAGTTGATTTGGGAGTCCCAACAATAGTGAAAAAATACCACTTTATTTATGTAGTTTTAAAAATACTATGGTTATTTGCAAAAACATCATAATAATGTTTCCACACACAATGAAAATCTAGGTTTTAGAAGTTTTGAGCCTATATTTCTACAAATTTGAAATTTAAGAAAGTTTTAAATGTATTAGGGGTGAATGGGGAAGGAAAGGGTTTTAATGTGTCACATTTTTATTCAGAAGTTTTTCACCATCATGATACTTTTGACATGTTTCACTATACAAATTTTGGGTACGTATAATATTTTCATGCCAACTTGTTAGAATGTAGATTAATATACAAGAGATAATATTTTAGGGCAAAAAATAGAGTTATTATGGAAGCTAAATAGGTCCATGTACAATAATAAGACATATTATTCAAGATTACTCAAGGGTTTCAAGGATCATCTCATAGAGATGAGTATACCAACATGAATCTCATCTATGTGGTGAGTCATCCCTATATTGATTGAGGTGAATTATGCCAAGGTTGACTATCTTAATTTACTTTAATCAAGATAAATTGAGCTAGGATCCCATATAAGAGTGATTTTAAATTTATCAACTTAGGTTTAAAAATTTTACCTAAATTGTTTCCAAGGACAAGATTGGTTCCTAAAATCCTAAGTTACATTTAATGCATCATTCAATCATTTAGATAATATTTTATTTACATAGTAAGTTGAAAAATTACCAATTATACCTCGAGGTTAAGTGTAACTATCCTATCATAACATTCAATCTTTTTTAGATTGTAAGTGAATGATACAAACAATAATTTTTTTCATTTATTGATTCATTCTTAACTCTAACCACATGAATTTATTCCCTTAACAAAATTATCATCATCAATTCAATACAAAATAATAGAGTTATTCCAAGAACAATCAAAATAAATGCAAGTATAATCTTAAACTAATCATAAGGCTAGCCCCCTTTTTGCATATTATCAACTATGAACTAATATCCTTCATGATTTTAGGAATATAGAATGATATTTAAACAATTATCCATTTAAGATAGATATACACAAACATAATAAATATAACATAATGCAAATGTTCACTTTTTCTACATAATAATAGAGTACTGCATTTCAATATGTTGATAACGTCATAATTATATGGTCACTTAAATAACATAACATAAACTTATACAAAATAAATTAAAACAATAATTATAATCTAGTGTAGATGTTTTCTATATTAACAAATTATTTTATATTCCCAATATGTTGAAAAATATCACATTTACATAGTATCTCAAGTGAATTGAAAATGTTAACTCTATTAACAAGTAATCAAAGCCACAATCCACCCATATTTAGATATTCACTTTACATTAATGGGAAGGAATGTTTCTAAAGCCTAAAAATATCATTTAGTAAATCCAAAAATAATGACAACTTATTATCCTTTAGTGTGAAATCAACATAGTTGATGTGGGTTTTATGCACACCATAAAATTTTATGAGGAGGGATCTAATGTTTTAGGATTGGTGAATAATCTTGCTCCAAGGAATGAGTTTCAAGGTGTTCAATTTTGTAAATAATGACATGGTAGAATAGTAGTGAACAATGTATTATTTATCTCAGATGGTTCAAATGTGACATAATCTAAAATAGTGTGAAAGTCTACTTGAGGTGGATGGTTGGATCTAGCATAAGGTGGATGGGATCAAAAAGTATAAAATTAGGGAAGGGTAAAAAGGAAAGAAGGTTTATGACTCAAATATAGATGAACCTTCCAAATTAGTCCTTATGTTATGGGTTGGACAAGTGATTAAAACTAATGCATGTTGTAGGGTTTTTATTAACACATAAAACACACAAACATAGTTAAGAGTTGAAGGAAATAAATACATTAAACTTTAATTTCCATAACCAAAGGTTTTTTTGGATGTAGGATTTATATTAAACATCCTATATCAAAGGGAGATTATGATTAGTAAACAAAGAGCACTCAAATTAGCTATAACACAATTTGAATAACTATATTAAAACTACTTATACATAGCTCATGTAAATATAAATACCAATATGATGGAAATCCTTCAATGAGACAACATTTTGAATATAAATGCACATTAAGACAAACCCGTGGAACAATCCTCAAAAATTATTATTCGCTTTAAATTTAATAATTATCCTAAAAAATAATATATTCAAGACATGTTTATATAATTTTTGGATGAGATCACCCTCATAACTTCTCTAAATTCTAAAATAAGACTATCTAGTCATGTAGACTCTGCATTATAATAAATAAAAGAGTTTGATCCCAATTATTTTCTCATGCAAAAATACATAAATAAACTGATCCAAAATGAACTTTAGTTGTCAATCATAAAGTTTTGGTGACACTAATAGTTGAAGATGCATTGAACATTATCTGATTTGAAATTGAAGCTAATATAATCAAAATAATATAAATATGGGACATCAATGTAGATAATCCTTGCATTAAATTCATGACTGAAGTCCATGAAGTCATCACTACATATATCACTATAGTCAGGCTTAACTTTATATGTAAAGGATTTAGAATGGGAGATACAATTTCCATTACTAGTATAGTGGGAGTGTAAACTATTGTATACTTATGAAATGAGGACTTAGTCATTGAAAATTGAGTTTGTTTAGATGAATCTCTCACTTGAATTAACAACTATCCTTCTTGTTTTAGTATTTTATATTTAGTTACACATATTTCAAATTTGAGCTCAGTGGATTTAAAATTGATAACATACCTTTTATAAAATATGGAAATATTATCCATCAACTTTCTATGTAGCTTATCGAAGCCTTGAAAGAATTTATTAATGCTTCATATTTTACTACCTTATCATTGGCAAAGATAATTAACTAGATTACCTGATCATTACTTTTGTTTTGAAACTATTAGAAGTAAGTCTCAACAAACTATCAAAGAAAAAATTGGTGACCACATCCCCTTGTAGAGTTTGTATAAAAATTATACACATATAACCAAGGATCTATAATGGAATTTTATCTTGGATATTCATTTGATCAATTAAATACTACATTTTTATGCCATTCCATGAGTTGGGTTCTCTTGGCTATTACAAAAGTTTAGGCCAAAGCAATATCCATGAAATGTAGAAAGTTAAGGTGTTGGTATTGCTTATGTCTAGCTAATTTCTCAATAAAATGTACCTTAGCATCCAAATTATTGATCGTATTATTAAAAATCACCACATTTTTCCATTGTGGTTGTGACTCACCCTTGCACCACAAATGAAGCGTACAATGTCATAGAGGGTTTAGCTAAACTATGAACATTGTCTACTATGTCTTTTGGAGGCTCTATTTTTCCCTATGCCTTTAATATTTTATTGGTCTACTGGATACCAATAAAAATTTTATTTAATATTTCCCCAAAAACATCTACCATTGAAATGGTTTCCTCTCAAATTTCATTTTCCTCTCTAGGATTTGATTTTATCTTGATTGTTATGGAGGACAGTTCTTCCACCCTAAAAACTTATGAAGGCTTCCCCCAACAATCACATTTATTTTCCTCACCCTTTTAAACTTATTTGATACAATATAAAACTCTATTTTTAGTCATGTTTCCTCAGTAATCACCAGATAATGCCTAGCTAATTTCTTTAATTGCATATTTTATATCCATGCAAGAGTCACTAGGAGAGTTTGGGAAGATGTATGAGTGGTTGTGGATGAAGTGGTTAGTGGGGGAAACATAAGGGTAGAGGAAGATATAGGGATAGACTGAGGAGATGTCATGAGAGTGGATGGATATGAATAATTAGGTTGAGGAGGTGTAGGTAGTGAAGGTAAAGGTATAATGAGAATCCTCTCTTTAGAGATCCTAGTTTGAGGAGGTGTCTTGAAAACATATTTGGTGAGGTCAAGATACTATTTAATTGAGACAACAGTGGAATGTATTGAGATAACTTGAGTGACAAGAACACCTAATTTAGTGAGAATATTAGCCTATGGGGGATGTGTGAAAAAAATGGCCCATGACATTAGATATTTTAAATGTGGACTAGCCACCATAGTATTGGAGTGGATGCCAAGATATCTAGATCAAGAAAATGCACAGGTTTGTGATAGGCATGAGTCAAGAATGTACATAATATAATAACTAAAATAAAATTAAATCACATATATGATAATATTGAATAAATAAGATAAGAACCAAAACCAATATTCCATGGAATAATAACCCACTAGGAGAGATGTACAAATAGGAGTGCATGAGTAACTCCTCCAAAAAAGGTGTCCAGAGAGATAATAATAGAATAATAACTCCCATACCCAAAATATCCAATCAAGGGAGTTAAATTATATTCATCTAGTCAAAATGTAACCCCAAGTACACCTAATCAAGCTTATCCACAAATGTAGGAAAACTCCAAGTGAGGGAAAAGCCCATAATAAATAAATATGGGAAAAAAGAAAACCGCTACTCTAATACCCCCCATAAGCACAACTTAGGTGGGTAGTGTAAAAAAATGGTCCTGCTATAAAAAAATCTCCCATAAAGTAAATAAAAGGAGAAAATATATAGGAAAAATACCCCCCCCAAAAAAAAAGAGAGAGAGAGAGAGACAGAGAAGAATTAAAGAGGCTAGAAGGCCCCACTGAAGATGATGCTACTACTGATGTAGACCACACTCTAATAAGAGCTCATAGATGAATGAAATTTCTCTTAGTGAAGGGTTTGGTAAATATATCTACAACTTACTATGAAGATTGGTAAAATCTCAAGTCAATGACCTAACCATGAATAAGCTCTTAAATAAAATTCATGTGAATCTCAATGTGTTTGGTCTGCTAGTGTTAAACTAGATTCTTGCATATTTGAATGGTACTCTAGTTATCAAAATAGATAATGGTGGGATTACTAAAAGGAATGCAAAACTTGGATATAATCCCCTAAAGCCAAATAGCCTCATAGTTGCATTAATAACTCCCCTATACTCTACCTCTATGGATAATATAATAATAGCATTTTGCTTCTTTCTAGACCAATGAATAAGACCAGAACCCATAAAAATGTTGTACCCTAAAGTGGACTTATGTTTTTGAGTAAAATTAGACCAATATAAATCTATAAAACCAACCAAGTAAACCTTTATTCCAAATCTATACTAAATCTTGAATCTATGAGAGCCCTAAATGTAGTGGAGTATCCACTTGGCTTCTTTCTAGCGTAGATCATGGGGCTCCTACATGAATCATGAAATAACACCTACTATATATAAAATATCAGGTTTGCTATGAGTTAGATAAATGAGGCTACCAAAAAGTTGTCAATACTAAGTGGCATCAACTAAAGGTGTAGAATAGTTAATCTCAAGTTTGACTCTTGATATAAAGTGAGTCATTGATGGTTTACAATCAACCATGTGAAATTGAGCTAAAATATTGAGAGTATAGTTGGGCTATGTAAGTGAAATCCCTGAATCAGACTATGAAATCTCAATGCCAATAAATTAATGTAGAAGACCCAAGTCTATCATTTCAAATATATCTTTTAAAGCTATCTTCACTACTACAATAGATGACAAAGAACTCCTAGTGATCAAAAGATCATCAACATAAAGGACCAATATCTATAAATAAAAATCATATTGTAAAAGTATATATTAGAGTCTAAATGACACCTGATAAAAAATAAAGTAAGGAGTAATGAATCCATCTTGGTGTACCAAGCTCAAGGGGCCTGTTTGAGGCCATAGATTGATTTCCCAAGTCTATAAACTAAGGATGAATCATAAAAAAACCCAGGTGGTTTCTCCATGTAGATATGATCCTCAAGGTCTCTGTGAAGAAAGACACTCTTCACATCGATCTGGTGTACATCCAAACCATATGCTACAACTATAACTAGTGTGAGTTGGATATAAGTCATCTTTTCTATAAGTGCAAAGGTCTTTGAGTAGTCAATGCCATCTACCTATGAAAAACCCTTAGCAACTAATCATGCTTTATGCTTATCGATCAACCCATCTACTAAAAACTTGGTCTGATAGATCCACCTACATCAAACCATATTTCTTCCCTTAAGAAGTGAAATCAAATCCCAAATGTGATTTTTGATCAAGGAAGAATATTCTTCCTTAATATCACTATTCCACTCAAGTGTGCTTTAAGCCTCTCAAAATGATTGTGTATATAAAATTGAAGCAAAGAAACCATGTGGACCACTCTAATAATCTTCTTGAGTACCTATATCATTTGCTAGATGCCCTACCCACGTCCATGCACTCTAAAGTGTCTACCTAGACCAAAGGGTCCTAGATGTGAGTGAGTTAGGTGTTAACTCCTCATCCTTTGAAATATAACTAGATGTGGATGTAGAAGACTCCCCATAACTACCCTCATTATTAGAATTGGAAGAATAAGGAGAAGACCTTGGCTCAGGAACCTACTTTAGATGATTTGAGTCAGAAGAAGAATCATCAAGTCTAAGTGAATCTAATGAAAGAGAAGTGTCAAATGTTGAGTCTTTGGGACTCTCCTAAAATTTAAAACTTCCCTCTATAAAAAACTCATATGTGGTTGGATGTAGAAAATGGTACCCCTTGACACCATCTAGATAACCTTTAAATATACAAGGCTTGCACTGAGGTTCCATATATTTACATATCTTCTTCAAATATGTACCACAACTAGAGATACAAAAACTCAAGTACTCAACATTAGGTTTCCTTCCATGCCAAAATCCAAAGGGTGTTATGCCTTTCAAATATTTGTGAGGAACCATGTTCTAAATACAAAAAATAAATGTAATGGCTTCAACCTAATATTGAGGTGCCAAGGACTTAGAGAGAATCATACAAGTAGCCATCTCTTTCAAGGACCTATTCTTGAATTCTAAAACCTTTTTATATGAATGACTATAAGTAACTATCTACTAAAAATTAATTCCATTTATGGTGCAAAATTTCTCAAATCTATTGTGGACATATTCACCTTCATTGTTAGTTTTAAGAACTTTGATGGATTTATTATATTATTTATCAATAATTGCCTTGAAGTATTTAAAATCTCAAACATTTTAGACTTTTTCTTAAGAAAGTAGACCCATGTATATCTAGATAAATCATCAATGAAAGTGAGAATGTACTTAGCCCTTGTAAATGATAGACTAAGAAAAGGCCCATATACATGATTGTGTACTAAATAAAATGCTTGTGAAGCCCTTCAAGCTTTGCCTTTGTCAAATTTTGCTTCAGGATGCTTTCTAGGAGAACACCCCTCACAAAGTCCCTTAGAGAATTGAACTTGAGGCAAGAGTATAACCATGTCATTTTTCCTAAGTTGTTCAAGGTAGTGTTAGTTAAGATGGATAAACTACTCATGCCATGATTTTATAACTCCATATGAATGAGTCATAATTTTTTTTAGTGAAGAGTTAGGTGAAAATGTGAGAAGGTTTATAACCTAGCTTGGTGATCTTCCCTACCTACTGCCATTATAAAACACTATGCAACTCCCTGATGATAATTGAATCTACTAAAAAATCAACCCTTATGCCTTTGTTTATATGAGTGATTTGATAAATAGATAGGAGATTAGTTTAAAATTAAGGGACACTTAGAATATTATTGAATGTTCCTCCTTCTATTTCAATATAACCTCTCCCTACAATGGGTACAAAATTTTCATCACCCAAACTGATAGAATATATGCGATAAGACTCTAAAGAAGAAAAGTCAACTAGTGAAGAACCCATATGGTGAGAAACACCTGAGTCAATAACCCATGAAGATGTTGAAGTTGTAACTATTACAAGAGATTTTCCCTTTTCTATCTCTTTCCACTTTCCCTTTGCCTTAGTAGAATATTGAGTAGATGAATTCGACTTGATAGACTCAGGAACACCCATGTTGTTATTCTCTAGGAGATGAGTTAGGTGACCTATTTTCTTTTTCATGTACTTGTTTTCATCATGCCAATTTTTATTATAGTAGGCAAACTTAATATTCTCTTTCACATATTTTCCATTATAAGAGGAGGCATCAAAGTTTGTTTTGGTAGAGGTTGATTCTTTCTTCTTCTCTTTATTTAAAGTCTTTGCTTTCCCATTCCCAATAATTAGGACTTGAGTTTTTGTGGTCTTCAATGTGCTCATATGGATCAACTTGTCTTTCTCTTTGGTTAAATCAACAATGAAATCATCTAAAGAGGGAATTTTCCATGCACTACCCAAAGCACTTTTAGTGGCATGGAAAGTAAAGACAAATATTGAATAGTTAGGACCTAGTTTAGAGAGTATAGAAAGAACAAGTTGGTAATCCTATTTTCTTATCCCACATTATTTCAACTACAATCTCAAAAACTTAAACTTAGTGAAGAAATCCTGAAGGGTGTCAAGGTTTTAAGGACTTAGGATAATGAATTCATTCTTAATATTATGACCTCTCATCACATTTTGCTCTGTAAATAGTTTACCATAAATGGTCTATACATTATGAGGTGATTTGGTAGGATATAAATGAAATAAGATATTAGGTGATACATAAAGATATAATATCCCATAGGCTTCATCACTACAGTTATACCATTTAAGTGTTAGGTTTAATTTCATCATCCATGCTTATACTATACAAACCCTTACTCTTTAGAATGATTGTTATATTTATTTTACATTCGTGATAGTTAAAGGGAGTTAGTGGTTTGATTGAACTTGAATCCATTAATTAAGAAATGAGTTATAGTATTAGTGTAAGTTGAAGTTGTTATAGAAATTAAAGTGTAAGTAGAGTACAAAGAGTGACCCAAAAAAGTAGAGTATACCCCACCTCAAATATGAAATGGAAAACACCCTAAATGTTGTAAATGCACACTCAAAACATGTTAGACTTAGATGATAGTGCATCTTGAGCAATTAGTTCAATGAGTCAAAAGATGAGTTTTTTCAAACAAAAGAGGGCATTAGACTTAGTCAATAATGTGTCCAAGGAAGCAAATAAAATGTAAGCAAGTGAAAAAATGAATAACTCTTTATTTTTAAATATTTACCATAATATATTATTTTATAAAAAAATAATAAAAAATCTCTACTAACAATGTTAAACATGACCAATCCTCTTATGCATTATTTGTGCATTAAAAGAAAAGTAGCCTATTTGACCTTAATTTAATTCAAGATATTAAAAAAATAATTTAATATGCTAAAAACATTAGGGTAATATTGAATAGACTTAGCTTATTTTGGAATAAACTTTCAAGCCTTTGAAACTATAGGAGTCTTTTCTATTGTATCTAAGGGCCATATGGGATAAATGTAAAACTAGGGAAGAACATGCAGAACTAGATAAGGCCAAACATAGGTTGTTACTGAATAGAGGAGACCAGAACCAAGGTTAGATGGAGGCATACATATTTTTTGTAAAATAAATGCACCAAGCCACACAAGACATGCATTCACAAAGGAACCACATAAACTGTGGTAATGGATACCAATGAACTAGTTCTAAAAAAAATGACCCCATCAAAGATGAAAACTCCCACAAATGTATTTTAAAAACTACATTTTATTTGAAAATAATAAATCTCATGATTTCAAATGAAACTAATAACAATAAAAAACCAAACAATCAAATACCATAGTGTCTCTGATACCATATCAGAGTGGATGCCAAGATCTCTAGATCAAGCGAATGCACATGTTTGTGATAGGCATCACCTAAGCATGTACAAAACATAATAGATGAAAGAAAATGAAATCATATACATGATAATATTGCATAAATAATATAAGAGCCAAAACCATTTTTCCATGTAATAATCACACACCAGAAGAGATGTAAAAATAGGAATGCATGATTAAATCCTCTAAGAAAGGCATTTAGAGAGACAATAATAGAAGATTAACTCCCATACTTGAAATAGTCATTCAAGGGAGTTACTTCTTATTCATCTGATCAAAATGTAAATCCAAGTATACCTAAGAAATCTTATCCATGAAAGTAGTAAAATTCTAAGTGAGGGAAAAAATCCCAAAATAAATAAACTTGGGAAAAAAGAAAACCCCTAATCTAACACATCATACCTAATTCAAGTAGAGGGAGAGATGGATATGTAATATCAGTCTAGGTTATACTCTTAAAATAAAGTTCAATAGAAGTATACACAAAAGACATAGAACTAGTATAAGGAACATTTTTAGTCAAATAATCAATACTTTCAATACTTGTCATACCAAATGAATCAAATAAATATAGATTACTTGTGGTAATTGATGAAATTACTATATAAACAAGAAAAATAATGACTTGATTTAACTCTTGTGAATGAAATGTCAAAGTGACCATAGGTGGGACAATTAGAATAGTTTAAAAAACCACTATAGTACTAGTTATATCAATTGCTTAATCTACTTTTTCACCTTATTTATGCTCAATACTCTAAATTCTAAGTGGAGTAGAAATTGCATCCATAAAAAATTCTACAAGGGTGCCTTTTGAAAAACATTAAATGATATTTTGGCCATAGATTCTCCACATAGTTAATATATAGAATTTTTTCTTTTTATTGCTCATTTAGAAACTCATCAGATTCATCTATTAGTGCATCAATTGAAGCTTGAAAGGAAGAAAGGAGAGACCTTATCTCATATGTTGCAACTGAAGGAGAAGTATTCATTTTTGAAGAAAGAAGAGGAGACCAACTTGTGCTTGGAAATTAGAATGGAATAATTATTGTAGCAGGTGGAGTGAAAGCAACTATGATGGAGGAGGGAACCCTATTTTAATAATTGGTTGATTTAATTCATGTGGTCTTGAAATATTCTTGATTATTCTTTCCCTCAATTATTCATTAGTCTCTTCCTCTGTCTATTCTAGAGTTTACCCAACATGCTTAGTCTTTTCCTTCCTACTTAATTCTGATAGCATCATCTCTTGATATGGTTAGGTCATATTATATCATCTAGTAAATTTTCATGGACATTTGAACTTTCCTCATTTTAGTGTAAAACTTTGAATCATCCTCAACATTGAGGAAGATTGAGTCATGTTCATATTCATGGTGACCATAGTCCTACCTAAATTATTTGGATAACTATTTTATTTGATGTCTTATGACCTTCTTAGGGTCCCACCATCTGAGGCCAACCAATCCAAACTTGAATGAACCTTAGTGCTTTAAGTTTTGGCTAACTAGTTCCAATTATAAAATTACTACCTCATAATGATGAGAGGCATTTTATATTATTTCTCCAACCTTGCCTTATTTAGGTTATCATCCACATTGTTAGATGGTTGATAAGTTATCTCTTATTCAACTAATTTATTTGGTACATGCCTTGGTAGAAAGAAATAGGATACCAAAGTCCCCTCAGTCCTCATAATAGTGTGATCAAGATAGAGTTAATAATCCTCAATTTTCCTAAGTGATATTTTGATTTGGTTGAACAACCTAAGCATATATTATCCATTGATGGATTTGTATACCACTGGGTAGAATTTATACACATATAATATTTTCAAACTTTTATCAATTACCAATTCTATTTATTCTGTAGGAACACATCAAGGCTCAATCTCTTTGAGTGCATTCCTTAAGGGGTACACTAGAAAATGGGTGGGTATACCATTAGTGCTTCGTAGGATTGTCTTCCCTTTTAACACTTGCTATCTACACACTTGTCTCCTAAAACCCATTCCCTTAAGCTTTGCCTCCTATTTTCAAATTCCTATAGTCTTCTACCATTTTCATTATCCCTTTCCCTAACTTAAACCCCCTTTTGATAGTTTACATGACAATGTTGACCATATCAACCTTGTATTCTTATTGATAAAACTTATTAGGGACTAGGTCGGACCTTGGCTAACCTAATCTGTGACCTAATTAGTTTTTGTCAATTATGATACTAGGTTGACCTTGTTGGCTAAAATTTTTGGAAAAATTTAAGGTTAGATTCACCTATATAAACAAATTAATTTCCATCATTTATCATAAAGAGAAGAAGAAGAAATATATATTGTGCATCTACTTATCCACCATTCTACTTTTTTGCAAGCTTAGGGTTTCATACTTTCTTTAGAGATACAAATCTTGTCTTGTAGAGAAGTCTTTTGGATGCATTGATAGGTTGTGTATCTTAGAGTTGATTTATCCTTGTCATCCTTACATACCACAAAAAAATATTTTGAAGAACCTTGTCCAAGGGAGAGATTGAGGCTCGATGGGTTCATCTTCAAAGGTAAGTATTCCTAACTTTATTCCTCCTTTGTAAGAGTAGATAGATATGTATTTGTACATATTTTCCATGTATTAGGATTTTATATACATTGAAATGGTTATATGTCTTCTATACATGTTTAATTTCAATTTTTATTACCCACACTTTGTACTACTAGTTTTGGTGAGCACTAGATTAGATTTTTAATTTACTTGTTATTAGTTTAGTGAATATGAAAAAATAGGACCTAGTTAGGGTTATTGCACAGTTTTGCATAACTGGAGGCTTTAGAACTTTTCCTAGTGATATTATTGTGGTAAGAGATCCATTAATTAGGTATAGTGGATCCATATTGGTTATGACCTTGATTATCTAATGTATCCCTAATCAGAAGTGTAAGTAGGATCTATCTTTTCTGAGCTAAGATTGATTTATAGATCTGGTGCATTTCCCATTACATAAATTTTAGTGAACTTGACATGAATCTAACCCTTGAAATTTTTCTTTCACACTTTTAATTTTTATCATTCTATTATTTTTCTATATTTGTGATACTAGGTCAACCAGGCTAATATAATTCTAACTTTTATGTGTAGGTTTATCACACAATTATATCAAAATGACTCTATTATTTCTATGTAGGTCTTCATCAGATATAGGTTATTGGATCAAATAGGTTGACAAAATATTATTCTTCAGTTCTAGATAACAAATTAAGTTGACCAGGTTAATTTAGTCTTATGGTCAACATCCAAAACATCAGACTATATTGAATAGGTCAATTTAGTCTTATAGTCAACAACCAGAAAACAAACTAAGTTGACCAAGTTGACTTAGTCATCTTAGTAAGCTTTAAAAAATAGGGTTTCATAGAATTAGGTCAACCTAATCAATTTAGTTGGTAGAACTTATAATAAAAATTCAAGGAACTTCAACAAAAAAAATTTAGTCCTGAATATCTTCCAATCCACCAAGGTTCCTTTCTTTCTATTTCTTTCAATTTAGTACTTCATTATAGTTATATTTTGTGCAATTTTGTAGTCTTTAAAAATGCAATTCTACAACAAACTAAGTCAACTTGATCGACTTAGTTCTATAACCTATCTTCTATCTAAAAGACTAAGCTAACTTGGTCAACTTGGTTCTTAAGGACTCTTACTTCTATAGAATAGTAGTGACCCAAATTGAGTCTATTCTATAATGTTTACATATAGTATCATCTGAACTAACTATGTACCATTCTTAATTTTGGAATTAAAAAATATATGCTATTAATTAATTCACATTTTCATTTTCAGTTGTTTGAATGCTTAGAATAGATCACATAGTCTAATTAGGTGATTTTTAAAAATATCATTTAGTTTCACTATTTTGCTCTTTTTACACACACTACCAAATCACATAAATTTAAAAATGTATTTAAAAATTATCTTATCAAAGCCTACTTGCTTGAATTTTATCACCAAGGGGGAAGCCAACTTGATTTTTTGGCCAAGTATAAACATGTGGTTTAAAAAAAAAATTCCAAAGCACCCGACACCCTTATCATTGTGGGATTGTAAAGTGAGGGGGTAGGCCCCAATACCAAGCTAGTACTATTACCATCATATATATCTTTCATCCCAAATGTCATGAAACCATCCATAGATTACTTTTTAGTTCTTTGTTTTCAGCCAACTTCCCTATCGCACTTAAAATAACACTTTATAATAAACTGATAACACTCAGAATGACCATTTAGTTAGCATTTACTTTTTAGTTAACTATTTTATCTTGGATTATTGTGTTGTATTATAATAACTTACATTAGTCAGTGTTGGTGTAAGGTGTTGTGATGTGTGCCCCAATTGGATCATTCTCATTGATCTAATTTCTTGTTCCAATCAAATTGAAATTTTTTTCCTATTTTTAGTACACTATCATTCTATTTGACATAGTATTTTATAGACTATCTTTTTCCCTATCTATAGTACTCCATTGACTTGGTCAACCTAGTACTCATTTTTTTCAATTAGGTTATAGTATTAATTCAACTTGGTTAACTCTATATCTTTATCAGACTATCTTTTTCCCCATTTATAGTACTAAGTTGACCTAGTTGACTCTATACTCTTTTGCCTTCTATCTAGTAGTAATAAGTCAACCTGATCAACTATGTACTCATCTACCCCCTATTTATAGTACTCAGTCAACCTAGTCAACTCGATATTCTTATCTATCTTTTGTATCTCTTTGTTTTTACATTATATTTACATTCACTAATCTATCTCTTGCATCATGAACTTCTTATTTGAAGACAACATTGAGTTGAATTCAACAAATATGATAATTCTTACCAATCCCAATAGGTTATCGCATAAGCAACTTATGGATCCTACCCTATATAAAATTAATGTCTTTATAGCCACTCACATTAAAAAATATGAGACCCATCCTCTTTCATATTCACTTTTCAATCCTCTTTCCTCATTTTAAGATCAACCTAAATTAGAGTATACTCCAAAAATGTTCTTCATCAATGAGTTTATTCAACATCAATAAAAAGATCCTTCTACTATTTACCATATCATGATAAGTAGTCAATTAGAGGAACCCCATTCACCTTATCCCACATGCTCACATGGATTTGGAAACACTAGCTTCTTTGCTTCTCAACCTCTTCCTTCTATTTTGACCCATTCTCATACCATGGCATCTTCCTCTTTGATTTCTTCTACCTCCATGCCTATTATCTCTACCAACATGGTAAGTTCTACATCTAGTGGACCTATTTCAAGACTCGGTATTCTCAATTATTCCACTAGTGCATCATTTGTGATCTAGGCAACCATTTAGGTGACAAATCAGGTGACAGTTCCACCCCAATTAATGGCAGAACTTTCAGGAGCCATAACTTTTGCACTGTAGCTCTAATTGACTCACCGTTTGAACCGTTGGAAATCTAAGAATGAGGATAACATCGTGAGATGGCATAAAATTTTTCTCAATTAAATTTTACCCCAAAAAACCCAATGGAAATGCCCCAAATTTCAAATTTAGTAGTGTAGTCTAAAAATAGTAAGTTTCTAAAAATAGTAATTCCTCGAAATATGTATTGTTTTAAAGCATGAAAGTCGAACCACTTCATCTCCCTTGAGATTGGTGACCTTCCACATTCTCCCCATACTTTAAAAATTGGTATAAATTAATATGTAACCTAAAATGGAAAATTAGACATCTCTTCTCAGAGATAAGCATATAGTTGTATTGCGATCTCGAGTAATAATACATCTCTTCTCAGAGAATTCATTGTTATTGTATTATTTTTGTGTTCTTGAAATATTTATCAACCAAAAATTCTAAGTTTTGGATCAATTTGATATCCATGGTATGCCTCTAGTACTACTTCATCTTATCCCTCTACTAGTACATCTTTTTTCCACATAAGTAAATTATGATAATAGTGCCTCACTTACCAATAATTCTTCTCAAGACATTACTAACACCCATAGTAGTACCCAAGATTCTACTACCAATTCCAATGCTTCACATAATGCTAATAATACTAATCAAACACATCAAATCTTAGTATAAAATATTAATCAAATGAATTATTTTAAATATAAAAATGCAAATCAAATGATGAAAATGCAAAATCATCTTATCCATCTTTAAATGTACCCTCAACAAGTTCTATGGGGTATGCATAACCAAAATGTTCCCCCACCTCCTCTTTGAGATTCCCATGGTAATCTTATCCCTCAACCTCCCCTTGTTAATAAAATGATAAATCACCTTCAAAATGAGCCTCTTACATCTTAAGTTTCTAATATTGACATAGGAGGTATCACCCATACCATTACTTACAATGGGATCACTGATCCTACTCTTCACTTAAAATATTTGGAAATCTATATAAAGACTGGGTCAAGTTAAATACCTTTACCACTTCCAAGATATTAGAAAAGACTCTCAAAAGGGATGATTTATATTGGTACAACCTGCTCAAATCTCATTCCATCACTAGTTCAGAAGATTTAGTTAATTCTCTAGTCTAAGAGTTTCAAACTAGTGATCTCCCTAAGAATATCTTGGCCCATTTTATCAATTATAAGAAACTTGAAACCAAAACCATAAAATTATTCATAAAATAATGGAAGACCTTGTCTAATAATTGTGAACATAATATGGTAGATGACAACCTCTTTCATCTATTTACCAATGCTCTTTTTCCCAAGTTATGATATCAGGTCTGGACTCTCTATCCACATACTTTGGAAGAGGCCATTAACCAAGACAAGCATCAATATTTATTTATGAGTTAGTTTGACCCATCCCCAAATTTTATGGGTAATTTAATGTTAAAATAATAATCATCATGCTATGAATAATGATGTCACCAAATTTTATGATACCATTCATATTATTCAACCTATTGTTCCTGATTTAACAATTTTAGGAATATTGGTGTATTATTCCTAATTTAGTTAAAGGGTCTAAGTAATAACATTATTAAATAGTTATTCAATAATTAAGCTACTGATTTATGTAAATTAATCATAATTTGAACTTTTAAAAAAGTAGTAATAAGGAGAAGAAAATAAAACTTCTCTAGAAACTGATTGATCTAATTGAGACAGAGCTTGGACTATGTAGGACTGAGACAATATAAAAAACTAAGATCTAAACTTCATTTTATGATTGGATAGGAGCACCAAAATTATACATGAGTGAAACTAGTGCTATATTCCACATCTACCATTATTATCCTAAGGATTTAAGCTTTTTAGGTTTTGCTTACTAGGTTTGTGTGACTCTATCCATGAAGTTTCAGTAGCTGTAAGTTTTTAGAGCTCCCTATAGAATATATTTTTTATTAAAACCCTATATTCCATTGTGATTTGACCAATTTTGAGTAATATGATGGGGGTTAGTGTTTTTAAGATGTATTGGATGTGCTTCACACACCATGTGTGGGTACGTTGCCTACGTATCAATACTTTGAAGAGGGATCAAGCCATATGTATTTCTCTCTTAGAAAGTGATTAGTGAAATTGTGATATGAGAATGAAATAAATTATAAAACTAGATATTCTTGAGGTGGCTAGGGTTTGGTGTAAGGATTTGAATGAGCTTATAAGTGTATTGGTTGGCTATATGTAGAGAATAGGGAAGATTACTTGAATAGTCTTTCTTGTATTCTTACTTGCTTAGTGATATTTGCCAACCTCTTTCCAAATTATCCTTGAATGGGATTTTATAGGGATCTAATGGTCATGGGTTAAATGTAATCATATTAGGCAAATAAGGATAAGGATGGGGAACTAGAAGAAATTGACTATTAGGACCAGAAATGGGCTTGGACAATAGTGCTAAAAGTAGACAAGAGTGGTATCGGCACTATAGTCCTAGTGTGGCACTATTGTCTTGAGAAAACAAGACCTAAGGGGATGGATATATCATGAAAGATGGGTATAGCTTAGGTGGGATCAAATTTAGAAGGCTACAGATGATTGGGAATTAGTGAAAATAATGTCTATGAGGGTCATGAGAGTAGGCAAGAGGGACCTATGGGTTGGGTGTTATTATCCATGCTCAAGTTACCAATTTTTTGCATTTTATTTGATTGTATTTTCCCCCCTTCTATTCTATTGATGCACCAAAGTGAAACACTAGGATAAAGGAAAAATATAAAGCATACCTAAACTTATCTATAAGGGTGAAGCTCATAAATCTATGTGATGTTGAGTGTGCATAGAGAGAGCATGCTATGAAGTGTAAATTTGTAAAATAAAATAAAGAGTAGATCAGTTCTTACTAGATATGTTATATCTAAACTAAGAATGTACAAATCTAGGTAAGAGAGAGAGGAAGGGAAAGGAATGAATACACCTCACTAGGTACATAAACCAATACAAAACCTATTGTGATGTTGAGTGATGCTAGATTATGCTAAGTAATGCTAGAAGGTGTTGTACCAAGAGTAATATCATGAACAAAGCTGAGTGTTGAATTCCTTGAAATTGGCTCAAGAATGCAAACATTGCCCCTTTGGCTCCATCATCACCCACTAAATGAATTTAGGTGATCATGCATGTACTAATAAATGTTTGGACTATGTGACCAACCCCTCTAAATAGGTGGATCAAGAATACAAAAGCTTTCTAGTCTTTTGGCTCCATCATTGCCTCATGAAGTAAAACTATGAACTGATATTAGTATAAAATATGTGTTGTATAAGATGGCTCTTGAATCCCATGAATGTACTATGATTTGACAATGTTAGTGTGGATAGCTAAATGTATATTGGAAACTAGACCACTCTTGGCCACTCCAAAATATGGAGATTAATATTATATTAAAGCCATTCTAAAATTGGTATACTAGGTTTATATGAAAGCCACTTGAGAATTTGGGAACTCAAAAATGTGGAAGTTAGGCTTGTATGAAATCCATTTCAAAATGATGCCAACCATCTACAGATAGAATAAGGTATACAACTACTGAGAATGCTTGGGTAATACTAAACTCAAAAATAAAATAAAATAAATGTGCTGCACACATTTCCCCCAATCATTGATGTCTAAAACATGGATTCTAATTTTAAAGTTATATTAACTATCATATCTAAAACTAGAAGTGACAGCCATAATGATGGTCTCCTTATTATTTGCAAGAAATGTAAGAAATTTTTTTAAATAAGTGAGATCCATTTTTTAAATCTAATTTTAGAATGTAAGGTGATATCTCAAAAAGCAAGAGGACCTAGTGTATGCAACTAGGGTTTGAAAAATACTATGGAATTTTGAAAATAAAAGTGGATTTTTATTTAAATATGTAACTAAAAATTTAGAAAATTATTAGAAAATGTTTGATTGAATAGGACCTAGTATGTGCAACTAGGGTTTGGAAAAATAAATATTTTGAAAAATTAATATGAAATTATGAATGGATTTTCTAATTTTAATATACGAGTAAAAACTTAGAAAATGATTGGAAAATTACTGGGACCTAGTGTGGGCAACTAGGGTTTGAAAGAAAAATATTTTAAATTTGCTATGAAATTTTAAAATTTAATGCTAATTTTTTATTTTATTATGCAGGTAAAAAATTATAAAAATATATAAAAAATTATTAGGAAATTTACCCTAGGGTTTTTATGCACAAATGAAGTAAGTTAGGTTCACCAAATGATTTAACAATTTTGGGAATATTGGTGTATTATTCCTAATTTAATTAAAGGGTCTGAGTAGTAACACTAGTAAATAATTATTTAATAATGAAATTAATAATTTTTGTAAAATAATCACTATTAAAACTTAAAAAAAAAATAGTAATAAGGAGAAGAAAATAAAACTTAGCTGGAAACTGATTGATCTGACTGAGACAGAGGTTGTAATTCACTATGTAAGATTGGGACACTATCGCAAACTAAGATCTAAAGTTCATTTTATTATTGGATAGGAGCATCATAACTATATAGGAGTGGTACTAGTACTATATTCCACCTTAGCCACTATTTTCCTAAGGAGTTGAGCTTTTTGGGTTTTATTTGCCAGGTCTGTGTGACCCTATCCATAAAGTTTCAATAGCTAAAAGTTTATACATATCTTTATAGAGAATATTTTATCTTAAAACCCTATCTTCCATTATGATTTGACTAATTTTAAATAATATGGGTGGTTAGTGTGTATAATATGTAGTGGACATGCTTCACATCCCATGTGTAAGCATGCTACCTACATACCAATACTCTGAAGAGGGATCAAGCCATATGTAGTTCTCCCTTTGAAAGTGCTTAATGAAATTGTGATATGAGAATGTAATAAATATTAAAAATATATATTCTTTAGGTGGCTAGGGGTTGGTATAAGGATTTGAATGAGCTTACAAGTATACTGGTTGGTTGTATGTAGAGAATAGGGAAGATTGTTTGAATAGTCTTGCTTGTATTCTTGCTTGCTTAGTGATATTTTCCAACCTCTTTCAAAATGATATTTGATTTGGATATTGTCCATGGGTTGAATTTAATTTTATTAGGCCAACAAGGATAAATATGGGTAAAAAGAATAAATTGACCACTGGGGCCAGAAATGGACTTGGACAATAACACTGAAAGTGGATAGGAGTGGCATCGATACTATAGTACTAATGTAGTGCTATTATCCTAAGTAGATGAGACCTAGTTTTTCATGGAAAGAGGGGTTTGGCTCAGGTAGGATCAAGTTTGGAAGGCTAAAAATGATTGGGAATCAGTGAAAATGATGCCTATGAGGGTCATGAGAGAAAGCAAGAGGGACCTATGGGTTAGGTGTCATTAGCCATGCTCAAGTTACCAATTTTTACATTTTATATAAATATAATTTCTAATCAATATCTATAATAAGCCTTCTCTCCTAACCACCTCACTAATCGTCATTTACCTTCTTCAAATAACATTAATGTTTATAAATCTTTATCTTTAGTGGAATTACAAAAGTTTCTACTAAGGACTCTTCCATGATAACTTTATCCCACTCATCCCATGAAATCTTAGTAAGTCCCAATAAATTTTCTTGGTTTCATGTTATTTGGGGTCATTCTCATGAAACTTGTAGGCAAATTCATAATTTGGTTATGGATTTCCTTGTCGATCCCAATTTTGATCATGAATTTATCATTTGTAAACATAAAAACCTATGACATTAATTCCAAACCCCATGAAACACAAAATAAATCTCAATCTTCGAACCAAGATAATTCTTATTTGGTCATTTATAAATATCCTCTTCCAAATCACCAAGATAACCCCGCCTACCAATAATGTTGATAGTATTCTTGATCCCACTCCTAAAGAGAATGTGGTCAATATAACTTATATGCAAAGGGTGGTTACCTTCATTTATCCTCATCCCATGCACACTTTTCAATTACCTCACATGTTTCATGTTATCCAAGATTCTTCTCCAACTCACTTAATAGATTTAGAGCAAGAAGACCTTATATCTTCTAATGAACCAATTCCAACACCTTCCTTAGATAACACTTCCCATACCATTTCTACCATTCCTCCAACCTCTTTACCTATCACTAATGATACTCAAACTTATATCAACACTTATTCTAATCTCCCTCAAACCAAACCTACATCAACCACGCCATATTCTCAAGACAATAAACAAACTTATCCTCCAATTACACCTCCTACATCTTATCAACATAAATTCACATGTACTTCCGCTCCTCTTTATGAGGACCTCTTTCAACACTATGCACATCTTTCCAATAGTTATCTTATGGGTTATGATGAATGAGGTTATATCATAGAGATTACTAACCTCCCATCTCAAATCCCATTTCTTAAACTAATACAGACCTCTTCACATTATTATAATCATATTATATAGATTTTATTTGTAATGAACATCCTTCATCCTCCCTTACAAGGATATAAAGCCATCTCATCTATATCAAAAGATAAAATTTTATAATAGTGTGAAGATATGTCCATACATGTTGATGAAACAATGGACACTTCTCTTTCCCTCAAATTCAACATTTTTTATATGATCCTTAATGAAATTCTACATCGTGAAAATGATATTTTTTTATCAGTTTCCAAATCAGTGATATCCAAGTCAATCATGCCTTGATTGATGAGGGTTCTAGCACTTATGTTGCCTCTTTTGATTTTATCAAAACCCTTATATATTCTAAATGTAATCTTAAGTCCACATGTAACATATGTCAAGACTATGACCAAATGAAAATTCCTCCTTTAGGTTGTGTGTGGTTCCCCATTACCATCCCACCTGTCACCATTCACTTGAAGGTGATGATATTAAACTTTACTCTATCCTATATCATTTTTATTGATAGATCATGGACTCATTGTATGAGGGAATTTGCCTCTTCCACTTGACAATGTGTCAAATTTACTCATAATAGAGCCATCTATAGGATTCAAGGTGACACTAATCCTTGGAATTTTTAACAATTCCAAGATTATGGTGTATTCAAGATTACCACCCTTGAACCTTTGCCAAGCGTTCCATTTCATGAATCTCAATATTTGAAATTTATTATCAATTCCACCTAAGGTTACAATGGTCACCCCTAATTCATCAAGAATATACCCCTAACCTCTTATATTTAGATGAAAATGAGCCTGACGAGAATAATCTAAATATTAAAACCTCATATATCTCACCTCATCTCATTTCTCAATATCCCCCTTATTTAAAACCTTGTTCTCATAAACTACCTTAAGATGGTATACTTGTTATCTTAAATAAGACTCAACATTCCATTCATCACACCACATTGGAAGAATAGGTCATCCCTACATATTCCATTGATCTTCATACACTTGAATATGATGAGGGATATGCATTAGATGATCCTTCTCAGGAGGTCTTCTTCAGGCCCCAAGATGATTAAATTATTCATTATTGTTTCTCTTTGTTTTAGTATTTTAGAATATATTCTAGAATTCCATCCTATATTATTCATAATTTTACCATTTTTCCTCTTGATTGTAGGGTAGAGATGATGTGCACACCTCCAATTTTTTAAGAACCTCATAAGAGTATGCTTATGGATCATGCTAAGTCTGGCCCCTATCACTTTTCTAGATACCAAGACCCCTCTATCTGACTTATCCTTGAGATTATTGTGATTATCCTTTAGCCTTTTGTGCATCTTACCCCTCCCTTAGTAGAGCTTAGTTCAGATCCCATTCTCACTCCCTCAGTAGATATCAATTTAGATCCCATTCTCACTCCCTCTATAGTTGAGTTTCTTCTTGATTTTGATCATATTATTCATTCAACCAAACCTTACTTAGTTTTTCCACCAACCCCACCTTATCTTGGTGATGGTTTTCTCCATTTATCACAAATTTCTCCTTTGTCCCCTAAATGGGATGATCAACCATATTTTAATATTCATAAATTTACCAATCATTGGACTAGAGACTATTCATTATACCAACTTTCCTCATCTTTCACTTTCACTCCTCCTATGAGCACACCTACCAAGACTACTCATAGGTGTATCTATTGCTTCCATGGTAGAGATACTGATTCATCCACACATTGTCATAATCTATGGAAATATATCAATATCTTGTATCCCACCACTCCTCAACCCACAAACAAAGCTATACCTCCATAAAAAGTATTACCTGAATATCTTCCCACATATGGAGAGGTATATTATCTCTATCACTAATATGATACACATCACACTGATTGATGTTACATCCTTCAATAACATCTCAAGGATCACCTCATAACCATTCTTATGCTTATTAACCTTCCTTCCAAAGGCCTCACTCACAAGAAGGTTCCCCATTCTTCCCCTATAGCTTCACCACCTGTGGTCCCCTCTCCACCTATTTTTTTTCCACCTATGAGTCCCTCACCCATGGATCCTCCTTCCCCAGTGGCACCTTCTCCACCAATAACCACTTCACCCCCCATAGAGTCCATTCCCATTCCTTCTCCTAAGCATCCCCTACATGATATCCCTCATCAACATAATCTTTTAGGCATTCCTACATTTTCTATCAATGATATTTGACATGAAGTATTTTCTCAACTTTATGAGACTTTGGTTGTAGTCTAAGTTTAGCTTCATACAAACTTAAAATATGTTATGTTTAATGTGTGTGGATAAATATATCAATACTTATGAGTACAAGAATGGTGTTCTTACATTTATTTCTTCATTTGGATTGGATGTCTTCTCCAACTTTACATTTATCTATTTTATATCATTTAACATTATGTCAAATGCTTATCTTACATGGCATCATTTATTTCACACTACATATTTATTATGATGTAATTATATTATGGATTATTTTTCATTGTGACATAATTGTTCTTCTTGAGTTCCTTTTTATGGTTAACTTGTTCTTTTTCATGATTGTTTTCTATCTTATCTCTATAAACACATCTAATTGTTATTATGACTTGGTTATACAAACCTTGCTCCCTTTAGTCATTCCTCATTTACCATGTGATCAGTTAGACAATAATTCATCTCACTATAATCTAATTTCACTAGTCCAATTTGGATCTCCCCTTCTTCCCATTTATTTAGTTTTACAAACTAAGCATACACATGGTTGATACTTGAGATAACATGTTGGCTCATAGTTAAACCTAAGTGGTTTAGTAAATCATATCTTTAGATACTTAGCTTCCTTTAACAAAAGTATAAATCTCATTTATGTGTATCACTCTATCTATCATGATTGGTCATTCCAAGTCTATATGAGGGAGGAATCTTAAAAGACATAAAACATTCAAAATCTAAATCATTTAACAATAGGCAATGATCTAAAAGTCAACATTAAAATTTTTCAAAAGTCAAATCACATTAAAAGATGTGATTCTAAGCACATATAATCTATCTAATTGAATATAAAACTCCATATTTGGCCTCATAATAGATCCGAGGTCCATTGGGGTGTGGTAGGCCAGTAGATTAGAAAAGTAGAATAAAAAAATATTTTAGTACTACTTATTATCTCATGTAAGTACCCAATCTTTTTAGTAGACTGATGGATCTATAAAGGGTCGTAAGGAATGGGGAACATGTTTTGGGAAGGTAGATCCATTTTTTTATTTCTTGTTTAAAACTACCAACATGAGATGATCTTAGTATCACACTTATTTGCCTACATAGTTTTGTGCCTATAGTGAACATGTATCCTTTGTATATTGATGGTCACTAATCACTGAGTGTATTTTACATGTCCTTAGTGTGCCTCATGCCTCTTAAGGTCTTCTCATAATATTCATATATTATGATTCTTACATTCCTTTTTTCACTCCCTACAACCCTAATATTTATCTTTGAAAAATATTGTTCTATTCACTAATCATTTCTCCTAGGGATTCCATTTATGAGTTGAAGTGTAAGACATAAATAGGATTAGGCCTTCCTCATAAATTATCAAAATTTTCACATTACCATTAAAAACATACCCCTTTACCATATCTTAATAATGTTTCCACTTCATTAGTATTCCCTTTGTGTATTACAGTGTAAGACCATGGATAGGACCTAACCTTCCTCACAAAATTTTATAATACCCAAGTCACAATGAAATTACATGTGTCAAATATGAGATAATATGTGATTGATTATGAATTACATGTAGTTTTCATGCTTCCCATCTTTATTTAATATGTTTTATGCTTAATTTATTAATTTTTCACTTCTTTTATCTTCTTATTTTCCAATTGCATGTAAGAATCCAACCACTTTTCTTATGTTTTCCATACTTATTAACTTGAATTAGTATGATTAATTTAAGACCATTTTTTCCAATTATGATTTAGTATGATTAATTGACTAAATTGATTTATTTTTATGCCCTTGTTCTTCCATGTACTTTCCATTTTATTACATTATTTTCATACTTCCCAACTTGATTTAAAGTGATTTTACTTGTTTTAATTTGGTACCAATGTTTTTCATGGTTTAAAAACATGTTTGCCTCTTCTTTACCACTTTTTGGTTTATTATACTTAGTAAACTTTTGTTATTACACATTTTCCATCATGAAATAGTGTGTAGTGCATTTATTTTTGATTATTTATACTTTTCCAATTCTTTTTCACCTATTTATTTTTAACCTTGCATGTGTACTACATAATGCTATAAAATAAAACACCATACATATATTTCCTATAACATATACAACAAAAACAAAATACATGTGATAGAAATAAATATATCCATGCATCCACAACCACAACCATAATATAACCCATAAGATCAACATCCAACTATGAAAACAAAATATCTCTCTATATATCATGTGTTTTAATACAAATAGTACAAAAATACATCGCTCTAACTCTATGGTTTGGCTACATCATGTCTATATCATGGCCTTTCCATGTTTCCTATAGATTCCTTAGACTATCCCCTCTCCATATTACACTATAATAAGGCTATCTAAGATCTCAATCCTACTACTTATCCCTATAAGTTATCTATTTGGGCCTAAACCTATCCCAACTAGATCATGGTAGCCATATACACAACCTTCTCCTGAGCCAAGGACTACCAATCTTATGACTCTCCTACTCCCACCCCTATCAATGGTTATAATCTATACCTACATGATTTTAGTTTCCTCTCTACTTCCCCCACTAGTCTAAACTAACCTACCTGAGATGGGGCAAATGGTACCATAGGATCATCCAACATTGTGGGGTCATATGGTGCCAACACCCCATTAATAATAACATGGTGTGCTATCATAAATAGGGATCCCCATCTGATCTCCTTGGTTACAAGATCTATAAAAATTTAAACTAGATAGATATTAGATCACATATATATCTCAAAATCTATCTATCTATAATCATATACAACTAGTATTCTACCTCAAAAATTAAAAACTATAACCATTTCTTACATGTCTTGGTGTCACCAATCACCATCTCCTCATTTGATCATACACTAAGCATGGTCTCTCCATCAACCCATCCCTTGAGCACCCAATCTATGTGATACCTCTCAATCAAATAAAAACTTAGATTCACCACACATGCATGTCTCAGGCCTGTCCTCAATGGTGTCTCTATAGACCAACTATGCCTTGGGCCAACTAACAGGTCATCTTGGATAGCCACATTTGGTTCTCGATCCTAACACTGGCATATCCATTAGTGGTGAGACCAAGGTGGTCATAGTTCCTAATTCACCCCTATATTCACATCTATGACCTCTCCTCCTCTACCTATTGGCTATCATGCTCAACTAGTCCATAGTCTCACATGTTATAATCTAATTTCCATTAACTTAACTAGTGTTCATCCTCCTCCTTTCTCCCTTCACTCTCTCACATATTCTACCCAAAATTTGGGAACTACTATAGGAGCCATCATGTATGGGAGTTAAAACTATCCTGATAAGCATGCCACTAGACGTAGATCTACTGACTAGGTATAACATCCTATGATCCACACTTGTGATATCCTTGGCACCATAGTCACCCAAATCAACCAAATAGTCATAATATGTGCATAGGGCTACCACATGATCTATCTTCACATGATTATTTATATCACTATTATGTGGGGCATGGCCCACATTACTTGGTCCTATCTCTACCTCATAATTTAAGGTAACTGATCATCAATGACATGGGGTAACCCAGCTAGATAATACATCATGAACCTCTTATATATCTAGGTACTCAGTAATTCCACTAGTCCCATAGTATTATACCCTATAGAAAACATGCCATACATATCATGTATGAGCTAAACACAAATAATAGAACCTAAGTCATAGAGTACCCCCTGATCTAATAAAGATAGATACAAGGTTATTGTATACATTAGTACCTTGCCATATGATTTGTAACACAACACTCATTCTATCATATGTCCTATCATAGCCTTCTAAATATCTAAAATCTATGAAATATACACATCAAACATGTTCTTCCTCAATCCTAAGTAGATCTTATCTAAGCATGTCTCCCATCAGGTTATGCTCATCTCCCCTCTTGATAATTTGGCATCCCTATGATCATTGAGGTCTCCTTATCAGTAGTTTACAAAATGTATTGATGTCCTCCAATGTGATACCTACGTCTATGGTATCCCCATTTACCACCCACTGAAAAGTGTTGGTCAACTATTCCCATGATCCAAAGAACATGATAATAAGATCAACACTTAGTGGGATGTGTCTCATCTCCATGATGCCTCCCAAGACCAATGTGACCAATTTAGCTTTTTCCACATCTGTCAAGCACTCTAGTATATCTGGTAAGCATGAAACATAAACTAGTCACCAAAACCTCTATCATCTCTACAAAATATCAAGCAACAAAGGATGTATTATATATTTAAGTCACTCATAATCAAAATACATTCTTTTAAATTTCCCAAAAATCAATTGTTTTACTTTAATTTATTCATTTTAAACCAAAATTTACCTATTTTCAAACTAAAATAGCCCTTTCAGTACTAAGTCAGCCACCCTATGGCTTAATAGTACTATATCAACCCCTTTTACTAGGTAGTACTATATCAACCACTTAAGCAACAACTAAGTCAGACATATAGTACTAAGTCAAACACCGCTTGACTTATAATACTAAGTTGGCCTTCTTTCTACCCTACAGTACTATATTCACCACTTAAAAACTAAGTCGGCCATATAGTACTATGTCATCCCCATTCCTAAACAAACTAAGTCGGTTATGTACTACTAAGTTGTTCCACTAATTTTTTATCTTCTATAAACTAAGTTAATATGTTCAACCTTGTTTATTCATTATGATGATTTTTTGATTAATTACAATAAATGCCTTGGAAATTTATTGCTCTAACTTCTTCCTACTTAATACCATATTTTACCCATAGTGTCCCTAAAAAATTCCTCGGGTTCAATCTGGTATCTAAGTTTGGCTTATTGTCAAATTTCTATAAAACACTCAATTTCAAATAAAAATTCTCAAAACATTGAAATTTACAATTACTTACCTATGTTAAACTCATTACAACTATTATGCATCCTCCCCATTTTTGTTGTCATCTCTGCACCATCTTATCTCTTTAGGCTCTCATTAGGTCTTAGATCTTTATTTTTCTCAAAATAGTAAATAATAACAATTGAATTCTTTTTCACCCTATGTATAGTTAATATTCAAATTTATTTACCCTTCAAATATTTACCATCAGATTTATTATTTTGATCATATCTTTGTATTTACTAACTCTTTTTCCAAACCATAAAATGTTCTATAATCTTGATGTCATAGAGAATATTTCTAACTATTATATCCCTATGCTACAAAAATTTGATTTTTCACTCTTTTTTGTTAATCTTTATAGGTTCACCTAATGTTATTCACATTGGACACCTTCACATTTACCACATCTCATTTATCTATAGCACTAAGGTAAGTAAAGGTATGTTTTTTTGAATTATATCCTTTCATTTATCTTATTTTATCCTTACTACACTTTATTTAGCATCAAAATTATGTGTCATCATGTTCTTTTCCCAAAGCACCATACCATGTTGTACCTACATGACATGTGATGAGATCCAAGTGGGGCATATTTATACACATTATATTTTCAAACTTTTATCAATTACTAACACTATTTATCTTAAAATAAACCATCAAGTCTTAATCTCTTTGACTACACACCCTAAGGGGTGCATCGAGAAAGGGGTGAATAGACCATTGGTGCTTTATAATATTTTTGTCCCTTTTACCACTTGTTATCTACATACTTGTCTCTTAAAAACCATTCCCCTAAGATTTACCTCCTATTTTTCACACTCCTCTAGTCTTTTACCACTTTCATTAGCCCTTTACCTAACCTAAACCCACTTTTGATAGTTTACATGAGAATGTTGGCCACATCAATCTTGTATTATTATTGATAAAACTTATTAGGAACTTGGTTGGCCCCTGGATCACCTAGTTCATGACCTAATTAGTTTTTGTTAATTATAATACTAAGTCGATCAAGTCTACCTTATCATCTCAAATTTTTGGAAGGGTTTAGGGTTAGATTCACCTATATAAACACATTCATTCCATCATTTATCAAAAAGAGAATAATAAGTAAGATATATTGTGCATCTTCTTATCCACCATTTTACTTGAAGAGTAAGCTTAGGGTTTCATACTTCCTTTAGAAATATGGATCTTATCTTATGGATAAGTCTTTTAGATACATTTATAGGTTGTATAACCTAGAGCTAATTTATCTTTTTCATCCTTATATACCACAAAAACCTCTTGCAAAATAGCTTGGCTAAGGGAGAGATTGAGGCTCGATGGGTTTGTCTTAAAGGTAAGTATTCCTAACTTTTCCCTTCCTTTATAAGAGTAGATAGATATGCATTTTTATTTAGGATTCTCTTCCATGCATTAGGATTCTCTATACATTAATGTGAGTATATGTCTTCTATGTACTTTTTTAAATATTTATTAACCCCACTTTGTGCCACAAGATTTGGTGAGCACTAGATTAGATTTTTACTTTATTTTTTATTAGTTTGATGAATATGAAAACATAGGATTTTGTTAGGGTTATTGCATAGTTTTTCTTGACTTAAGGCTTTGGAACCCTCCCTAGTGATATTATTATGGTAATAGATCCCTTAATTAGGTCTAGTGGATCCATATTGGTCATGACCTTGATTATCTAATGTATTTTGAATCATAAGTGCAAGGAAGATCTATATTATCTAAGCTAGGATTGATTTGTAGATATGTTGCATTTCCCATTACATATATACGGTATCTATAATTTTTTACATGTAATATTTATACTTATAAATTTGGGATGGTTAAAATAATCACATATTATTTTTAACCCTTTAGGCTCCTAGGAATAAACATTGGTTGGGAAAATAGTGCCATATATAACATTTACTAGGTAAGAAAACATGTAAAAGTTGGCCTTTGGCTATTCATGCATGTGCTGCCTATGTGCCTTCAGATTGAAACTTATAATTTATCTTAGTGGGGGAATACTTTTACCTTCCAAAATTATATATATCAATGGGACCCAAACCTCATCCACATGAGTGATTGACGAGGCCCCATGTAATCTATTCAACAATATTATGACAATCCTAATGCTTGGCATGAATTGAGTAATTGGAATTTCCTTCTTCATGACAAATATATTTATGTTCAAGGCCCATTTGAGTGGGATTATTCTAATATAATTGTTTTGGAACCATTTATTAACTATGGCTTGGTTATAGGATAAGGTTAGTGGAAATAACCTATAAAACTTCTCAAATGTTAATCCTGCTATATAGAATACATGCTAAGATGTATTATTTTTATGGAATATATAATTGATATAGGAACCCATGGAAAATAAATTGAAAACTAGGTTAGCATTGGTAAATACCTCTAGTTTTACTACTACCCTATGGAGTCAAAATGCCTTAATTTCTAATAGGTCATAAATATATTCTCTCTAGTCCAAGGAAAGACTATCTTCATTCATTATAAGGGTAGATTTCTTATAAATCCATGTAAAACAATGTGTAATGTTTGAATACCCTAAGTAGTGGGGTCTTGTCAAAATTTATATATTTGAATTCTTTCCTAGTTTTAAAATAGAACATTGGGGGCACTAGTTCTTATTTTTGTACCTCCATGTTTGAGAAATTCAAGATATATACTTGAATTTTAATTCTTTATATTTTTTTGTTCTTTATAGGGATCAAGTCAATAATTTTCACCTTTTTTTTAAGTAAATTCAATTTTATTTGACTTGGGACACTGAATATAGTCAATTTGATTACCTTATGAATTCATTATCTAAATTCTTCATTCATGAGAATTAGCTATAGGCTGATGGTCATTATCACCCATCTATCAAATTTGAATTTGATTTTGATGACATAATTTTTTTTGAGTTCTCCTAACATGTGAAACTTTGTCACCCTTTTTAATTATTTACTATATTATATTAATTCACTTTTTAACACTTGTCACTTTATCACTAATTCAATGTCTCTTCCCTTTGCTACATATGTATTTATGAAAACATGGCATCTTCCCACTTGGTCACTTTATCTTTACTTATTTTCATATCTCTTGGGTAGGTCGATAGATGAGAACATGAGATGATGACATGTGTCATGATGAGTGGCAACTGATCGATTAAAATGGCCATGTGGAGCAATCAAATTATGAGATGTGGTAGATGACTATACAGATGAGGCCATGTGGAACTCTATCATTGAATTGATTGAATGTAATGTTCAATATTATAATGAGACATTTTGACACATGGTGTGATCTTTGAAACTAGATGGTTTATGGACTATTACCTCCTAATATAAATCTAATGATCAAATAAACTCATGATATTTGGCATAATCTCATTTACTCAGGAGGTCATTGGTTATCATAGACTTACACTTTTGGCTTGATAAATGTGATACAATGAGATAAGGACACTTGGCATAATTACATGAAATTATTTGATCACTTGTCTTTGAAAAAATTCAATAATAAATAAGTCCATGATTGAATGAGGTGGAGACACTTAGCATGATCTCATGCAGTCACCCAATCATAAAACTTTTGAAATTTTATTCCAAATAAACTCATGATTATATGAAATGAGGATAATTAGAATGATCTCATGTGGTCACCAAGTCACATAAATTTAAAACTTTCCTTCCAAATAAACTCATGATTGAATGAGATAAGGCCACTTGGTAAGATCTCATGTGGTCACCTAATCATAAAAAAATTGAAATTTCCTTCTAAATAAACATGTGATTGAATGAAATAAGGAAACTTGTCATGATATTATTTAGTTAGGATGATCATAACTTGATAGTTTGAAAATATCATGAAACTTTGGTAGATAAATGTCTATAAGAGCCATTCTACAAAATTGATAATCTTGATAAACAACTGATTAATTTGGTAGTCAGATAATTTAACAAAGTAAGTCAAAAACTAATTTAATTTCTTGATCTCAAGCCAAAATTTAAAAGATGATATGAACAAAAACATTTTTGACTTGAATATATAAGTAACCTAGGGTTGATTCGTATCTTAATTGGAACCAAAACATAATATTTTTAGAGTAAAATGGGTCCTTATTAAAAAAAATCAAATGGGTGGTGTTGGGGCATAACAAATGGAAAATCGGTGAGGGAAATACTCTAGAGTGTTTGAGAGAAAAAATTTTTTAGTTTATGTATTATGATAAGACTTTATGTTTTAAAATAAATAAATAAATAAACTTGATAACTAAAAGGGATTTCAAATTTTCATGCAACATATTAATCCTTTTCACTTATAATATTTATGTGTGATTCTATGAGGTTCCTTTACCCTTGACATAAGAGTTTTAATAAGGATTTAGACAAATTAAATGTTCATTTGATCTTTTGATTTGATAAATGAAAGTAAGGGAAGTCAGAGATTTATATGCTTCCAACTAAACATTTATAGCCTCAATATAGATACATTTGATTGAATTTTAAGCATTGATCTACTACCATCTAGGTGTCTATATACCCAATAGAGATACTTGAATATCCTTTATTTCATAAGTTTTTCTTAACATAGATGGAAGAAGGGTTGGGAGCCACTATTGGCTGGTTTTATGTATAAAAAACTTATTTTGATCAAATAATTCATGTTAAAATATATCCATCTCATTGTCTATTATCTCTCATCCAAGCCTTAAGCATAATTTATACTTCAAAAGTGAAAAGGCTTTCTAAAATTTACATAAAAAAGTTAGTGAAACTTTCAAAGACTTGGTGAATTTATTTAGTTTAGAGAAAACATTAATTATAGCCCTAGTATATACCTTGATTCAGTAACTTTATCTACCCCCAAAATAATCTTTAGTGAATAATAATTTTTGTATTTTTTTAATCACCCTTTCCTAGGAAAATTTTGATGGATTTAGAATAAGGAATGGATCAAATTTTTATGTAGTTTAAGAAAAATAATCTAAAAAAAATAAAAACTACACTATGAGAGCACATGCAAAAAGTAATATATATACTTAAGGAAAAGTAGGAATTTAATCTAGGAAAGTAGGCTATCTACTCTAAGAAAACAAATAATATAAAGTAGGAAATATAATTTATAAAGTGTGAAATATAATCTACTCCTACTTCTATGACCAAACTTGAAATTATTCAAAAGCATCTCCAGCTATATTAGCCATGAAATAGTGTTTCAAAAACTAGCCATTCAATGGAAAAGAAAGATCATTGCCTTAGAGGTCCTTTAGGTATAAAGCATTGTTACCTAGTGTTTCAAAATTTTGGTATGGCCCAAACCATAAAGAAGTGAACATTTCATGTTGTCCTTTCTATTTATGTGCTTTATCCCATAAAAACACTAAGTTTGAAATTATGAAAGCCTTTATTTTAGATATTTATCAAACCACCTCTTGACAATGTCTTAATTGTTATTGAATCTATGCATTGCGTCTATTCGTGCATCCTCCATTTAGATGATATCTTGCAATCTACACTAAATATTTTCATCTTATATAATATACTCTTACATGAATTGATATGTTGGTAGATTTCTAGTAATAGGAAGCAATGGCTACTACCCATATACCAATAAAAATGGGGAAACTTTGAGGGCCTATTTGTGTATTTTCTTGTATACCCATAATGCATACTTTAGTAATAAATGCCATTCTCTCAATTTATCATATGTAGATTTCATAACAGTGTCCATCAAGTTATTCTTTTTTAGATTCTACAACTCCATTATATTATGCATAATAATTAGAGGAAAAATTAATAAGAATCTGATTATTTTATGCCCACTCTATGAATTCTATAGATTAGAAGGTTGGACCATTGTCACACATAAAAAAATGAGTTCTAAATCTAGTTAGTATATTTTATTTAATAAATTTAATCACATCCTAAACTATATAATTATTTGTGGCTACAACATCAATACATCTAGTATAATAATTTGTGGTTGTCAATGCAAACTTATGCCCTATTGAAGAGTTGGGAGTGATTAATCCCACAAATTCCAAACCCCATTTCATAAAAGGGTATCCTTAAATTATTAGTTATAAAGATATAGATGCATGTTTTTCTATTTTTTTTAACAATTGAAATTGATGATATGTCCTCAAGTGGTTTTAAGCATCCTTGAAAATGGTAGTCTAGTGGTACGCCATCCTTAGTATTTTGTGAGTAGTAGTATTACCTGAGGGGCGTCCACTACCATTTTTCTAGGGAAAATTATCTAGGATGTCTAAATTTTTTTATTTATAAACACATATTAAATAAATGCATTCATAGTTTTTTGATACAACACTCATTATCATATAAGGTAGTGTGATGATATGACCCTGAGTGCTCATATTTTCTCTCTATTTAGTCCAAGAGGACATGCACCTATTAGTATGTAATGAATTATTTAGGAATACTAGTCACCTCCATTTATCTAGTATTCATTAATTTGGTCAATAGATATGTGTGGATTAAATTATATCATAGGATGGATAATATCTTATCTTCTTACCATCTTAGTAGGATGGATTTAGAGATCAAATTTTTATAGTTTTACCATCTATTTGCCTCTCCACTCACCTCGCTCATTCTGACCAAGCATAAGTTTGATAGTGGGTTATGGATGATGGTGTATATTTTATTGTGTATAATGTAGTGTCTAAATTTATTCATTACTTAGATCAAATCATAGATCTACTTGTCTATCATGGAATACTAGAGTTTTGAATCCTTCATATTCATGCTCATAAAAGTAATTGGGTGTTCATTCTCATCTAGTTTTTTATGTGAGAACTAAAGCTAAAATATTTTATGATGTAAATTAATACAAGAAGAAATATTTGGTGAAGTCAGGGCTTATAAAAACTAGAGCTTGGGAAATGGAACTTTCAATATCCTAAAATGACTTATTAGTTTTATTTGTCCATTTGATTTTATCATACTATTTGAGTATAAATTTTAATGGCTTAATTTTTTTTGTAAATTATGAAATGAACATGCATATAAATTTTATTTTTACAAATAATAACTTTATCTCTTTTCTACTATTGGGATGCATTATTTTTTAAATGGCATGGATTAATTATAGATCAATGGAAATCCCATCTTTGGTAATGATGTGGCCTAAAAATTTAGTTTTTGTCTCCCCAAAGATGATTTTATTTGGGTTTAGTTATAATCCATACCTTTTGCACCTATCACATTATTTATATAAATGATTCACATGGTCTGATCTCTTCTTTCAAATCATAATGAGATCATCCATATAAATGATGATACATTTTCTAATGAGCCCTTGAAAGTAAAAATCCATGGCACACTAGAAATTTAATCCTACATTAATTAGGTTTAAAGGCATCCTTTTATATGTAAAGGTTCCTCACTTGGTGGTAAAATCAGTTTTCATATGATATTCTACCTCTACTAAAACTTGATTTTATCTTGAGAAACTTTCTAAAAATGACATCATCTTTGACCCACTAACTATCTAATTACTTCATCTAATGAGGGCATAGGATAATTATCATTTTTTAATATATATTTAAATTCTTGAAGTCATTAGATAACCTAATTTAACTATTCATTTTTATTATTGGCACTAAATTGGAAACCCAGATGGAATGTTTGACTAGGAATATGATATTGGCATCTAATAGCTTCTAAAATTACCTTTGAATGAGGGGTTCTAAAATTGGATTTACTAGCCTTTGGAATTTTTTTAAAAGGCTTATTTTCTTGCTTCAGAGGAAAATAATGTGTAATAACTCTACGATAAAATATTTTTCGGTATTGCTAGGTCTAAGTAATCATATCTTTATATTTTATGAATAAGTTATTTAACCTCTGTTTCTCACTCTTAGAAAAACTTAGTCCGATGTTAACATGCTGAGGATATTCATCAGTTCCTAATTTTTCCCCAATGAAATTATATTCACTTATTTTTGATTTATTCTATTTTTAGCTTGTGGATTCATGCTAAAAACTCTCTTTAACAAACCATTCATATAGGTATTTGATTCTCTTTTAGCTATAAGATGCCATCATCTCCTAGGTTTTCTATGTTCACAGGCTCTAACTATTTTTCATCTATTATTTGGGATTCAAAGGCCCCAAAAATGTTCATAAATTGAATAATCTAATGGTCACCATCAAATACTTGGAAGTTCTCAACATTATCTGGGATTGAGGGATAAGGATCCAACTCCATAGATCTTTTTTGCATTTTATATTCTTGGAGTGTTGCTAAATTGGTTACTAAAGTGGCTAGTGAATATGTTATTTGATTTTCTTCTCTTAAAATAGATTTGATATTTAATGTTTCAAATGATTCAATTATATATTAAACCCTAAATTTATATCTTCTTAAATATGATAATTTTCACTTATACTTACTTATAATTTAATTAACCAAAAGTTTTGAGTCTTTAAATATTAGTGTTTGTTTCACATAATGCTTCAATGCAAACTACAAGCCCAAAATCAAGGCTTCATATTAAGCACAATTATTAGTACATGGGAACTATACTCTGTATGACATAAGGTACTAATTCCCATAGGGGTAAATTAAATTGATACCTACACCCAATCTTTACTTGGATCTAGCACAATCAAATTATAAAGTCCACAATGTTTAGGGACTTTCAATTCCCATTCATGGTATTCATGCTTTGTAGCTAAAGTGTAGACACCTGCATGAGACAGAAAATTTAATCTATTCATTATTTTCATTATACTCTATGATAAGGTAGTTCATCTTGGGTTCCCTATCCAATCAAATATTATTTTATACTCCTATTTAAGGCAAATACATGTGTGAAAAATATGTATCCATATATCCATTCAATGTTTGGATCAATCACAACTCAAAAGCAAACCATAAGCCTTAGGAATGTCAACTACCAAGACATCTATGTATTTCTAGACACATGGACCAGAAGCAAACTACATGTGGACATTTGATAATTCCATAATAATTGGGATTGTGGTATTATCCAACTATAATACCACTCTTTTAGACTTTTATGGAGTCAATCTTAACTTCCTAAAAATAGTTTTAGGCATGATGTTGGTTAAGGCACCTGAATCTACTAAGCAATTATGCATGTTCTTTTTGAATATTTTAACAATCAATTGAAAGGGTGGTACCAAGACATATATGTACTTATGGACACATGAATTATAATAAATTTGCATTTAGACATTTTATAATTCCCAAATAATTGGGACTATGGTCTTGTCTAACTATAAGACCACTCTTTTGGAATTTTTTGGAGTCAATCTTAATTTACTAAAAATAGTTTTAGGCATGATGTTGGTTGAGGCACTTGAAACCAATAAGTAGTTCTACACATTATTTCAAAATATTTTGATAAAAAAAAAGGTGGTACCTCAAGATTATCTCTAAAAACAACCGTGTTAGTATGCAACTCTTTGGATTTATTAATAGATGGTTTGTCAGTCAGGGCCTTAAAAAATAATTATCTTTGTTTAATAATTTGAGCTAGTTCATGGAGAGTGATATTTACCTTGATTTTATTCATATCCTCAATAATATTGTATCCAAATTTTTTATGTTTCAACAACTTGTTGCTAATCATTTCCTTTTGTGGGGGGGGGGGGGGGGGTTGGATTGTTGTTTGATTTTAGATCTTGAGGGGTACATGAGGCATAGAGGTGGTGAGAAGCTGTTAGTTCTTATTTCTCATATTATAGTTATTATTATATAATTAATAGATGGCATGAATATCACCTATCTTTTCCTCTAGTTCATTCTCACCCTTAAATAGGAATGGGAAATCATAGGCATTAAATACCATTGCAGTGATGGAAGGATTAAAGATACTAACTATAGATGACTCAAGCTAGTTTGAGACCACCTCATACATATCCATCTATTTCTAAATGATATCAAATTTTTTGTAAAATCATATATAGTATAATTTACCATGTTTTATAGTAATATGGAATCTACACTAACAGGTTAGGGTAAACTCACAAATATTTACTTCAAGAAAATTGTTAGGATGTGGATCAGAGTTATTACCTAGTCTACCAAATGTCCTATTATACCTATGGAATTTAAAATTACTATTGGTTGTCTCATCTATAGTATTCACCAAGAATTTTTACATGCCTATAAACTCATTGATAATTTTATACACCATGCATTAGATATCATCTAGTTAAACTTTGATGGAATCAAAGACTATACCTTGTGTGGTAGAGGCATTAACTATGACCATGGTGTATACACATAATATTTTCATAATTTATCAATTACTAATGCTTTCTATCATGGAAGAACTAGTCGAGTCTCAATATCTCTAAGTGCACACCCTAAGGGTTGTACTAGGAAAGGGGTGGGCATACCATTGGTGTTTTTAAAGATTATTGTCCCTTATTACCACTTATTATCTACACACCTATATCCTAAAACCATTTCCTTAATCTTTGACTCATATTTTGCATCTTCCTCTAGTCATTTAACACATTCATTAGCCCTTACCTAACTCAAAACCCTTTTTGATAGTTTACATTATATATTCATCCCCATAGACCTTTTAATCTTATTGATAAAACTTATTAAGGTCTAGGTTGGCTCCTATACAACCTAGTCCATGACCTAATTTGTTTTTGTCAATTTTGACACTAGGTCAACATTGTCAGACAATTTTTTTTGAAAATGATTAGGGTTAGATCTACCTATATAAACACATCTATTTTTCCATTCTTAGAGAGATGATAAGATTTTATTATTCATTTGTGATTATTTACAATCTGCTCTTCTACCATTCTACTTAAGGAGCCTTAGCTTAGGGTTTCTACTTGGAGAAGAATCTTGTCTTATGGAAAAGTCTTGGATGATTTAGCCTTTCTTAGTGATCCTTATAAATCACAAAAACCTCTTAAAAATAAACTTTGGACAAATAAGAGATTGAGTCTCGATAGTTTCATCTTCAAGATAAGTATCTCTAACTTTGCTCCTCTCTTTAGTAGATATAAGTAGCATAAGTAATGGATTTTGAATATATTTCTTTCTCCATGCATTAGGGTTTTACATATACCTAGCTTAATTAGGATTATATTACGTATGTTTAATTTTATGTTTACTAAACCCACTTTATGCCACAATCTTTGGTGAGAACTAGATTAGACCTCTACTTGTTATTAGATTAGTGAATATGAAAACATAGGACCTAGTTAGGGTTATTACATAGTTTTCCTTGATTAGAGGTTTTGAAACCCTTCCTAGTGATACTATTTGTGGTAAGAGATCCCTTGGATAGGTATAATGGATCCATCTTGGTCATGACCTTGATTATATAATGTATCCCTAATTAGAAGTGTATCTTCTCTGGGCTAGGATTGATTTATAAATATGCCACATTTCCCATTGCATACATTTTGGTGAACCTGATGTGAATCTAACCCTTGAAATTTTTATTTCATACTTTCATTTTCTATCATTGTATTATATTTTTCTATATTTAAAGTATTTTATCAAACCAGTCAGTATAGTTATAACTTTATGTGCAAAGGTTCAACACATAGTCACATCAAAATGACTAAGTTGTATCATGTAGGTCTTCATCATATAAAAGTTACTATATTAAATAGGTCAAAATATTACTCTTATTTATTACCATATAATCATACAAGGTATAATATTTTGACTTTGTCATCTTATTTTCTCTGGCAACATTTAGATAAATAAACTAGGTTAAACAAGTCAACTTAGTCATCTTATTCTTATTCAACACATAAGATTTTACAGAATTGGGTCAAACCAGTCAACTTAGTTTGCAAAATTTAAAATTATAATTTAATTCACTTCAACATAAAATTTACAATATTGACCATCTTCATATCCACCAAGGTTCCTCTCTTTTCTCTCTTAGTCATTTCAGCATTTTTTTCAATTCTATTTTGTACAAGTTAGAAATCTTCAAAACTATAACCCTATAGCCAACTAAGTCAACCTGGTTGACTTATTTATGTAGCTTACCTTCTATTTGAAAGACTTAGTCAACTTGTTTGACTCTATTCTTAAAAACTTTGATTCTAAAGAATAATAGTGATATAATATACTTTGTTATATACTATTTGAATATAGTGTCATCTAAACCAACTCTTTACGATTCTAAATCAAGGAATTAACAATTATTTTATATTAATTAATCCATACTTTAATTTTTAGTTATTTTCATGCTTAAATTAACTCACATAGTATAAATAGGTGGCTTTTAAAATTTCCATTTAGTTACACTATTTTGCTCTTTTTCACACACTACCAAATCACATAATATTCAAAATGCATTTAAACACTTGTCTTCCCAAGGCCTACCTACTTAGATTTCATCACCAATGGGGAAGTTGACTTCGTCTTATAGAAAAGTATAAATATGTTGGTTAACTAGAAAAGTATAAATATGTGGTTAATGGTTTATATTGGGAAAGAACCTAGTGCCCTTATCATTGTGAGATTGTGAAGTGAGGGGGTAAGCCCCAATACCAAGCCAATACCATTTCCAACATAGATCCCTTTTAACCTAAATGTCAAACCATCCATAGATTACTTTCTAGTTCCCTATTTTCAACCATTTTTTCTATCACACTTAAATCAATACTTTTTAATAATCTAATAACACTCAAGATGACCACTTAGTTAGCATTTAATTTTAACTTAATTTCTTTCTCTTTAATCATTGTGTATTGTATTGAAAAAACTTGCATTAGCTAGCATTGATGCAAGGTTTTGTGCTGTGTGCCCCAATTGGATCACTTATATTGATCCAATTATTTATGTGCTTCTTTCATTATTGATTCATTTATATTGAAAATTTTTACCTTATTTTACCATAATGTTATTCTAGTTGGTACAGGCTCTATCTTTCTTCCTAACAATAATACACAATTGACTAACATGACTATGTCTCTTATCTATCTATTATGCCTTCTATCCAGTAGTACATAGTCAACCCAATTAAATCTATACTCTTCTCATCCCCTTTCTATCAATACTCTATTGACCCAATTGACCTTGTATCTGATTGCTTCTCTTACTCTTCTATTTGGCTAATTTTATTCTTTGTCTAGTTGACTTCCTTCTTTGTCTAGCCAACTTATTATTTGTCCCTAATTTCTCTTTCTTCTTGATTAAAATCCTATTTCTTTCCTCAAAACATCATGAAATACCCTATTAGAATCTTCTTTGACAACTTGAATCCATTTAGATACTATATGGGGTATTCTTTTATCCCTTTCTTTACCTACCAGGATAACCCTCACTCTTGGATCACCTCTTCCCCTCCTTCATCTATGGATTGTAACATGGTTCAAATCATACCTCAATATGAACTAGGTGGATCGGATCCTTTTTGTACCTATCAAGACAATTCTCATCTTCAAGATTTTTAACACAATATGGGAGTAATTAACATAAGTCTGTCCAATAATCCCACTGGTAATCCACCTCCTAATAACCCTCCCCCTAATACCAACTTGGAGAATCCTCCTAGAAACACCAACCTACCAATTAATATGACTCAACTTCTTTCACAAGTCATACAACAAATGAACATAGTTCAAACATCTAACACCTCACAAATGATTCAATTATAATGTCATTTGATCAATATGGCTAATCAACCTCCAGTTATAATTCCTTAAACTAATCAAAATTTTATTCCTCCACCTCTTAGAGATGCTTCAAGAACTGTTATTACTCAACCTATCATGAATAAAAAATTATTCAAAAAATCCAAAATGAACCTTTATCTCCCTTCAACATTTTTATTCATATTGGTAATATTTCTCTAACTATCAAGTATGATGGTACTAAAGACCCTGCATCTTTTTTAAATCATTTGGAAATCTTTATATAGAGTGGATCCAAACTAATACTTTATCCACCACTAAATTTCTAGTTAAAACCTTCACTAGCTATGTATTAGAATGGTACAACTAGCTTCCCCAACATTCCATCTGGAAACTAGAGGATTTAGTCAATCCTCTAGCTAAAGAGTTTCAACACAATGATCTTCCCAAAAATTGCCATAGCCATTTCATCAATGCTAAGAAATCTCCTATTGAATCATCTCATGATTTTATCAACCAATGGAAATATCTGGCCCATAAGGTCGATTATAACATGATTGATGATAATCTATTTAAATTCTTTATAATTGTTTTAATCCCTTTACTTTAATATAAGGTTTAAAATTTTTCCCCTCAAATACCTAATGAAGCTATTGACCAAGCCAAACATCAAAACTTCCTCATGAAATAAATCAAACCTAATACTAAATTCCTTAAGGGCTCTTTTCAAACTTTTACTAATGCCAACACTAGCAATACTCCCCAAACCAAGATAGGAGTTGACAAAGCTGACAATCCCCTATCTTCTCACATGCCACTCTATATACAACAAATGAAACAATTATTAGAACCTTATAAAGCCTTTAATTATCCCAATAATCTTTCTAAATAGTATGACCCTAATCAATTTTTTTGATTCCATGATGACATTGGTCATTCTCACGAAACTTGTAGAGGGCTTACCAAATTTTTTTGTCTCCTACACATTTAGCGATTCCTTCAATCACAAAGCCATGATACAACTCCATTGTCAATAATATAACATTGATTCTTAAAAATGACAAGATCCTAAATATTCTTATTCTAATAACCAAAAATCTTTCCCCACATCTACCACTCAACCAACTACCAAGGATGTTTTTGATAGTGATGCCAATTATGACCAATATTACAATAATTCTCAATATGTTAACACAACTAAAGTTAACTATCATCTAAAACCAAATCACAAAGATCCTATCACCAAACCTAAGAAACCATCTTTGGAATAGAAACTTCTCAAAGATACTACAACTACTCATTTAGCTTTGGAAGCTAATGAGAAACCATCTCCTTATTCTGAAACCCCAACCACTTTCATTCCTTCAAAATCTACCTTACCTTCTAAATCTTATGCTGGTTGTTCTAAATCCCATTAGAACTTTCTCAAAGAACTCAAATCCATGCCTTGTAAGATTACCCTTATGGAGTTAGTTCATAATTCCCCTTATCATCACAAGTTATTCATGTAATAATTACAAAAAATTAAAGATCCATCTTCTATAGATTAAGAACCACCCTCTATTAATCCTTAACCTACCAACATGTATACCATTGAATCCATTTATCCTTCTAAACAATCCATTGAATATATTAAATAAGACATGATTAATGATGAAATCCTTTTTTCATTGATGATCCACAACTATTCATTTAAATAGCCATTAATACTACCCTTATCTTTACTGTGTTAGTTAACAAAGAGTCTAATATCAATGTGACATCTTTGTGGCTCATCCAATAACTTGGATATAATAAGTATCATCTCAAGAAAACTTTCCTAACTTATCATGGATTTGATAAAACTAATCAAAATCCACTTGGTTGTATTTTACTTCCCCTTACAATTGGACTTAAGACTATTTGAACTAATTTTATGGTCCTTAATTTACCATCATATTACAACATACTCCTAAGCCAACCTTGCACTCATAGAATAAGGGCCATAACCTCTTATGGTAGCTAGTGTATCAAGATCCTACATAATGGTAAATGGTATAAACATGAGGCTAACCCCAACCCTTGGAGTCTTTAACTTCCCAATCTTAAATCTCAATATCACATTCCTACCATTCTGACAATCAACAGTGTTCCCTTGAATTTATCAACATTAATATAGACTTACAAGTCACTTTTTCTGATTTAGATGATGATGAACCTAATGACTTGTAACATACTTGAAACACTACTAAGCTACCTTTTTATATATCAAAGTGTCTTCCTCTCTATTTATTATCTCATGACCACACTATTCATATCATTGATGAGATCACTAATTCCCCCCTTCATACAATGATTAGGATTCTTCTTACCCAGAAGATACCCTCACATGCAATGATTATGGAGTGGATAAATTATTCCAATATCCTTTAACCATGTCTCCATGCAAATTTTGTGATCTAGGAAATTCCCCTTCTGAAACTCCTCTTGAATATCAAGTATGTACCATTTCTCCAACTTATGATGATAACTACATCATGGCCAAAGCTCAATACTGAGACTTTGATGTTAATTATTATTATAAAAATTTAGAAAAAACACATGCTTTCAAATATGATTTTCATACCATTTTCATGGATTTTGAATTAGCTCTCAAAGGTCATATACCTCTCGTTAATTCTCCACTTATAGATACTCCTTAGGTAATAGAACAAATCCTAATTTTTGAACATTTAGAAATCCTTGCATCTTATATACCACCTATAGATCTAATCATTACATCTCATTATTCCCATGTCAATGAAATTAATGACACATAAATCTCACCTGATCAACCTACTCCACCTACTCTTGAGATTACATTAGATGCCAAGACCATAGATGTATGTAAGATCTATTCTGAATATGATCTCTATGGTAATCAAATTCTAAAACCCAAAGTATATGTTGAGAATCATGTTCCTATTCCCATTTTTCCTAGAAATGAAACCATTGTTGCATTTCCCCATGTCCAAGAACCTAAACTTCCTTAGCAACATCACAAACTCAAGAATTTCAAAAACAAAGCTCTTTGTTTCAATAACTTCATCACTAGAATTGATCTTAAAATCAATCTAATTTATGATTTACCTAATGCACCATAACATTTTAATAATGGAAATGCTATGCTCATCAAAGAAACTACTTAATAAAATATGGTAATCCATCATGTTCTCAACTAGTTATAGGTTTTCACAAACTCACACCTATTAAACACGATAACTTTAGCCTATTTTTTGATAAAATATCATGAGATATTTTCCTGGTCCTATGAGGACATGCATTTTATTAACCCTAGCATCATGGTGCACAATATTATCAATTATCTTGATGCCAAACCCATGCACCAAAAATAATGGAAATTTCTACCCAAAATTTTCACATTATGCAATAAATAAATTATCAAGATTTTTGATGATAATTTTATCAAACCTTTGGACTATTATGAATGGTTTTATAACATAGTCCCTATTCATAATAAGGTCACCATGGTCATTTTTACTTGCATTTATTTCCATAATATTAATCTTGCTTGTCTCAAAGATAATTTCCCTCTACCTTTAATAGATGCCATCATTGATTCCATAACTGGTTAGGAAATGTTATCTCTTATGGATGATTTTTCAAGTTATAACCAAATTCACATTGCCTCTGAATATCAACATAAGACAAATTTCACCATATAATGGGGCACCTATTGCTATGTTAAAATTATCTTTAGCCTGAAAATGTTGGACCTACTTATCAATAGGCAATGACTCACATCTTTCATGATCTTAGTGATAAAATTATAGAGACCTATGTGGATTACCTCATTTTTAAATCCAAATGCTACAAGAATCATCTCTTTGATATTTCCATCATCTTTAACCACATCCTTAAATATAAATTTAGACTAAATCCTTACAAATGTGTTTTTGGTTTCACATCTAGCAAATTGTCAGGATTCTTAGTCTCTCTTTGTGACATCAATGTTGATCCTACTAAGAAAAACACTATCATCAACATTCCCATCCCTTGATCCATTAAAGACATTCACACTTACCTTGATAAACTTGGGGAAATTAGATTATTCATTCCTAAAATGGCTTATCATATATATTCTATCAATTATCTTCTTAATAAAGGTAATTCCTTAGAATGGATAGATACCTATCAAAAAACATTTTATAATATGAAAAAATCATTGTTTCACCCACCTACTCTTCATCCACCTTCAAAATATTGATCATTGATCTTTTTTACCTCTTCTACACCCATATTAGTTGGGGAAATGCTTACCCCAAAATATGATACTAGAAGGGAATATGAAATCTAATATATTAGATGAGGCCTCATTGATTATGATAAATGTTATACAAAAGTTAAACGTGATTGCCTCGCCATATATTTTACAACTAAAAAACTTTGACATTATATGTTTTATCAAACCACTTATGTTATCATTCATTCTGACCCCCTTCATCACTTCTTATCCAAATAATTTCTTCTTAGAAATATAATTTCCAAGGGATGGTCCTTCTCATGGAATTTGATCTCTAAATTATCACCCAAAAAGCTATCAAAATACAAATCATTGATAATCAACTTATAGTAGTTCCTATGCTAGCTACCACTCACCTTTAAGATAGTCTTCTCAATGATAATATTGTCTACATTGAAGGTCTCAACCAAATCATATATTTTAATGATTAATTCCATAACTTCATTACTAGTTTTGAAGTAAGTAATCTAGATGAGTTTATTATCTTCCCTGATACTACTAAACTAAAAGTAGTTATTAAAGAAATTGAAATTAATGTTGATTTATAGGAAGATACTTGGACCCTTCATTTTGATGATGATAAATTCCCTCAAGGATATGGGTTAGGTTGTATCCTTATGATCCCTCTTGGAAAATTATCTTGTTTGCATTTTAATTCACATTCAATGTCACTAACAAAATGGTAGAGTGTGAAGCTTTAATCCTAAGCATGAGAGTTTCCCTTGATATAGATATTCAATATCTACATGCTTTAGGTGACTACCAACTCATTTTTTTCTAATTCAATGGTTATTATCAATGCAAAAGTGAGAATATAATTTCCTATCATCAAATCATAACTTCCCTTACCAAAGATTTTGTTTTTTTTACCATTGAGCCTATCCCTCGAGATCAAAATTCTATTGTTGATTTTATTGCTTCTTCAACATCCCTATTTCATCCATACCAAGTTCTTACCAATCCCATTTTTATTATATAAATAATAAAATCCCCATATTTTATCCAACTACAAGATTTGCTTATCTACCACATTGAGGTTATCACATTCGTTAAAGCCTATGGTATAAATATACCATTCATTTAATTGAACAACAAACTTATCCTCTGAACCTTGATTCCTATGAAAAGACTCACATTCACAAAAAAAAATTTAATTATGTATTTAGATATAAAAACCTATATTATCATAATTTTTAAGGTACCTTGATCCATTGTGTTATGAAAGAATAGCTTACTCCTCTTGAACAAAAACATGGGGGCATTTGTGGTAGCCATTATAATAGACATGCTACAAACCACAAATGCTTACGTATGGAATATGTTTGGACCACTCTTAAAAAGGATATGATAAAAATTTTACTCCTTTCTAGCTTCATGATGATATAATTCATGCACCCCCAGTTGAGATTCAAACCATAGAACTCCCTAGCCATTCCCTATGTGAGAATTAGTTCTCATAGGCAAATTACCTCGATCTCAAGATGGGCATGTATTTATAATCACAACCACAATATTTTACCAAATGGGTGGAGGTTGTACCCCTAGTTAATGTCACCGGTATTACCATCTCCAAATTTATCCTAAATCAAATCATTTTTTTTCATAGGTGTCCCTCATACTATCATTTTAGACAATGGTGGTAACTTATAAAAAAAAGATGTCAAACAACTTTGTGCTAAATTTAAAATCAATCACAAATTTTTAACACCCTACCATACATAATGAAATGGCCAATTTGAAGCCACACAAAAATTCTTGATAAAATTATCTAAAAGATAATTTATGACACCCACATGGATTGGTATATCCATCTCTATCCTAATCTTTAGGCCTATCATACTAGCATATGCACTACCACTAGGGCAATGCAATTGTATCTTATCTATCACATTATAAGTTGATCTTCCTTCTCTCTGTATATCAATTCATGGTATCATACCCAATGAATCATTATGTGAAGCTTGCCTTCAAATTCTCAAACTCCTTGATGAACAATCTCTTTTTTCTTTACAACATAATCGCCAATACAAGGCCTATATTGCCAAACAACATAATAAATGAGTTAAAGTTCAAAAATTTAATGTTCATGAATCTTGTCCTGAAACTAGACTAAACTCATGACAAAGATGTTAAATATGCCCAAAAATAGCATGGCCCTTATTTAGTCAAAGATATTCTTGGTCTAAGTACCTTACACCTTCAAACTAATGAAGGCCATATTTTCAAAGAGCCCACCAATGTATAATTCCTCAATATTTTGCCTAAATACTTCCCTTATTTTCATACTTTATAAATGATATATATCTAACACTTTTTTTATAATACCTCCACAAATCTCACCTTTTGTAGGAGTTCTCTCTTTTCTCAAACTTTAGTCCTTCCTTTTAGTCTTTGGTTTCTCCTCTTTTCTCATGAGTTGCATTGTAAAACTATGTATAGGACCCAATCTTCCTCATGATTTTCCATATTTGTCCTCTTTATTTATTTTCTTTCCAACACTTTTTGGTACCCCTTGGGTTTATATTTTATGAGTTGCAATTTAAGACCATGGATAGGACCTGACCTTCTTCATAAATACCATCTTTATCCCATTTAATTTTTACATGCTTTGTATACCCTTTTGGGTTTATTTTTTATGATTTGAAGTGTAAGATCATGGATAAGACTTGGAATTCCTCATAAAATCACCATCTTTTCATTCCCTATCTAAAATGTGTTTTGCACTAGCTATAAGTTTTTGATCTTTATTCTCAACTTTAGTTTTTGCTTTTTTTGATAGATGAAATTTGCACAACAATCTATGTTAGCATGTTTTCCTACACTTACCTCATTATTATGATAAGGAATAACACTCTATTATCATTTTATCCCTTTTTAAATCTTTGTCACTTCTTTTATTTTTTATGATTTGAAGTAATTCAAATTATTTCATGTTTCATTCCCATTGATTTCCTTTCCTTTCACTCCATATTGGATAAACCAAGGTCAAATTCAAGACAACACTTTTATTTCACCTAAATTTACAAGACTCTTAGACACCATGTTATCCAAGTTATATTTCTTAGTAACTAAGTCCCAAGTATTCAAATGAAAGTCATCTTTAGCACCCATGTTTGGTTTTCTGAATTTGTATGGAGGAGGAATATAAAGAGCCATAAATAAATTTAAAATCCAAATCATTTAAATAAAATTAAATATTATAAAAAAGGCAACATAAAAAAATTCAAAAGTTAAAATCACACCAAACAGATATGATTGCAAGCACATCTCATATCTCCAATTGAAGTTCAAACTCCATAGTTGGTCTAATGATAGATTCAAGGTCCATTAAAGTGTGGTAGGCCAATATATTGGAATAGGATAATTTAAAAAACTCTATGGTTCTACCTACTTTTTCATGTAAGTAACCAATCTTTAAAGTAGATCAATGACTCTATAAGGGATCTTGAGGAATAGGGAACATGTTGTGAGAAGGTAAGCCCATTTTACTTTTCATGCATATAGCCTTCATGGGATGATCTACATACTTCATTTATTGACCTAAGAATTATGTATCTAGGATAATTTTTTTAGAGTCCCTAAGGTTGAAAGTCCTCTTATTTTAACAAACTTAATTTGAGTGTCTTGAATTTGATAAAGAGTTCCTATACCTTAGTTTTTCCTTCATTATCCCCTCCACACATTTCATTTTATCCCTTGATATAACCATGTTATTCTAAATATATTTTACCTCTTCTTCACATTTTTCAAACATGATAATACTACTTTGTTTCAATTTTATCTATCTTTTGAACAAAATAATATGATTGAGCAACTATGGGTTATCTTCTTTATACCATGGCTTTACATTTATAGACATACTTTGATTTCTTTTACCTTTTGTTATTTGTGGTACTACCCATTTTTTGTGGAAACTTGAGTATATTTATAATTTCACATTATTTTTACATTATTGAGTGAGTTTGGCTTGTTACTTTTCACTAATCAATGTTGTTTCCCTTTTATGCACTTTTTTCATTGGTGATTGAGTAAAGATTGTTACTACTCACTCATCAACATTGTTTTACCATTTTGTTTACCCATATTTTTTTAAGTAAGGATTGTTATTTATTTCAAATTGATGTTTGATTACCATCCTTTTTGACATGTATCCTTGGTTTGACATGGTGAGTTTGCCTTTCTTCTTTTTTTGATATTTGAGGTTTTTAAGAGGACCCCCCATTACCAAAGGGTGACTTGACCCTAGTCCTCAAGATTCACGTCTACCCATAATCCTCAATGCATCATAGAGTACTCATTAGGAATTTAACTTGAGACTTAGGTGACCAAAGTCATTAATCCTTTTCACTTGAGCTAACACTTGGGGCTACGAGTTTATCTTTCTTACTTGAGGTGTATTTGTTTGAGTTTTTTGGTCTTTAGAAGCCTTGGCTTTGTGATTACCTAATTTAATATAAATTTTGATTTGGTCATTTGGTCTAACATAACACTTATCACCCTATATTTATAAATTCTTAAGTACATCCCATCCACATAACATCATACTATATTTACCTTGGCTTTCCTGCATTTGTTTGTTTTTGCTCTTTATTTTTGTATCCTTGGGTTTGTCTAAATTATTCTCTACACCCTCCATGATCAAAACTAAAAACATAATAGACAACAATATAGAAATAAATTTAAGTCAAAGTACACATACATTTAAGTTTTCAATCATTTAAATTTTATTTTTTTTACTTTAAAATAATATAATTTATTTTAGCTTCAGCATTGTGTGTTTACTATGTTCTTTCTCAAAGCACCATCCCTTATTTCAATTGCATGACATGTGATGATCTTCAAGTGGGAAATATGTATACACATAATATTTTCACACTTTATCAATTAATGATGCTTTCTATTTTGTAGGAACCCATCAAGTCTTAATATTTTTGAGTGAACACCCTAAGGGGTGTACTAAAAAAATGATGGGTAGACCATTGGTACTTCACAAGATTGTTGTCCCTTATTACCGCTCATTATCTACACACCTATATCTTAAAACCATTTCTCTAAGCTTTGCCTCATATTTTTCACCCTCATTTAGTCATTTAAAACATTTATTATCCCTTCCCTAACTTAAAATCCTTTTTGATGGTATATGTTAAATAGTTAGCCCTATCGACCTTGTATTCTTATTGATAAAACCTATTAGGGTTTAGGTCTACCCCTAGCCAACCTAGTATGTGACCTAATTTTTTTTGCTAATTATGATAATAGGTCTATTGGTTCAACCTTGTTGGCCTAAAATTTTGGAAAGAATTAAGGTTATATCCACCTATATAAACACATCCATTTCATCATTCTTATATAGACAACAAGATTTGATTATTTATTTGAACTTATTTATAATTTAATCTTACACTATTATACTTGAGGAGTCTTAGCTTAGGGTTTGTAATTAGATAAGAATCTTGTATTATGAAAAAGTCTTGGATGCTTTGACCTTTTTTAGTGATCCTTACAAATCACAAAGACCTATTGTGAAACACTTTTGGCCAAGGAAGAGATAAAGTATTGATAGGTTAATATTTGAGGTAATTATTTATAACTTTGTTAGTTTCTTTAGTAGATAGAAGTAGCATAATTAATGGCTTTTGAATATATTTCTCTCTCCAAGCATTAGGGTTTTTACCTATACGTAACTTAATTTGGATTCTTTTATGCATGTTTAATTTTATGTTTACTAACCCCACTTTGTGCCATAAGATTTGGTGAACACTAGATTATAATTTTACTTTACTTGTTATTAGTTTAGTTAATATGAAAACATAGGACCTAATTAGGGTTAATATGTAGTTTTACTTGACGAGAGGCTTTGGAACCCTCCCTAGTGATATTATTTATGGTAAGAGATACCTTGGCTAGGTTTAATAGATCCATCTTGGTCATGACCCTAATTATCTAATATATCCCCAATTGAAAGTGTAAGTAGGATTTATCTTCTCTGAGATAAGATTGATTTATAGATTTTATACATTTCCCATTGCATACACATGGCTTGATTATGGGTTTGTTGATTAGGTGTGGTCATTATTGTTTTAGAAAATTCAAGTTATGGTTAGGTGGGACATGGACAAGGGAAACTAAGTGTAAACCTAGTTATGATTGTGGGTAATGAAATTTTAATTAAAATTTGAAATTAGGTTCAAGAATGAGAAATCTAGATTGACAGCAGGTATTATTTATAATTGGGGATTCAATTGCCTATGAATTTTAATATCTTAGACATAGGCACTTGTGAAGGTGTTAATGTTTATATATCTATGTAATATTAATTTAATCATTGGATCTAGATCATTCTTATACATCTAACATGTTAAGGTAGCATTAGGTTTATATGCATCAACCACATGACTATACATATTTTGAAATCTTGCATTAAAGGCCCTGATTGGTTCATTAGGTTACCTTATCATACTACCAAAATTTTAGTATATCACATTGGGATTGGTAATATATCCATATTATGCTATGAATACATCATGATATTGAGCCCATGAAATAATTAAACTTTCTATAGTTTGAATAAATATTAATAGGAAACGTCTTGCAACGTGAATGGAAATAGTCTACAATAACATCCTCATGAACTAAATTTAGTAACACTATATCAATTTTGAAATATTTTATGTGTTCCTTTATAGATCATCCCCCCAAAGGAGAGAACATATGGATATATTTTTATGGGTTCCTATTTAGATCATATATGACACCAGCTATGACAATGATTGATTGGCCATAGTAAAGTATTGAGGTTGGTTCACTTGGGTTTGTTAGTTTGGCTAGGTAACAACTCTCTTAGGGACTCCTCTACCCAATATAAGTATTTGGTGAACCTCCAAATTTTATAGTAATAATAGAACATAATTATAATTTTCCTTGTTACCCTCATTAGAGGACCCAATGCAACTCAAGTGATCATTCTAACGAGTAAAAAGGCCCTCTTTATAGTGCCAAATAAATTCATGTTGATGTGGGTTTTATGCACACAAATAAATTTTAAAAGGAGGCCTCTAATGATTTAGGATTGATGAAGAATATAATTCCAAGGCATGGGTTTTAGGGTATTTAGTTTTGTAAATAACCACATGGTGGAATAATAGTGAATAATGAATTATTTACCTTAGATGGTTCAAATGTGATGGAATCTAAAAGAGACCAAAAGTCTACTTTAGGTGGATTGGTAGATCTAACCTAAGGTGGATGGGATAAAAAAAAAATATAAAAAGAGGGAAGGGAAGATTGTGAAAGAAGGTTTATGAATTAAAGATAGATGAACCCTTTAACACTAGTCCTTATGTTATGAGTTGGACAAGTGATTAAAACTAATGCCTACTTCATGTTGCTATTAACACACAAAACATATAAACACAATTAGGAGTCAAAAAAAATACATATAATAAGCTTAAATGTACATAAATAAAGGTTACTTCCAATCTAGGATTGATATTACACATCCTTTATTAAAGGGAGATTATGATTAGTAAATAGAGGGTACTTGAATTAGCTATAACATAATATGAATAACTATATTAAAATAACTCTACACAACTCAAATAACTAAAATACTAGTATAATGAAACTCCTTCAATGGGAGACAAGATTTGGAAGATAAATTCACATCAATAAAAAATTTCAAAACAATCCTCATAATTTATTATTTGCCTTAATTACAAAAAACTCTCCTAAAAAATAATAGATACAAGACATGTTTATATAATTCCTGGATAAAATCACCTCAAAACTTATCTAAATTATAAAATAAGACTATCTATTCATGAAAAATATACACATTTTACAATAATTTAAAGAGTCTAATCTCAATTTTATGCTCATGCATAAATACATAAATAACTTAATAAAAAACGAATTCTAGTTTTTGATTATGAAGTCTGGGTGAAACTAGTAGGTGAAACTATGTTGGAAATTGAGTGATTTGTAGTTTAGATTGATAGACTCAAAAAAATAAAAATAGGGGTTGATGATGTAGATAATTATTTAATTTTAATATTTAATGAAGTCCCTAAAGGCATCACTATATTTGTCACTCTAGTCGGTCTTGGATCTATATGCAAAGGATTTGGAACTAGAGATACAATCACCATTATTGGCCTAGTGGGAGTGTAAACTATTGTGTATTTATGAAACAAGGACTTAGTCATCAAAACTTGAGCTTGTTTATATGAATCTCTCACTTTATAAATCAATTATACTTGTTGCTTTAGTCTATTGTATTTAGTTACACATGTTGTAAATTCGAGCTCAATGGATTCAAAATCGATAATAGACCTTTTAAAGAATATGGGAATATTGTGCTTCAAATTTCTATGTAATTTCATCAAAGCCTTGAAATAAATTATTAATGCTTAAAATTGTGCTACCTTATCCTTGGAATATATAGTTAATTGGATTACCTGATCATTGTTACCAAAAATTACGCTCTCAAGTTCTATTTTAAAACTATTAGAAGTCATTCTCAACAGATTTTCAAAGAAAGACTTAGTGACCACATCCCCATATATAGTACATATACCAATTATTCTCATGTAAAAAAGGATATAGACTATATTTTGATCCTAAATAGTCATTTTCTTGACTAATTCATATATTTTTTATGCTATTCCATGAGCTTGGTTCTCTTCGATCTTACAAAATTTTGGGCCAAAGTAATATTTGAGAGATATAACAAGATAAGGTATTAGTACTAATTTTGTCTAACTAATATTAATAAAATGTAGATTTGAATCCAAATAATTTACTGTATTACAAAAATTCATCAAATTTTTTCATTATGGTTATGACTAACCCCTACACTACTTGATGAAGCATACGATGTTATAGAGCATTTTGTCTGAACTATGAACACTATCCACTATGTCTTTTAGAGGCTCTATTTTTCCCTATGCCTCTAGTATTTTATTAGTATAATGAATACCAAGAAACTTTTTATTCAGTATTCCCTTGATAGCATCTACCTTTGAAATGGGATCTTCTCTAATTTCATCCTCCTTTTTAGGCTTTATTTTTATCTTCTTTATTAGGGAGAATAGTTATTCCTACCTCCAAAATTTTGTAGGATTCCCCCTAATAATCATAGTTATTTTCCTAACCATTTTAAGCTTGTTTGATGTAGGATACAACTCTATATTTAGTTTTGGTTCCTCAATAATCATCAAATCCTACCTGGTTGATTACTCTAATTACATCTTTTGTATCCATCCATGAGTCACTATGAGAGTTTAAAAAGTGGTTTGAGATATTATGGATGAAGTGGTTAGTGGTGTAATCATAAGGGTGGAGGAATATGAAAGGCTATACTAAGGAGGTGTCATGAGAGTGGAGGGAGATGAAAAAGCAGGCTAAGGATGTGTAGGTAGTGAAGGGAAAGGTGGAATGAGCATCCTTTCTTTAGAGCTCCTATTTTGAAGGGGTGTCTTGAAAACATATTTGGTGAGGTCTAGAGACTATTCAATTGAGACAATGATGGAATCTATTGAGGCACCCTAAGTGATAAAAACACTCAACTCAATGAGAATATTATATTATGGGGGATCTATGGAAAAAATGGCATGTGACATTAGATCTTCAAAATGTGGACTAGCCACCATAGTACCTAAGTTAGGTAGAGGGAATGTTACTTGTTTAATAATAACCTAGATTATACTCTTCAAAAAAATTTCAATATAAGTATAAATAATAGACAACATAACTAATAGAATGAACATTGGTATAATTATAATACTTTTTTATTAAGAACAGGATATATCTTGTACTTAATCAAATTACTTTTTATTTAACAACTTAATCATACATTAAAGATATGTAATAAAACTAAAATAAATAACATGCACCACATAAGAGAGAGAGAGAGAGAGAGAGAGAGAGAGAGAGAGAGAGAGAGAGAGAGAGAGAGAGAGAGAGAGAGAGAGAGAGAGAGAGAGAGAGAGAGAGAGAGAGAGAGAGAGAGAGAGAGAGAGAGAGAGAGAGAGAGAGAGAGAGAGAGACCAAATTTTACGTGGAAACCCAAAGTGAGAAAAACCATGAAGAATAATCTCAAGTATATAAATGAGCACCAACTCAATTTACAAAGTTTATAAGCACCAAATTTTAGGATAACCAACCCCTTTTTTGAGCACCAAAACAACAATGATTCGTGAGCACCCGCCCACAGGAACACCAACCCCTCTTGTGTATAAAACACCAACTATCTCTTAATGTTTCTTTCTTAACAAATTATAGCACACTACTATATCTGTTCTCTTTTCTCTACTTTCCTATCTGATCCTCTTAGCTAGATAAAATCATTAACTTCCATAATACAAAATGTCTTCCCAAGCCTCCTTTTATATATTTTTAAATGTCCTTTGGCATTCACCCTTTGAATTCTTTCTTTGTCTTTACCTAGTGACTCTTCAAATTACTCAAGGTGACCCTTCATGGAGAAATGCATCCTTTTCCACTTGTATCTTTAGTGATGAATATTTCAATTCCTAAAGGTGACCCTTCACAGATAAATGCATCCTTTTCCTCTTTTTTTATTTAGTGATGACTCTTTGACTTCCTCATGGGCCCTCTTTTGTCTTTATGCAACCAAAAATATATTCATTAATATTTAATTAATATTAACACACTTTTAGCCAAGATATAAATATTAAAAACACCTTTAGACATTAAATGCTAATTTGACATCAATGACAATATTTATAACATTTTCATATCATATGAATTTGTATTACTTGTGTTAATTGATGGAATTTTCAGAAAAGTAGTAGAAATAATGATCTGAGTTAACCCTTGTGAAGGAGATATCAAAGTGATCATAAGTAAGACAATTATAGTAGTTGAATAAACCACCTTAGTATTGGTCATATAAAATACTTGATCTACTTCTTCACCTTGTTTACACTAAATTCTCTAAATGTTAGGTGGAGTAGAAATCACATCCATAAAAACATTATGCAAGGGTGCCTTTTGAAAAACATTGAATGATGTGATTTACCATGGATTCTCCCCCACAACTAATTTATAGACTCTGACCTTATTCCTACTCATTTGGAAACTCCTTAGCTTCATCTATTGATGCATCAACTAAAGCTTTTAGGGAAGAATGGGGATACCTTTTCTCATATTTTGTAATTGAAGGAAAAGATGTCATCTATGAAAAAAGAGGAGAAGGAGACCAACATGTGCTTGGAACATGGAATGGGAAAATAGTTAGAATCAGTGGAGTGAAAGAAAATATGAATTTAGAAGGGCTCCCTATTTTAACAAGTGGTTGATTTACTTCCTGTGGTCTTGGAACATTTTTTAATATTCTTTCCCTTAATTGTTCATTACTCTCTTCCTCTGTCTCTTCAGGAATTTTCATAGTCTACTCAGAGTCTTTTCCTTCTTGCTCAATTTTGATAGCACAATATATTTATATGGTTAGGTTATATTTTATCATCTAGGAAATTATCATAGACATCTAAAATTTCCTCATTTTAGTGTAAACCTATGAATCATCCTCAACATTGAGAAATATTGAGCCATGTTCATATTAATGGTGACCATAGTCCTACCTAAATTTATTGGAAAACTTTTTAATATGTTGTATTATGACCTTCATAAGGTCCCACCATCTAAGGTCAACCAATCCAAACTTGAATGAGCCTTGGTTCTTTAATGTTTTAACTAATTAGTCCCCATTTTGAAATTTCCACCTCTTAATGCTAAGAGGTATTTTATGGTATTTGGCTAACCTTGCCTTCTTTAAGTCATCGTCCACACTATTTGGTAGTTAATAAGATTTATCTTGTTTGTATAATTTAGATAGTGTAATACTTGGAAGAGAGAAAGGGGATAATAAGGTTACCTCAATCCTTATAACATTGTGATTGAAATAGAGCCAATAATCCCCCATTTTCATAAGTGATATTTTGATCTGGTTTGACAACCTAGGAATAGACTATACATCGATATGGATTTGTATACAATTGGATATAATTTATCTATAATTTCCTACATGTAATCCCTATACTTATGAATGTGGATATGGTCAAAATCACCACATATTATTTTTGACCTTGTAGGCTCCTAGGGATAAACATTGGTTGGTAAAATAGTACCAAATATAACATCTACTAGGCAAAAAACCATGTAAAAGTGGGCCTCTGGATCGTCATGAATGCATTACCTATATGCCTTCATATTAAAACTTATAATTTATCCAAGTGGGGGAATAATTTTACCTTATATAATTATAGACAATGATGGGAACAAGACATCATCCTTATGAGTTATTGATGGGGCCCCATGTAACATGTTTAATAATGCCATGGAAATCATAATGCCTCACCTAAACTAGGTAATTGGGATTTTTTATTTATGACAAATATATTTGGGTTTAAGGCCCATTAAATTAGGGTATTTATAATAAAAATAGTTTGTAACCATTTATTAATTACAACTTTGTTAGAGGATGAGGTTGGTGGTATAAACCTATATAAATTCTTAAAATCTAATCCTACTACATAGGATATAGGTTGGGTGCTATTATTTATATGGAATATATTACCAAAATAAATTAAAACCTAGGTCAATATATGGAAATACCTTTGGTTTTATTGCTACCTTATCAATTCTGATTGACTTAATTTATAATAGGTCATTAATATATCTTCTTTGGTATAGGGAGAGGTTATATTCATCTTTGTAAGGGTGGATTTCATCTACCTCCATGTAAAACATTGTTTAATGTTTGAAAGCCCTAAGTAGTGCAGTCTTGTCAAAATTTGTATCTTGAAATTCCTACCTAGTTCCAAAGCATAAAATTAGTACAATAGTTCTTAGTTTTATGCCTCCATGTTTAAATAATTAGAGCTATGTAATTTAATTTTAATTCTATAGAGTTTTTTTGTTCGTTACAGGGCTCTAGGAAATAATTCATAGCTAGTTGTTTGGAAAATATAATTTGATTTGACCTAGGTATTGGATATAGTTAATTTGATTTCCATATGAATTCATTTCTTTAATTCTCCATTTATGATAATTAGTTCCATACTAATGGTCATTTTCACATATATATCAAATTTGAATTTGATTTTGATGATGCCATCTTTTGTGGATTCTCTTGACATGTGGCACTTTATTTCCCTTTTTAATTATTTATTCATATTATATTCATTACCTCTCTTAAAATTTTCACTATGGTGTTGATTCAATTATCTTCCATTTTTTACATGTATTTTTGAACACATGGTGTATTCCCACTTGGTTGATTTATCTTTACTTATTGTCATGTCTCCTAGGTATATTGATCAATGGGAACACAAGATGATGTCACATATCATGATGAGTGGCAACTGATATGCTAAAATGACCATGTAGACTAATCATATTATGACATGGTAGTTAAATATATGGATGAGGCCATGTAATTCTCTATCTTTGAATTGATTGACTATATCATAGTTTTGATGTGTTCATTGTTGTGCAGGTAGATGTTGATACATCATGTGATCTCATACAATCACTAGTTTATATATTGGTCCATCCTTATCTAACTCTATAAATCAAATGATTTCATGACACTTTTCATAATCACATTTACTCAAGAGGTCACTAATTATCCTAGACTTACACTTTTGACCTGATAAATGTGACACAACAAGATAAGGATACTTGGTACAATCTCTTGTAGTAGCTTGATCACTTGAATTTGAAATTTTTCAATATTAAATAACCATACTATTGAATAAGATGGAGACACTTGACATGATCTCATGTATTCACTTAATCACAATTTTTTGAAATTTTATTCGAAATAAACTCAAGATTGAATAAGATGAGGACACTTGGCACCATCTCATGTAGTCACCTAGTCACAAAACTTTTAAAAATTCATTACAAATAAACCCATTGTTAAATGAGATGAAGACACTTATAAATATATCATGTGGTCACCTAAATTATATAAATTTTAAACTTTACTTCCAAATAAACCCATGATTAACCAATATGAGAAAAATTGGCATGATATCATTTATTTGGGTGGATTATAACCTATTAGTCTAAAAAGTTCACAAAATTTGGGCATATGAAAGTCTAAAGAGACATTATATAAAACCAACAATATTGACATAAATGATTAAATTAGTTAGTCAAATAATTTAACAAATTAAGTTGAAATACAAATTAATGTCTTGATCTCAAGCTAAAATTTGTAAGATGACATGTACAAAAAAATTTAAAACTTGAATACAAAAATAACTTAGGGTTAATTCATATCTCAATTAGAATCAAAATATAATAATTTCAAAGTAAAATGGGTCTTTATTTTCAAATTTTCAAATGAAGGTGTTAGGGAAAAACACATACTCTATAAGACTATTGTGAAATAATCATGTCAATGTTCACTAGAAATAATTTTCCTTGAAAAATTACATTAAATCCTAATTGAACATGATAGAAAACAAAACTCCTACTCTGCCACCACAATAGGGTCAATGAGATGTATAAGAATAATAAAACAAAATGTACTTATCCATTAAGATATCTACTAATTAATTATGTTGAGAATATCATTGTATGATATTATTCGCATTTAAATTATAAAAAGTTCAAGTTTGTGTAAATCATTACTTTGTTGCAATCCATAGACAAATTTGAGCATAATTTTTCATAACTACATCTCATTAGTCTACCTCTATAGCTGAACAATCATGTAAGATCAAAAAAATTTGGTAAAAAATCTACTCACAATATTATGGTGACATTTTCTTATGGGAAGACATTTTAATCATAAAATATACCTTAAATGATATGAATAAATTTTTACTTAACTAGATTTAAATTATAGGTAAATAATATGGCTACAGTTCATTGCAATTATCAATTTAATATATCCTAAGACAAAGTGGTAGATGCTTTGATCCTTTGTGCTATAATTTCATAAATTTCACAATTGAGAATATCTCTTATAGCTTAAATTAGAGTCTATCTCAAAGAATATGAGCTCTCTTATAGAAATTGATTCAAATCACTTTTAAAGCCCAATAAAAATAATTATTTCCTTATTAGTAATGATGGATTTTTAAGGCTTCTATGTTGAATATATGTTCCTCTGGAATGAGTATTGAGAGAATAACTTCTCTAATAATCCCATGATGTGCCTTATAATGGTCATTTTAAAATTAAAAAAATGTATGTAGGACCTTAAACCTTTGTTGTTATGGCCTCAGATGAATAAATATGTCACTATTTACATAGATAATTGTTTGGAGTGAAAAAGATTCAAAACCAAACAAATTTCATCTTGAAATAATTATTTATCGACATGATTTCTTTCATCACAAATGGGAAGTAATATATTTGGACTTCATTTCTAGATTTCCAAAATAAATGAATTTACATGATTCAATTTTGGGGTTTATTTAAAATTTGACTAAAGTTTTCAATTTTATGTAGGTTAATTCAAAGTATAAGTCCTTGTATTTGATAAGAGATTTGTAAAGGATGTAGTATGCCTTCAAGGTATCCCATAATTTTTTTATCTCCAACATAGATAAGTTGTTTATGTCTAGGTTTTAAACTACAATTCATGCAGCCTTTTCTACTAGATTGAGTTCTAGTTCTTCCTATAATCTTGAGAGACTAATAGTCAATTATAGAGAGATAATTAAGATCTTGAGGGCATGATTTTAATGTGTATCCTAAATTAATCTAGAAAGTGAAAATATTATTTTTCATGAGTGTATTTTTATTATAATAATGCCTACCACTCTTTGATTGGCATGGTACCTTTTCAATCCTTGTATGGATAAAAGAGTGTAATCCATATAGTTTTTGAAATTTTGGAGAATCATCCTATAATTGGACTATATATTATTTAAAAATATGATTAGCAGATGAAGATAATTAGATAGTGTTTGAAGGAAGAATCATATCATATTAAAAAAAATTATTTGAAGAAGATCATAGAACCTCAAATTTTGAGATAAAGTCTTTCTCTATGTTAAACCAAAGAAAAATTCCATTGAATTTGGTAAGTTGGAATTTCTTCACACTATTTTATATTTCCCTTTGATGTTTTGGAAGAGATAATCCAAGTTTATTATCAGCTTGTGCTCCAAAAATATCTCTCTCAAATTCATGATGTGTTTTATGTTTCTTTTCTTAAAAAGTATGTTCATAATCATTCTCATGTGTTTGATTTTCATTCACTTTAGGTAATGGATGAGGAAAAATACACCTCAATCCCCTTAGGATAATATAATATCACATCATTAATTTTCTAGGTAGAGATGCTCATCAATTTAAATTTTTGTGGAAGAAAAAATATGGAGTGTTACTTGGGAAGATAAATAAACCTTCCACAAGTATTACCCTTACATTTTTTTAATAATCCACATGATGGTAATTTTATGAGGGCTATGGATGACACAATTTAGATTTAAGGTAGAGATGTTCAAAAGGTTAAATGTTTTTGGAAGCAATAAAATGGAGGAAGTGGTTCTTGGGAAGATAGAAAAAATTATGTAAGGAGTACCCTTACATTTTTTAGTAAACCAAAGGACAATGATTTCTTAAGGTGGGGGTAATTATGTCACATCCAAAAATTTGAGATTAGTTTCATATTTTTTTAAATACTTCAAACTTAAAACTATGTAACTCTTTTTATTTTGAGGTAATTTCAACTTGATTGACTATGTATTTACTCCTAGACTCATGTTTTGAGATTGATTTTTATTAATCAAATAGTTTGAACAATGAAATCCTATTTAAATATATTATAAATGTGTTCATAGTTGTGATTTTAAATTAATGAAATTATTGACATTAAAATGTGAAATACATTTTTTAATTCTTATTTTAGCACCCTCTTTTTTTTTTGAAAATTTAAATGATCATTTGAATGTTCATTATTATATTGAATTTTAGTATGAATGTTATGTTTAATGAAGTTTTAATCTAATGCTATTTAGTAGTTTCAAAATCATAAGTGAGTGCAATGATAAAATACATTATATATGTGATGTGTGATATAGTTAAAAATAGACGGTTTGATCTTAAAATTATGATTCTTTTAATCATAGGTTTGTCAGTATAAAGACAATATGCAATGGTTTAATTTTTAGAAGCATTGATTTGTGATACATGGATTAATTGATAAGATAATTTATGATTCAGTGATTATATGTTGAAGGATCCATATTAATTTGTCTTGCATGGTTTATTGTTAAATTGGCAAAGGTGTTTGATTTATTAAAATCAAATACATAGTTATACTTTGTATTTAAGTTAGCTTATATTTAAACTTAAATATTTACTAAACCTAAAACCTAAAGTTATAATGTTCATTAAACTTATATACATTTATGATAATAAAATACTTACGCTGATAAACATATAATAATTAAAATCATAAACTATGGCATGGTTAATAATCTTGGGTTCCAACCTTTGGTTCAAAGTAGTGATAAATGAAGGATGGCAGATGACATTTGGATTTTATGAATTTTGTGTTATGTGATTTGGTAGATATTTGGGTATCCGTATGACATGATTTGGATATAATTTTATTTAATATGATGTACATGCATCAATAGTTTGTATTTAGAAAAATAATTTGGTAATGGTTTTAGTAATGGGTATAGTTGGCAATTTATTTGATCAAGTTAGCTATAACACTAAAATAGTAACAATAAACTTTGGAACCAATGGGAATTTAACACGTCATGTGAGTATTTATTGAGTTTCAAAATAATACAAAAGGTAAATTCATTCAGTTATTTGTCATTTTTTACAAGCTCTAGGTGGAAGCAACACTCTACAGGCATGAGGAACTTGGAAAGAACAGAGGAAAATAGGGAGTTGCAAATGAGGTAGGACCTTTGTCATTATAAAAAATAGATTTAAGATTCATTGAATACTCCTAATATGTAATTTTTGAGTTATTAATTACATGTCAAGATACTATTGATAATAGTTTATAGTTTATAGTGGGAATTTTTGAATGCATTGTTGAAAATATAGAAGATAGTTTGTTCAAACATGCAAAATATCTTCAATTATACATAGTAATTTTTTAAGAATCATGGGTTTGATAATCTCTTTGCATGTCAATATATGGTTGATAATGGTAATATTTCATGATAAAACATATATAGTTTCTTTAGATGTGTTGAGGGTTACTCAACATTTATTTTTGAACTTTGAGTTTGGAAAATGACTCGTATGTCTTCATTCAAGGTCTTAAGGTGAGTAAGTTGTTATTGGAAATATATTTTTGTTTCAATTTAGATTATGTAGATGAAATAATTATGTCAATAGAATTATATTTTTGATTTATTCTTTAGTCACGCCATTAAGGGTCTTCTTTAGTAACACATTTGTTACCAGTTTATGCATGCAAAATATTTTAGTATATTGGAAAAGATGCATTTTGGGTTTACATTCGAGTCTATTGAAATTATTTATTCATTTTAAATAATCTTCCTTTATTTCATTATAATTTTTCAATTTTTTTGGTGTTTTAAAATTGTAAGAAGGATGATTTTTGGTTATGAGTTTAGATATCAATCATCTATACAGAATAATTTCGGTTTGATAAATATTTTACACATAATAGCTTATTTTTTATAGATACTTGGATTTTGATGGATTTTGTTAACTTGGAGATGATTTTTGAAATTTTCATTCATTAATTTAGAAATATTTATAATCTTAAAATGTGTTATTCAGTTGAAAATTATGAATAGTCTCTTTATTCAAGGTTTCTTTATTGATCCTCTGCCACATATATGTTTATCATTCATGGATGATAATGTTCATTGAAGTAGTGTTTGTTTTTTAACCTAAATGTGTTTTGGATTTGATAAAATTCATTAGTTTTAGTTTTCCATTAAATTTTTAATATTTTTAAAATGGTATAAAGCTTGAGGTTTAAATGAAACTTATAATTTTCAAGTAAAAGGAGTTGTTCATTCAAAGCTTGTGAAAGTACAAATTATAGAGTTAAAAGGGATATTTGGCTCAAAATTTGATAGTTTTTTTATTGATATTTTATGTTTGAGCTCATATTATTGATATGTTATACATATAATATTAATATTTTATTAAAATATTGGTTCTATCTGAGGATAAATAGATTAGTAAAGTTTGTTATACAAAAGTGTTTATTTTCAAATATTTGAAGTTTTCATAGTTTTAAATAGATCACTCTAGGGTTTGAAGTGTTCTGTAAAGTTTTTAAATAAATGTGAACTATTTGGATATGAAAAGGATAATTTCATGATTTCAATTTGAATATGTTAAAGTGTAGATTTTACAATCAAAATTTAATTTGGATAGAAGTCACAATCTATAGATAATATTTATCTATCAATGAAGGTTGAGGATAATTGTTTATTCATTTTGGTATGGGACAACTTGTAGTAATAAGAGCATATATATATTATTGTGATTGGAATAATATTTTAGATTTTAGATAGAATGCGATATGTTTGTATTTAAAATGATATCAGTTTTTATAAGAAGATATGGATTTACAATGCATGATGCAATAAAACTTCTAGATAATATGATAGAATCATGTTTTAATTTATGATTGTCAAAATAGAATAATTATATTTGATCAATATTGAAAGTTGATAGTTGTTATATATTTAAATTTAAATTATTTTTATTGAAGTTCATGAATAGATGTTTGTCTAAATTAGATATGATATTATTTGGTTTTCACATATGTCATAGGATATTTTTTAATGACAATAGTAATCAAGGTTCTATTTTTTTAGTAAAATGTCAAGTTGGAATCCTCCTCACTCCAATAATTCTCAATACAACAACTAGGTAAATAATTAATATTGGAGTATGGAAGATCCACCCTCTCATAGATTTATTCCTAGAGGCCACAACTTTAGAGGTAGGAGAACTAATATGACTACACCTAGGCCATATAATTGAGGCACTCGTATGTCAATCCATTTTGATGTATCTAGACACACTTTATATAATATCTTGAATGATTTTCCCTTCAATCCTACTAATACCCATGGAAATCAAGGTTGGAGAAGACCTCCTTAAATAACTCATTCTCATGTATGAGGAACTCCTAGTATTACTCACAATACATGCACATAACTTTACAATCTGATCCTAATCATAATCCACATAATTCACCACAAAATCAAGGGTTCACACCTAGATATGATATTTAGTTGAGTACCAAGTTACATTCTTGATCTCATGTACCATTAAATATCTAAAATCCATCTCCTAAACCTACATATGCACCTTTAGGTTGATCTAAGTTTAGTATTACAGATTTTTATTTATATCTTACGTGGAAAGATTTTTAGGAACTAAGAGGGGAGAAATCAGAATTTTGGCATCACCTAAAATTACTAGGGTGGTTAATAAGGTGAAATTTAAGGTAGATGATGAAGATAATGAAGTCAATACTAAATTGGTTAAGTTTTGAGCTATGATAATGAACTATATAGAGTATCAAATAGATAAAGGACATCCATTAATTGAGATGTTATCCAATACAGATGATGAATGGATGGATAAATGAATTATAGTTCTATTATTTTAATATTTTTAGATACTTTTCATGCTATAGTTATTGATGATACTTATTCATTTTTTATACTTGATAATGGGAAATTTTTTTACAATAGTATATATATTTTGGTTTTTTATCATATATTATTGAATATGGATTAATTCATATGAAATTAGTGTTACAAGGAATTTGAGGAAAAATATCACAAAAATAATTAACCACCTCTTAAAAAATAAAAATGGGAGAGTTTAAATCCATCTAAGGAAGAGGAAGCCATCTGGACACATGGTAAATGTAAAAGAGGTAGGAAGAAATCATAAATTAGGGACAAACCAAAATATCTAGGAAGGACCCCAAGGTTTTTAATATCGAATAAGGAAACAACTAATGATATCACAAAGGGAAGATATAAAAACCTTAAGAGACACTTTACCAAACAAAATAATGAAATTCATTTCCAAGAATGTTAGGGGGTTAAAAACCCCCAAGAAACAAAAACTAGTCAGTAGCATGATAAAAAGGAATGATCCAATGTTAGTATACTTACAAGAAACTAAATTGTAGGAATACCCTTTTTTTGAAGTGCAATAATGAAATATGGAAAGTATATAATTCCTTTAGTATGCATTCAAAAGGATATTTTGGAGGCATTGTTGCCTTCTGGAATTCCCTAGACTTGGAAGCATAAACTCTTATTAAGAGAAACCATCATATGGCCATCCTCTTTAAAAATAAAATATCCAAGGATTAATGGATCATATATATCATTTATACCCCCAAATCTAGGTTGGATAGGAGAAAGATCTAGGAGGACCTGGTGGCTTTCAATAAACTCAACGACCAATGGAAATGGTTGGTGGTTTGGGAATTCAACTTCCCACTATCACCTTTGGAAATGAAAGGGGGCCTCATAGATTACTCATATAGCATGGTGGACCTTAGTGATTTCATATATGAATCATGACTTATGTATGTGTATCTCAAGGGAAATCCCTTTACATGGAGAAATAGGAGGCTAGGTATAGATCTTATCTAGGTCAGACTTGGCATATGTCTAGTGTCTTTGAATTGGGACTTGCACTACTCCAGATCACTCTCCTCCCTACCTAAGATTGGTTCAGATCATAATCCTATTATTTTTGAAGGTGATGTATTACCAAATCATATAAATGTCCCATTCAGGTTCAAAAATATATGGTTCCATCACCCCCAATCTATAAGATTTCATAAAGACTTGGTGATAAGAACCTTTCTTTGAAATAAACATGTTTATCTTGGTCAAGAAACTCAATCATCTAAATATCAAAATAAAAAAATGGAAAAAGGAGATATTTTGTAACATTTTCACACAAAAAAATAAAATTTAAGAGGATCTTAAAAATCTTTAATAACATTTCTCACTATATGGTTCTGATGAATAGTCATGTGCCATGGATAAGGATCTTCTCTTCTCATACCATAACCTTGAAGATAAATAATAAAACTTTTGGAAATAGAAGTATATATGTTTTTTGTTGAAGGAGGGAGACACAAACACTAATTTATTTTACTATCAATACTCCAAAGATAATAACAAGAACTTGATCTTTGAAATCCTTTAGGATGATGGAATGAGATGCATGAACCCAAAAGATATTAAGGAGTGAATTATCCTATATTTTAGAGACTTGATAAAATAACTTGGATCTATATAGTACCATTTAGAGTAAAATATTATCTAAAATATCCCAAGTCTCATCTCCCATGCAAATAATATGGCCCTCCTAAAGCCCCCTTCGGTAGATGATATAAAGATTGTGGTGTTCTTTATGGAGGGAGGTAAGGCCCTAGGTCCAAATGGATTTATTCCTCTCTTATTAAAAAAATTATATGAAATAATCCAAATGGAAGTGGAATTAATAGTATTTAAATATTTTAGAGATGGTTTTGTTTTGAAATAAATGAATAATACTTTTTTTGTCCTTATTCCCAAAAATCATGGAGCAAACCAACTCAAAGACTTCAAGCCAATAATATTATGCTCAAAAGATTATAAAATCTGATTTTTAATGTTTTTAAAAAGTATCCAACCCATAATATAAATAATCATTGATTAACACCAATGGGATTTCATTTCTTGATGCCAAATCTATTGTGAATTGTTCCTATTGTTGAGGTTAGGCATTGATGTTGTTATTGATGTAAAAGGTTCTTAAGAAAGGTGTTCATGAGTTCATTGAAGAATGTTCTTATTTGAAAGCTCACTAAGAGGTATGAAATTTTTTGAGGAGCATGTAAGGCATGTGATCAAGGTGTATAATCATCAAGGAGTGTTTTTTCAAGTTTCAAGTTCTTGAGAAGCCTAGTCATGGTACTAGTCATATCATGAAGTGACCTTATGAGAAGGCATGTGTATGATGGATTGGTAATATGAGAACAAAAATTCATGAATGGATTTATTAGGTTTATTTATCATGTATATGAGGCATTAGATCACTCATGTGAGTCTCAGTTTGAGCTTATAGGGGTAGGACCTATAGACTTAGTATGAAACTAGACCACTTCTAAACTCTGTTTGGCCTAATGAGGCATCATGATATATTTTAAAGGTATATAAAGGATTTAAAGTAGTGTTTTATAATGAGATATGTTTCTTGAGTATGTGAATGAGGTGGAGAACACATTGAAAGATCCATGAAGTCTAGTTTCATGGCCTAATGTGGTTTATAAGTCAAGGTCTAAGTAAATAAAGAGAGAGATGGTGGCCAAATGAGGTATGAGATTCATATTTAAAATTAAGAATGAGAATTTAAAAAAAAATTATTGGTGTGATAAATTTTCCTAGGTGTGTTGACCAAGTTGAGGTCAAAGTTTGAAGGTTTAGGCTTGAAAAACTATTTTAAGGTCTCTCATGTGTACATAATGAAGGGTTCTCAACCTGACTTTCAAGTTTTAATTAGCACATGTATCCTATATATGGGAACATAATATATTCATGGTATATTTTAAAGGGTCTTATCTCAAATTTATAGGGATTAGTTTTGGAAATGAGGGGTAGTTCTTTATGAACAATCATTAACACCAAAAATAATGTTAACCCTCTCTAAAACCCTAACACTAACTTGATGTGAAATATATTATTTAAAATATATTATAATGGTCTCAAATGACTATATAAAATATTTTATCATGTATTCAACACTCCCAGCCATCTCCAAGTGTGATTTGTTTGTTAGGTGTGTGAGTAAACCCTATAAGAAAGTGATAATTTCTCTAAGATTTGATGTAGCAATCAGAGTTGACCAAATCAAAGTATAAATATAATTGGATGGATAATATTTAAAATTTTATTTTATGTCCATGGTGGTTTATATATATTTTTAAACACTCAATTTTGCTAAACCAGTCATCCAAGTTGACTAATCACTAACAAGCCTAATGGTGAAAACAATGAGAAACCCAAGCAACAATGAGAAGTTGATTATGAATGTGTTATCATGGAATAAAGATGAATCCAAGTGAATGGATAAATTTAATAAATTATAATTTTGTATATATGTTTTTGAGGTTAGTGGAATTGATAAAAAAAATTGTTCATAAGTTGACCTGTCTGGTTCAGATGAGACAGTGAGGCATGAGATTGGTCTGCAAGACCAATATTACTATTTGAACATTATTATATTTATATATAATAATGGTATAATTATAAAATATTATCATACATATTCATCAATATTATTTTAAATTTTTCATACACGCGTTGAAGGTCAAAATCACCATGATTGGTCTTTAGGGAAAACTGGCAGTTTGAGTAAGCAAGTTGTGGGAGTGTTTTTGAGTCCTTTTTACCTATGTAATGAATTATAATACACTTGGTGAAGTTTTTAAGATATTTAAAGCTTTTTGTATATGTTTTATTTCAATTTTTTTAATTTAATTGGTGTTTTATCTTTAATAGTTCAATACAAACTTTCTGGGTATGCACAGGCCTAATTGTGAACATTCCTAATGGTGTGCTTCAAGTGGTGGTTAGATATAAAATGTTTCATGGACATAATATTATATTATTAGGGGTATATTTTATTTTTATATTAATTTTTTCTTTTTTGTATGAATTTTTAAAGTGATCTAAGAAGATCAAAGGGTAACATGTGCTAATGAAGGCCTAATTACATTAGGTCTCCTTAAGGCCTAAAAGAGGTTTTAGTCTTATATGCTATGACTGACATATTTTAATGTTTTATTAATGTTTTTGGAATGTCATAATTCATATTTTATTAAAAATACAATTGGTCAAGTGTGTATGTCTAACTAAGAGGTGTATGAGCAAGAGCCTAGAATAAGAATAAGGCCTAATGGCTAATTGACTTGTTAGAAAACGAGTGAGTTGAAACAAAGGATATATTACTTTGAAGATAGAAAGGAGGTGTTTTATAACACATTAAGGGTTAAAATAAATTATCATTAATATCTAATAGTGGTACTATATTTTAATATCAAGGTCAAATGACCTAATCTATCTTGAAGAGACTTAATAGAGCAAAGGAGCTTAGAAGGTAATTTGAGAGGGCAAAGAGTGTGAAGAGATGAAGAAGTGGTAATCATTTGTTATTTGAGAAATAATGTTTCATAAAATTTATAAAATTAATTAGGTGTCTAATTTGGTTCTAAGTCATCTAGGGGGTTGGTTCCTTCTTGCAAGTAGGTGCTTGTTAAAGCTTAGTCAAGTGGGTGTTTGGCTAGTTGGGGTTGGTGCTCCATGTAAAGTTGGTGATTCACTAAATCTTGATGTTTTTATTGTAAAACTTATTAAATTCATAGATATAAATGGGTTTTATTTTTCTTGAGGTTTTCTCACTCAATTAAGTGTTTTATGTGTTACACTCTTGTCTCATGCTCATATAAATAGTTCTTGATGTGTTGCTAGTTCACTATATTGCTATGATAGTTCATGAATGATAAATTAAAGTTGTAAAAGTTTTTAAATACTTATTCATCCCCGCTCTTATTCATTGTGTTTTAAATAATTATTATCAGATCCTGGTCCTCTAAGAAAAGTCTAACAACTTGAAGGTGATCCTAAGAAGCACAAGTATGCCTTGTGATATTCAAGAAGAAGACATGTATGATGAAGTATAATATGATAATGAAGAAGGATAAGTTGAATTATACCTTGAAGCTAAGATCATAATTTCCCTTGATGATTTAAATCATCAAAAAGGGACTATCAAGGATCTCAAGAGTCAGTTAGAAGGTGTCGACATAATGTTTAGGTCAAAGGAAGTTGAGTATGACTAGTTGAAGATAGAGCTACATTCCTTTAAGGTTGAACATGAGAAAATCATAGACAATATGAATAATATTGAGAGTGTGTGAGAAGTTATAGCAAGTCAAGAGTACCAATATGAAAATACTAATCAAACATCCTAATGTAATAAAGGATAAGTAATCATGGGACCATGGGAAAAGGTGTAACTATTCAAGAGGTAAATACATAAATATTATTTACTACATATATCATAATATAGGACACATTTCAAGATTATACTCTAATAGAGTTATAAGGACCTAAAGATATAATAAGACATATGAAGATCCTATAATGCATGAATAGAATCAAACATTGGTATGGAATCCAAAACAAGTTAGTACTTATCATATTGAAATGAAGAGTTAAGATGGACTATTTTCAAAGGAGAAACAAAATACCAAAGAGGATTCTATACTAGCTCAGACTGCCTTTCACATTCAATATGAAGGCATGAAATGGTATATAGATAGTGTCTTCTCAAGCCACATGATAGTATACATAAATAGGTTCATCTCATTAAAAAATAATGTTACAGCAACATTAAGATTTGAAGACAACATAACTACCAATATAGTTGACAAGGGTGTGTTAAGTTTGGACATTAGGAAGATCAAGATACAAAATGTGTTGTGTGTGAAAGGTTTGAAACATAAACTATTTAGTATAATTAAAATGTTCAATCAAGTGTACACACTAACCTTTCATGATAGAGGGTATGAGATAAGAAGAGCCAAATTAGGAAGGATAATTGTCAATGCTAAGAGGACTAAAAATAATATATATGTCTTGAATGAGATCAAAAAGGATAGATTCTTAATGAGATATATATATATATATATATATATATATATATATGAAATTTAGATATGGCACAAAAGGTTAGGCCATCTAAACTTTGATAATTTGTTCAATATTAGCACTAAGAAGTGTGTGAAGAACATGCCTAAGATCACCAAACCTACAAACCTATTTTTCAACGATTGTCAACATGGTAAGCAGACTAAAAGAAGGTTCAATTCCAAGGAGTACTCTATTACAAGACCTTTGAGCTAATACACATTAATCTCTATGGGCCTAGAAGAAACAAAATAATTCAAGGAGATAGCTACTTCATTTTACTCATATATTATTACACAATAATGACTTTATAATCTCTTGACAAGTTCAATGCATTCAAGGCTATTGTTGAGAATGATAATAATGGGAATATCAAGTGCCTAAGATATGATAGAGGAGGAGATTTTTGGTCCAATGAGTTTGATGGAATTTGTGAGATTCATAAAATAAGGAGACAATTCTTAGTAGCTATAACACCTTAGTAGAATAGGGAAGTGGAAAGTAAGAATAGGATAGTTCAAGAGATGGATAGAACTATGATAAATTAATATATATTATCTAATGGCTATTAGAGAGAGGTAGTAAGCAATTTTTTATATATTTTGAATAGAGGATAGATAAGGACTAATGGAAACAAGACTCTTTATAAACTATGGAAAGGCAAACTTACCAATGTGGAACACTTTAGAGTGTTTAAGAGTAAATGTTTCATCAAATTATATAATGAAGACTTGGGAAAGTTTGATTCCAGATCTGATGAAGGCATATTATTAGCATACTCATCAATGAGCTCAGCCTATATATGTTATAATAAGAGGCTACAAAAGATAGTGGAAAACACCAATGTGAATATTGATGAGACAAGAAAATCACACTCATATTTAAATGACACTTTAGACAATCTGGACTTCAAGAATGAAGAGGAGACTAAAGAGGTTGAGTAAGAAAAATATGAAGTTGAAGAGAAACATGACTCAAAATAACCATCAATATAGATTCAAAGAGATCACCTTGAATCTCAAATAATTGACAACAATAATGTAGGTATATAAATAAAGATAAGACTAATAAGTAATCTAAATCAAGATAATGTTTCTCTATTATCCAAGATTGAACCTAAGAGTCTTATATAATCAATAAAAGAAAATTTTTGGATAGGTTTTATGAATGAGATGTTAGACCAATAGAGAATAATGAGACTTGGGAACTAGTTCTTAGGCCTAAATACAAGAATGTCATTGGCACAAAATGGGTGTTTAAAACCAAGTTGAATAAAGATGGAAAAGTCACTAAGAACAAGGATAGATTGGTATGCAAGGGATATACACAAGTTGAAGGTGTATACTTTGAGGATACCTTTACAATATTAGCAAGATTAGAGGCCATTAAATTGTTTTTAGTATATGCAGGATTCAAGGTATACCAGATGGATGTCAAATTTACCTTTTTAACTGGGAATTTAGAAGAGGAAGTGTACATTGAGAAACTTGAGGGGTTTTCACTATCAGATGAACAAATTAAAAAATGTTATCTATGGTTTAAAGCAAGGTCCTATAGATTGGTATGTCAGGTTAGACAAATATCTATTGGATCAAGTATTCAAAAGAGGAGTTATAGATAGTAATATATACATCAAAATAGAATAAGACCATCAGTTGATAGTAGTTATCTATGTAGATGACATCATCTTTGGTGAAAACAATGAGAACATGACCAAGGCCTTTACATAGGTGATGAATAAAGAGTTTTAGATGTCCATTTTAGGAGAACTATCATTCTTTCTTAGGTTACAAATCACTAAATATGAAAAAGGTATAATCATCTCACAAGCCAAGTACATAAGAGAGATGTTGAAGAAGTTTGAGATGGAATATTTCAAGGTATTTAGTACACCCATGATAATAGGGTGTAATTTGATCAAGGAGTATGATTCTATAAAGTTCAATCAGACATCATACAAGTCAATAATTGGAAGTTTGCTATACACCACAACATCTAAACCTGACATTATGCAAGTAGTAAGTCTTGTGGGAAGGTTTTAAGAAGATCCAAAGGAGAATAACTTAAAACTAGTCATAAGGATACTTAGGTATCTCAAGGGGACTATGGAGTATGGATTGCGGTATCCAAGAAGTAAGGAGTTCAATTTGATAGCCTATACAAATGTAGATTGGTCATGAATTATAGATGATAGGAAGAGTACTAGTGGAGGAGATTTATTCTTAGGTGGGTGCATAGTTTTATGGAAAATAAAAAATAAACCATTAGTGGAATTATCTAATTGTGAGGTAGAGTTCATTATAGTAGCTTCATGTTGCACTTAGGTCTTATGAATGAGATAGACCCTAAAATACTATAAGGTGGAGTATGATGGTCCTAGCCCTATCTATTGTGACAATATAAGTGCTATAAGCATCTCAAATAATCCTATCATACACTCAAGGACCAAACACATTCCCATTAGGTATCATTTTATAAGAGAGCAAGTGAATAAAGTGTTAGACTTGAGTATGTTTTTACATAGGATTAGATTTCAAACATCTTCACCAAACGACCTCCAAAGGTAATATTTAAACACCTAAGACATGAATTAGATGTAATTCCTTCCCCTATCAATCATTTAGGAAGAAAAAGTAATTAAGGGGAGATAATCAGGTTTATTTACTCCAAGAATAAGTGACTCATTATAATAAGTATGCATGGATATAGGGGAGCATGTTTGTTTTATCTCTCATAAACACATAGTCATGTGTGTTGAGTATTTTGGTTGCAAGGAATGTGATCCAAGAAGTTGAAAACATCAATTTGTCATTTATGTCAAAGGGGGAGAAGACCATAATAGGGAGATAATAATGATAAGTTTATATTATGTTTTTCCATCAATGAAAAAGGGGGATATTATTGAGCATTGTTCCTATTGTTGAGGTTAGGCATTGTTGTTGTCATTGATGTCAAATGTTCTTAAGAAAGGTGTTCATGAGGTTATTAAAGAATGTTCTTGTTTGATAGCTCATTGAGAGGTATGAAATTTTTTTAGGGTCATGTAAGTCATTTGAGAAAGGTTTATAATAATCAAGGAGTGTTTCAAGGTCATTTTTCAAGTTTTGAGTGCTTGAGAAGCCTAGTCATGGCACTAGTCATAACATGAAGTGACCTTATAAGAAGTTATGTGTATGATGGCTTTTTAAGATGAGTTCACATAGGAAATAATGTATGTATTAATTTTATTTATCATCTATATGAGGCATTGGATCACTCATTTGAATCTCAGAGTGAGCCTATAGGGGTAGGACTTACATACCTAATATGCAACTAGACCACTTTTAGACCTTGCTTGGCCTAATGAAGCATCATGATATATTTTCAAGGTCTATGAAGGATTTAAATTAGTGTTTTATCATGATATAGTTTTATTTATTATGTTAATGATGTGGATAACACATGGAAAGTGGAATGATGTTAGTTTCAAGGCCTAATGTGTAGGTGAAGGTCTAGGCAAGCAAAGAGAGAAATGGTGGCCAAATGAGACAAGAGATTAAAATTTCATGTTAAAAATGAGAATGTGAGAATTTTCAATGGTATTATATATTTTACTATGTGTTTTGACCAATTATGAGGTCAAATTTTGAAGTTTTAGGCTTGAAAAAGTGTTTTAAGGTCTCTTGTTACACAGAATGAAGGGTTCTCAACCCGAGAAGGACTTTCAAGTGTTCATTGACACAAGTAAAATATTAATGAGAACCTAATATATTCATGGTATATGGGGAAGGTTCTTAGATCAAATTACAAAGCATTATTTTTAGAAATGAGGGGTAGTCATTTATGAATAATTGTTAACATCAAAAATAGTGTTAACCCTCTCTAAAACTAACACTAACCTGATGTTGAATATATTATTAAAAACAACCTATAATGGTATCAAATTACTATAAAAAACTATTTTATCATGTATTAAACTCTCCCAGGCATCTCTAGGTGTGATTGGTTTGTCAGGTGTGTGAGTAGACCCTACAAGAAAGTGATAGTTTCTCAAAGATTTGCTATAGTAGTCAGAGTTGACCAAGTCAAAGTATGTAAATAATTGGATGGAAAATGTTTAAAATTTTATTTTATGTCCATGTTTGTTTTTATATATGTTCAAAGTCTTAATTGTGATAAACTAGTCATCCAAGTTGACCAGTCGCTAAGAGGCCTAATGGTGAAAATAATGAGAAACCTAGGCAATAATGATAAGTTGATTAGGAATGTGTTATCATGGAATAGGGATGAATAAAATTATATGGATAAATTTTTAAATACTTTTAATAAATGTTCATTTTGGATATAATTTTTGGAGGTTAGTGGATATGATGAAAATGTTCCTCATAAGTTGACCTGTCTAGTTCAGATGAGATAGTGAGGTACAAGATTAAGAGATTGGTTTACAAGACTAATATTTCCATTTGAAAATATTATATTTATATCCAATAATTTTTTTATTATCACATAGGATCATATAAATTCATTATTATTATTTGAAAGTGGTCATAAAAGTGTTGAAGGTCAAAATCACCATGATTGATCTTTAAGGAAAACTAGCAGTTTTGAGTAAGCAAGTTGTAAGAGTGTTTTTGAGTCATTTTTTCCTATGTAATGAAGTATAATAAACTTGGTGAAGTTTTTTATATCTTGAAGGTTTTTTGTGTGTTTTATTTGCATAGTTTTTTATCTTATTGGTGTTTTATCTTTAGTAGTTCAAGACAAACTTTCTAGGTATGCACATGCCTAATTGCGAACATTACTAATGGTGTGCTTCAAATGGTGGTTGGAGATAAAAGGTGGAATGGACATAATATTATATTAATAATTGATTATTTTAGTGTAATATGAAGTTTTTATTTCATGTATTAAGTTTTAAAGTGATCCAATAAGATCAAAGGGTAACATGTGTTAATGAAGGCCTAATTGAATTAGGTCTCCTTAAGGCCTAAAAGAGGTTTTGGTAATATATTATATCACAAACCTATTGTAATGTTTGATTAATGTTTTTTTAATATCTTAAGGCCTATTTTATTAAAAATATAAGTGGTCAAGTTTGTATGTCTGACCAAATGGTGTATAAGAAAGAGCCTAATATAAAAACAAGGCCTAATTGACTTGTTAGAGAATAAGTGAGTTGAATCGAAGGATATAGTAATTTTAAAAGATATAAGAGGTATTTTAGAACATAATAAGGGTGAATATAAACTATCATAAAGATATAATATGGGTAATTTATATGACTATCAAGGTCAAATGAGCTAATCTATCTTGAAGAGACCTAGTTGAGAGAAAGAGCCTAGAATGTAATTTGAGAGGGCTAAGATTGTGAAGAGATGAAGAAGTGGTCATAATTAGTTGATTGAGAAACATGGTTTCATATAGGTGATTAAATCAATAATGTGTATGAGTTTGTGTTGAGTCATCTAAGGGGTTGGTGCCTCCTAGCATGTATGTTCTTGTTAAAGCCTAGTCAAGTGGGTGCTTGGCTAGTTAGGGTTGGTGCTCCATATGAAGTTGGTGCTTCATTAAATATTTATGTTTATATTATATGAATATATTTAATTTATATATATCATTGGGTTTTATTCTCATTGAGGGTTTCCCACTCGAATAAGTGTTCTATGTGTTATGCTCTTTTTTCATGCTCATATAAATGGTTCTTGATGTGTTGCTAGTTCACTATATTTCTTTGACAGTTCATGAATGATAAAGTAAAGTTATAAAATTTTATAAAGACTAACTCACCCCTCCTCGATCATTGTTTTTCCAAAAAAATTATCAATGACATAATCACCATCCATGAGGCTATCCACTCCACCCAAATATCAAACAAACAAGAAATTTTTATCAAACTAAACATGAATAAAGCTTGCGATAGAGTATCTTGGGGATTCTTGGATAAAATTATTGAAAATTTTAGCTTCAATCCTAAATTTTGAACAATCATATGAAGTTTCATATCCACTTATAAATATTAAATTTTAATCAATGGGGTTTCTAAAGGATTATTCTTGGCTACTAGAGGCCTAAGACAAGGAGATCCCTTTTGGAGTATCTTTTTATCATCCTCACTAAATCACTAATAAGATATATTTAAACTACCAAAACACAAGGTATTATCAACGACATCAGATTTTCTCAAGGTATATTTCTAGTCTCCCATGATTAATTCTTTGATGACACCTTCCTACTTAGAGAAGCCTCAATTACTAAAGCTAAAAAGTTTAAAAGGATCCTTGTGGATTATGAAAAAGTGTCTAACTAGAGCATCAATTTCACCAAAATCTCAATATTCTTCTTAAACACTCATAAGGGTATTAAAACTAAGGTAGCCAACATCTTTGGTTTTCAAATAGGCAAGCTTCTCTCTACTCATTTGGGAATACCTCTTTCACCAAAAAAATGAAAAAAAAAATTTAGAACCCATTGGTGGACAATAAAAATAAATTGGTAGACTTAAAAGGTCATATCTTAACTCAGGTTGGTAACCTTGAATTAATAAAAATCACCATACAAAGTATCCTAATATATTTCATGTCTCTCCTCAAAAACCTGAGTAAAATATTAAATAAAATTGAATAGATTCATCATAATTTTATATGAAAAGGAATGGAGGAAAGGTTCAAATTCCCTTGGTGCATTAGGAAAAATCCAATCTTATAAAATCTAATTGAAGATTAGGCCTTCATAAAATAAGAAACATGAACAAAAATTTCCTTGCCAAAATTGGTTGGAAAATTTTGAAAGAAGACAAATAGTGGTCACAGATTATTAAGGCCAAATATATAAAAGGTAACAATGAGGATAACTTTCTTTAGAAAGAAGGTCTTATAGATGGGTCAACCTTTTGGAAGGTGATCTCTAGTGGTGAGAGGATATTATAAAAAAGGCACAAGTCGTACATCAAAAATGGGGAATTATTTAATTTTTGGGATGATCCTTGGCTATTCTAAATCCCCCTTGGCCATCAACACCCATGGACCAATCTTTCTCTAAAAAATTGGTTAGGGTACAAAAGTTAAATAAAATTGGTCAATCAAAAATGACACTCTTCAATGGAAATAATTTCACCTAAATACCATCAATGGTGAGGATTCCCAATCCATTACTACTCTTAATTTTATACTCTAGCATACCCACATTTTCCCTAGGGAGGACTCTCTAATCTAGCTTGCTGAAGATAATGGGTCCTTCTCAATAAGAATGAGATACCTAGTTGATATTGATTAGGAGGACAATTGGGATATATGGTGCCCTCTTTAGATCAAACATCTCATCTTTAAAGTTAACATATTTTGGTTAGTAGTGCAGAACATGATCCTTACTATGGACAACTTGGTTAAGTAGGGAATGACCATCCCCAACTACTGCTCACTTTGACTTTCATCCACTGAGTCTATTTACCACCATTTTTTGGATTGGTATTTTAGCCTATCTATTTGTAATATCCTACTCTAGCATTTAATTATTTCCTAGGTCTACACCAGGTCTATCCAAGACCTCATTATGTAATGAAAACCTCCCTAGTCTCTCCCTTATATTTCCTTTTTGTGGACTCTTTCCCTGACACACTTTTTCTTGGCCATCTGGAAAGTGATAAATTATCAAATATTTTTTAATATAAATTCCTCTATTAGGTCTATTTTTAAATTCTTGTGCTCTTCCATCTCAAACAATTAGAAGATGTTCACCCCTAAGGGCAAAGCTATGTGCTCTACAACATAATATTCTAGCCTACATTTGTGTAAACTCTCCTAGGTGGTAGAAGACCCAAAGTCAGTGGAATCCTACCATTATACCAAGTGGTCATATCCCTGACCTAGATGGCTCAAGATAAACTTTGATGGCACCTTTAAAGGCAATCTAAGACTCACATAGAGAGGGTGTGTGATAAAGGATGGTCTTGGTTCAATTATCACTTCATGCATAGGTCCTTTGGGATACCAAACTAATTATATTGTTGAGGTTATATCTACCTTTTGGGGTATTCATCTTGCCTCTCAAATCCAAATCATAAAACTTATCATTGAGGGAGACTCTCTCAATATCTTTAATGCCCTGGGTGAAAAATTAACCCGCTATCACACTATTAAAGTAATCATTGATGATGCTCAGGGTCTTTTCCCCTCCTTCATAGAGTTCTTTATCATCTACATCTATAGGGAGGGTAACTCTATCATCGATTACCTTATTAACTTCAAAGTGGGGTAAGAAATTTTGGTCATGTGGGAGGATCCCAATCTAATTCTAGATCAACTTTTAGACACTTTAAATAATGATAACATGCACACACCATAGTGACATAGATTGTCAAGCCCTCATTGAAGCATTAATAGAAAGTGTGTAGATTTCACTTCCTTGGCCAATTAATGATTTATAAATCATATAGCATAATTACACCATTGGTAATAACAATTACTCTAAATTATCTAGAAATCAAATACCTGATAATGTGTGAATAGTCATTATTCTCTACTGTGAGCAAAAATATAACAAGGTGATTATGGGGGGTGATAGAGATTGTCTTGAACCACTTTCATGCTCAGGGGTTATAGGTAAGAAAAAAGTGTGCAATAAGCTTTGCAAATGTGTCCTAAATTCCTACATGTAACATATAGTTGGCCATGATGAAGAGATCTCTAGGGATTTTGTGATTGCTTAGATCAAATACACTATGAGAATGAGGGGAATGAGAATTTCCATGTCTGAGGAGAATATAGGTGAGGTGATAGTTATGTCTTATAAAGGGATGAAGGAATTCAAAGATAGAATTTAAATTCTCAAACTCATGAAAAAATCTTTAGATTAGATGAGGTCATGAATATGGACAAGAAGGGTTATCCCAGGTAGAAGCTTCCCAAGCCCTAATCAGAGATTTGCCTCCAAGTTAAGAAGTACCTAACATTGGAATGTAAGTTCACCTTGATATTCTCACAACATTTCCTTTTACTCAACCATTTTCATGGTTATAGAATTAGTTTACCTAATTATCTTCTTAAAACACTCAAAAGTACTACCCTAGCTTACCATGTTAGTAACAAGAATGGAATTATTCATCATGGATTGATTTTCCTTTTGTTTCAAAAGGGTGAACCCTTGTGTGGTAAAATAACCCCCTAGCTAAAGGCCTTCTTCAAGAATACCTTGACCCCTCAAAAAAGGAGGAAGGATCCCCTGCCCCCTTAGTCCTTTTCCTTCCCAACTAGTTTGGATAATACTCCCTTTAAATGAATATTACCCCATCCCTTACCTCTACTAATAAAAAATACAAATCCTTTAATACCTGTAGGAAGGAGGGAACTAGCCTAAAGGGTGGTGTAAATCTCACCTTAGAGAATTCTATTGGGTAATGCAACAAGGAATTAGGTGTCTTCTTAGACAATCTATAAAATTTTAAGATTGATACGTCAAACCTCATTAAAGATTGGAACCACCTAAAATTAGAAACCATGGTGTTCAAAAATGATCCAGGCACAATTCTAATGCTGGACGCCATAAAGCAAGACAAGATTTCTAAAGTAGTGGAGGTCTTAAAAGACATGTAACACCTCCAGTCCATCCATCAACCCAAAGGGACCCCCAGTTCTACCCAGAAGATCATATAGAGCTTGACTGAAGGCACTTTTAAATGCATGAGGGGAAGAATGACCAAAGAATTACAAAAGGAACCTAACAAGGATTCAAAATATGAGGCTTCTCAGGTCAAGACTAGCTCTGAGGAGCTTTCTCATTCTACCTAGTATAGTCATTTTATGTGTTTTCATTATCTATTATTGTTTATATTTTTTTATGTTAATCTAAAGACCTTCTCTATACTATGGCTATTATAGGCTTATTTTTTTATCATGGATCTATACTAATAAAATTTGTGGTTGATAGATCCTTGTAAGCCTAGCTTTATTTACCTTATCAAATAAAAAAAGTTTAGCATATTCTAATTATTTAAATGTTAGTGATGTCTAAGGGCCTCCACCCATTTATATTTTATTTTTATTACGTATATTAAAATTTTATTTTGATCTTTAAAATACGTATTTAAGGCTTACAAATAAGTTGATTTATCAAGTCAATTGACTTTATTTAAAGTCAAATTAGACTTAACTAATAACTAACTATTATAACTAAAAATAAGTTGGAGTGGACCTCATGGCTACAGTTCATGATTTTTTCATATTTGGAAAACTTTTGAAACAAGTCAATAATACCTTCATTGTACTTTTTCCTAAAAAATCTCAACCTTTACACCTTGCTGATTTCAGACCCATTAGCTTATGCAACACTATGTATAAGATATGTACTAAGCTGCTGGTTTTGAGAATTCAACCCTTGCTTGACAAAATTATTTCTCCTACTCAAAAAGGTTTCATCTCAGGCAGACAGATTCTTGATGCTGTGATCACCACACATGAGACTATCCACTCCATGGATAAGAGCAGAATCCCTAGGATGGCCCTCAAGCTTGATATATCCAAAGCTTATGATAGAGTCTCATGGACTTTTCTATTCCAAGTGATTAGAAAATTTGGGCTTAATGATAAATTATCTTGCTTATTATGGAATGTAGTCTCTTCTAATAAATTCTCAGTGCTGGTTAATGGTGTTCCTAGAGGGTTTCTCTTCTCCTCGAGAGGAATTCATCAGGGAGACCCTCTCTCCTCGTACCTATTCATCATTATGGCTGAGGCATTGGGAAGATACATACAAGTTGATATACTTTCAAAAAATCTAGTAGGCATCAAACCTGCCTCTTCCCTTCATCCTATGGTTATACAATAGTTTTTGGATGATACCATCTTATTTGGCATCTCATCGGTGATCAAAGCTAGAAGATGGAAGAATATACTTAATGATTATGCCAGAGACTCGGGACAAAGAATAAATTTCTAGAAAAGTAATGTGTACTTCTTTAACACTCCCAATAAACTTAGACATTTAATCATTGATATCTTAGATTGTGCTGAGGATGGCCTACCAACTACCTACCTAGGTCTCCCACTCTCAGTCAAAGAGGTATCTTCAGGTTTTTGGAATGGTATTATGGAATGTACACAGAGGAAACTTCTTAGGTGGAAGGGGAAACTACTCAGTAGTGCGAGTAAGCTGCAACTTCTTTGAGCATCCTTGCAAGGTATTCTTACTTACTTCATGTCTCTTTTTAAAATTCCTACGTATTTTGTTGAAAATTTGGAATAGATCCAAAGGAAATTTTTATGGACGGGAGTGGAAGACAAACAGAGAATTTCTTTAGTCAGATGGGAAAAAGTGTGTCTCCCAAAATCTCATGGTGGACTTAATATAAGATCCATCAGGAAAATGAATAAAGCCCTCCTCTCAAAAGTTAGTTGGAATCTGATTCACAACAATAGTGAGTGGGGGGAAATAATGTATGCCAAATACATGCATAACATTGATGATTCCAACTTTCTTCAACAGGCAGGATTACCCCAGGGGTCTATGATATGGAATAAAATGCTAAAAAGTAGAAGTCTTCTCAAACAGGGAATTAGGTGGAAGCTTGGGAATGGCCGGTAGATTAAATTCTAGGAGGATAATTGGTTAAGGGACAAGCCTCTCATCTCCCAAGGAAACTATGGAGAAATTATAGACCTGCATACTCAGTTCTTTGGTGATAGGGTTAGTCATTATATGGAAAATAACAATGGGATAAAGAGCTAGAAAAACCTTTTAGATTGTTGTGTGCATAGGCCTGAGCTTATCCCAAGAATTTGGGAGATCTAGTAATGTGTTCAAGAGATCAGAATCCCACTCTTCTCTCAGGAGGATGAACAATACTGGTGGCTAGATAAGAATGGATCATTCTCTGTCAAATCTACCTATCATCTGCTTACACTTGAAGCTCAAAATAAGGAGGTATGGAAAAAGGTTTGGAATCATAAACTCATTCCAAAGATTAACTTGTTTTGGTGGGCTACTGCCCATAACAAAATCCTTACTCAGGACAACCTTCAAAAGAGGGGGTTTACTTTGGTCAACAAATGTTTTTTGTGTGGTTCTAAAGAGGAATCAATTTCACACCTATTCATACACTGTGAGTTTACCCGAGATTTATGGGGCACAATACTTAACAACTTTGGCATTGAATGGGCTTGCAATTCTAACCTTAAAGAAGTAATTCTTAGCTAGAACTCAACCTTCACACATCCCTAGATTAAGGAATTATGGAAGAAAGCTCTGCCATGCTTGAGTTGGACTTTATGGAAAGAGCAAAATCACAGAATTTTCAAGGACACTGCTAGAAATATTGCTCAGGTGTTTAACTCCTTTACTAGGACCATATTGGAAAGTGTTACAACAGCTCATATTAGTGTTGCAGAGAAACCCCTATTTGAATTTGAAAGTAAAACTGTGGCCAAATGGAAGGTTTTACACCTTATCCTTAGGCATGATAATTCCAAAATTATTCAGAGACTTCATGCTAAATGGATACCACCTAAACCCAATTGGATGAAACTCAATTTTAATGGGACATCCAAGTTGAGTGGTAAAGCAAGTGGAGGAGGAATAATAAGAAATGAAAAAGGAGGGATGTCTGTTGTCTATGCTAGTGGCATGGGTTTCCAAAGCAATAACTATGTTGAAGTTATGGCCTTACTTTGGGGATTAAAGTTAGTTATATCCCTAGGAATTAGAAATTTGAATATTCAGGGAGATTCTAAGTTGGTCATAGATGCCATTAATAAAGCATCTAACATTGGTATCCATCTAAAAGACATCATTACAGACATCTAGTTTCTTTTACAAAAGTTTTTCAAAGTTGAGATTACCCACACCTACAAAGAAGGCAACAGGGTTGTTGATGCTTGTGCCAACCTTGGTCAGCAATTCTCAGGATGGAGGGTATGGCGACAAGGGGCTCATATACCCCCAAAAATTAGAGAGATCATTTAGAAGGAGATGATGGAGCATGAATGATGCACTTTGATGATGAAGATAGCTTTCGAAGGTGGTCCACGTGGAGAAGGCCATTGTGGATCATGGAAAATGATAACCTTAGTACTTCCTTGATTGTCATGATTAATTCTTGGTATCATGAGGAGGAGGTGCGAGAGTCACATCATGAAAACCAAGGGGGAATTATTTTCAAGCATGAAAGTAGACGTCACCGCGGTCGGCCATTTTGTAAAATGAGCCTTCACATCTGCATTTAGTGCAAACAAAACTGAGGGCTTGTTACTTATTCAAAGCTCAAGATGGTAATTGGGGTATGAAGACCCAAAAATTTTAGAAATTTTGGAGGACACTGGTGGGAAACAGGCTTCTTGGGTTTTTGAGGTCACTAAAGAGCAAGGTGTTGATTCTAGGGGAACTGCTGATAATAAGGAGAAGATGCATCTAGAAGAAGCTGGTGAGGGTTCAAAGAATGAGAATGATTGGAACATAGATATTGGGGCCTTGAAGGTCTGCATTCAAAAGTTGGATAAAGTCTTTGCCAAAGGCCTTTGAAATAACATTCTGCTGAATATGACTATGTTGGAAGCAATGGGTAATCCAGGGAATGCTGATAATGCGGACAATGAGAATCTTAAGGATCTTGTTAATTCTATAGTTATGTAGTTTCATCCTTTTTGACTCTGGTCTTTCCAGTGTTTTGTTTTGATTTTGACTTTGTTTCTCAACTGTGCCATTGGTTCGGTGCTGGCATCTTTTGTTTGCCAGCCTTCCTATCTTTTTTTACTGTATAGGGTTCGGCCCCTGGTTTGCCACCTTAATTAATCAAAAACTAACTATTATAACTTATTTTTTAAACTATTTGTTGAAGAGATAATTATTTACAGAGATCAAGGTGACATTTCAAAAGAGAGGAACATTACACAAGTATTCTTGAAGACTCTAATTTTCTTCAAAGTTCACCATCAAACTCTTTTCTATGAAACATCTCTAAGATAAAACAACTTTTACATATAGAACAATAACACATTCTTTGATGGTTGAGTAACACTCTTAATCAACGTAGGTATATCTAAATTTCTTGTTTAATTTATAAATCAATTATCTGAAATTTATTAGGTTTAATATTTGATGATGATTTTAGATTTGGATTCATATGAGCAAAATCTAAACTATTTGGCCTAAACAACGATGAATACTTCGTTTTGTATAATATGTTGTTAATCTATTCAGATTGTATTAATAGTTATACCAAAGATTTTTGTACTAAAATATTTTTTCTCAATAAAAATATCATTTACCTTTGATAAGACAACTCTTCTTTAATACTCGTGCTTCATATTTTTTAATTGTTTGTTTAAGTTATTTTATTTATGTTAGTTCTATTTCTATTTGCCTTTCAGATTATATATTTGTTTGAATCCTTTACTACTATTTATTTAGTTAATTTTTAGTTTAATTTATAGTTAATTATTTATTTATTAATCATTAAGTTTATATACTTTAATTATTGATTACTATCTTAATTTTTAATTATCACTTGACTTCTTGTTTTAGTTTGTTTTTCATTAAGTATTTTAGGATTATAAGTAATTAATTTTCTTATTTTATTATAATTAGGTGTTGTTTCAGTTTAGTGTTAGTCTAGTTTAGATAGAAGTTTAGTTTATTTTATTTAGTTTTATTTTATAATTGTTCTTATTTCTTATTTGATTAAGTGTTCTTCATAGACTTAATAATCTTTCTTATGGTAATTGTTTGTTTAGTTATGTTGATTGTTATTTCACTTTCTTTCTTTGGCATTCATTGTCAGTTGTTTTATTTGTCATTCAATTCTTTCTATTTATTTATTTTTTATCTATTTTGAGTGAAATGTGACCATCAGAAGATTATTGATAATTTGATAAACCCAATAAATATATTAAAAATAACATAAATATTTCTTTCAAGAGACTATTTAACTAATATGTTTTCTCTATTGAATAGGTTAGATTTTATTTTTTAATTCAGTTTCCTTCATATTCAAAGAGAATTTTTATTTTTGAAATTATAATGAAGTATTTTTGAGTTTTAACATGCTTATTATTTCCTAAAAAATATATAAAAACCTCTTACACATATTTTATATCTTTAAAGACCCTTTCGATTCTAACTTTTAGACTAGTACGATTCCATATTAACCTTCACGATAGATGAAAGGGTTGATTAATTAATGTTACATTTTTTATTTGTTAACAAACTTGGTGACTCTACTAGATAGTTTTTATAAATATTAACTTTTTATATTTCTCTTTTGACAATGACCATTGGAGGTTCTCATCCTATTATCAAACCCCTAATTGATATTTTTGATGGTCAAGTTGATGTTGCTTTCAATATAACTTGTTTTTCATGGTATAATAAACCCTTTGATTTACCTTATAATCTTTAAATCATCAATGAGGAAGTAAAATAGGTAGATATCAATGAAATTTAAAAAAAAAAAAAAATCATGTGAGACATAAGATCATCCTTTAAAAAATAGTTAATGAATTAGATAGGAGAAAGAGATAATTTTGCTTATTAATCCTCAACAAAAGGTTCATTTTCTTTCATATTATTTTCATCTTGAAGATAGTATTTATCCTACTGACCCTAATATAACTCAAAATTTAAGTAAGTTTGGTCCATTAGTTAAATATTTTAATTATTCAAATGGAGTATGAGAATCCATTAGTTTAACCAAATCAATGTCGGGCTTAGGATTTGATTCAAGGCCTTAAAGCTAATAGAAATCAAGCTGAAGTAATTGATAATAAATTAGATTTAGATGATGAATAAACTTTAGTGAAATCTTAGATTCATGTGAATCTTATTAATATTAGTGCTCACCCAGGTAAACTTCCTTCTTTTAAAGTCTTAATATTACTAAGTTTTTAAAAAATATTGGTCAATCATGGGAAGATAATCGAAATGCTTTTAAATTTATTGGCACAAACTTAGGTATAATTAATGAAAATTTTTTCCTTAGATATTTTTCTCAAACATTGGAGGAAAAGGCATATCAAACTTTTATAGATCTTCCCTTTGGTGTGATTAATAATTTGAATGATATTGAAGATTGGTTAGAACTTTATTTGGGAAACCAAAATAAGATCTAGATTTGGTTAATAATTTAGTTAATATTTCCATTGATCTAGGAGAAACTATTTGTCATTTTATTAGCATATTTACTAAATTGTGACAAAAGATACCTTGTGAGATCAGCCTTTCTAAAAGATTGTCTAGATTATATTTTGTAATTTTTTATCTTTGAAATTTAAAATGGCTTTAGAAGATAAAGATATTGTAGATTATGATAAAACTATAAATTTTTGTATATAATATGAGAAAAAGTAAAAAGTATATAGTATGAGGGGTTTAAATTTTGACAATACAAAAATTCTAAAATCCATTCATATTCTTAACAATGATATGGTCACCATTAAAAGGCAGTTGGATGATAAACCCTCTTTGTCAGGTAAATCTTCTTTCACATACAAAGGTAAAATAGAATAAAAAGTTCATTATTGTAATGTTTGTGAATTATATCATGATCTTGACATGTGTATAGTTGTATACAAATTTAAAAGATATATCCAAGGAAAAGAGAGTATTTCTATTGACCTTATTGATAATATAAATATGTGTGTAATTAATTATTATTTAGATGAAATCAAATATACAGATGCTTATATTATTAACACAAGGCAAACATATTATTTTAATATGAAAAATAATCAATATTCTTATAAAAATTAAGATAAAAGAAAAGGTATGCAAAATAATTATACATCAAACTATGCATCAATTAATTCCCCATAAAATAATCCTTTGTCTACTAGATTTAATAATCCTTAATATGCTCCTTACAAACCCAAGAATTATATGCATATACATCATCTAAATGTACGAGAAAATAATATTATTAATGATTTGGCTACTATTAAATAAGTAGTTTCATTATTACAAGCTACTAGTTTGCCAAGATAGCTTGATAAAATAAATGAAGCCATTAAAAATCCAAATTCTAAATTTGTTTTAGGTTATCAAGAAGAAGATAATAGTCACGATCAATCTCATTCTATTATCATTTCTTAGATTTATGATCTTTCGACAGATTACATACCTATTTTTACATATCTACTAAAGTTATACATAATTACATTTTAGATACTAGTGCATCAAAGATTATTATGCCAAAATTTATTTCTGGTCAGTTAAGTATTTCTTATGAAACAAATAATAAGAAGCTTACAAGTTTTAATTGCATCAAATGAAAAGTTATAAAAGTTTAAAGATCTCTTTATCAAGATGGAATAAGATGAAAGGATTAGATGTATGACTAATGTTCAAAATTTAGACATTCCTTGAAATTATACTATGCTTTTAGGTAGAGATTGGTCTAAAATGACTTAGGAATTTGTTAAAAAAGATACAACATGGGTTCCAGTAGGAAATGAAATTGATTTAATTCAAAGAGAGGATTGGTTAAATAATATTATTGATTCTCCACCTTAAATATTTTCTATTTAGAAATAAGGATTGGGAACTTGAACAAGAAATGTCTTTTTGGATAATAATTTATGGTCTTTGTACTTTGATGGTTCTTGTTCACAACTTGGTAATGGTGAAAGAGTTTATCTTATTTATCCTATTAAAAAAAATTATTATTATGCTTATAAATTTTTTTTTGACACCACTAATAACACATTAAAATTTTAAGCCTTATGTCTAGGCTTAGAAAAATCCATAGAACTTAATATTAAATAATTAGATGTCTTTGGTGATTCTGAATTGACTATTAGATAAGTAAGGAAAATTTATAAAAATAATTAGACTCATCTTCATTGATTTACTCAAAAAAATTGGTCCTTACATGAACACTTTAAATCTTTCAATATCACTCACATACTTAGGTAATTTAATATTCAAGAAGATAAGCTATTGTTTTTGCTTTTAATCCTTCTCTACGTGAAATAGATTCTATTGTAGATTTTTCATTCTCAGAAATGTTTAGGCATAAAATTCTTGATTTAAATGAAAATTAACCTATTTTTAATTGCGATGAGAATATTGATGCTTTTATTCAAGGAAATTACTTTGATAATGATGAATACATACTTAATTATGGAGATTACCTGTAGTTGAACACTAATAAGTTACCTATTGGTCTGATGAGTTTAGAATCAATGTTTATCACAAATGATTAGCCTAAGATATCACAAACTGAGGAACCTTCAAGAATAATTATTTGAGAGATTATTCTAATAAATATTGGAATTGAAGAGTATCCAAAGTTTATTTATTTGGGAATACAATGTACACCTGACAAAAATCAGTCATGTGTGGGATGTAAGAACTGATTATGTATTTAACAATGTTAAGAAGGCCATTGAAAGTGCACTTGTAAACTTTGATTTATCTAAAACTTTTATTCTTGATTTAAATACAATAGATAAATTTGTAGGTATTGTAATTACATAAAATGATGAGAACCCTATAAGATACATAAGCCAAGTTATAAAACATATGGAAACAAGGTACCCACTTATTGAAAAATTTGTTTTATCATTCATTTATTTATTAATCAAATTTTATTATCTTTTAATGGTAAATAAGGTTATAGTAAGATCCAATGTACCTATTTTATCCTATCTTTTAAAATAGACCACTATTTAGGGAAGGTTAACAAAGTAGATTTTAAGAATCCAAGAGTTTGATCTTGATTTTGAAATTTCCAAGACTATTAAGGGAAATGACTTAGTAAAAAATTTATCTGAAAACACTTCTTCTAGTATTAATATTTTGATTTTATCTATTGATTATGATTTAAATGCTAAACCTCATTTTCAATCCATGAAGGTTACTGGTTTTTCCAAAAAAATTAAGTTTAAGCACAAAATGAAGGACTAAGATTATTTGTTAAACAAATATATTTAAGAGTTCAAGCTTTAAATTTTTGTTTATTAGAAATTTTTTTGTTTTATATAAATTGAGATGGTGTATTATTGATATGTCTAATTCATGATCAAACCAAAAAGGTTTGTAGAGGATGTCACAAAGGTAGTTATGGTGGTAAATTTGTAACAAAAACTATAGCTTATAAGATTTTATGCATAGGTTATTATTAGCCTATATTATTCCAAGATGCTTATAAATTGGTATGTTATTGTATGCCTTGTCAATAATTTGTTGGTGGAGATAGATTACCAACTATGCCTTTGAATCATGTTAGCCTTGAAAAGCCATTCACTAAATAGGGAATAGAGTTTATGTATAATATTCATCCACATTATTCTATTGGACATCGATATTTTTTAACTTTAATAATTTATTTTACAAAGTGGCCTAAATCTATAACACTTAAAAAACTTATTACTTCTGAAGTCAGTTCTTTCTTTGAAAAGCAAATTTTCTCTAGGTTTGATGTTCCTTGTGAAATAATTTTAGATAACAATTTATAATTATTTTTAATAAATATTTGGAGCTCTTAAGACACTATTCAATTATATCAAGTCATTCTTCAAAATACTAGCCTAAAAGAAATGAACAAAACAAATCAACAAATAAAAATTTGATTTCTACAATGAAGAAAATAGTCTGTGATAATTAAAGAAATTGACATCTTAAAATTTTTGAAGCATTATGAGATAATAGTACTAAGGTTTAAAAATTTATAAGATATTCTCTTTTTATTTTAACTTATGATTTTAAATCTACATTTCTAATTGAACTATAAATTTCATTTGCTAGAACTAATTTGTAATATTTATTAGGAGATACAAATTTAATTGAACAAAGGTTTAATGATCTATTAGCTTTAGATGAAACAAAGGCAACTGCATTACAAAAATTAAAAAAATATAAGGAAAAGTTAAAGAAATTATTTGACAAAAGACATCTAATAAAAATATTAAGTTACATGATCAAGTCTTTTATTAGGATAAATCTCATGAGGATACAAAAAATATAATAAATTTGATTCTCTTTGGTTGGGACCATATAAAATTATTTCTATAGTTAGGAAAAAATATTTCCACATACAAGACATGAATGTAAATTGGCTATGTTACTCAATAAATGGACATCATTTGAAATCTTTTATCAATAAATCTTTTCTTATTTTTTTCTATTATTCTTGTTTTGTTTGTTTATTTTTGGTTCATTTTTATTTTCTCTTGAATAGATCATAGTAGTTACATCAGTGAAGTATTCATAATACTAAAGGCAAAATAAGTGGAGATTATTATATCATTATAAGTAATCAATGATGGTTAGATATTTAACATGATATTATTTAAGATTCTTTTTTATAAATTAGTTTGAGCTAGTTATTAATGAGTTGAAAACATTATTAATTTTCAAAATTTATATTTGAAGCTTTTGCATTTGATTGTATATCCAGCCCAAACGTCCTTATCTAAATCAATCTTATTCTTCATGTCATACTAACCAAACACTTTATCTCTTAAAATTTTCTTATTAAAGGGGATCACATATAGTTACTTGAGAAATGATTTAACCTAGATCATAATCTCAGTTAATATATCTTTAAATAGGCAATTTATTATTTTTTATCTTATCTTATTACTAAGATTATCTAGCAAGGTTATCATTATTATGCCTATTTTTGGCACCCCCTCATTTTTAAAAAATTCAAATGAGTTAATAATTTGTCATATTGACATCTTACATTGTAACATTTAAAACTATTAGTGGGGGGGGGGGATCTTATTCCATTGCTACATTTGAATGTTTATTATTATGTTGAATTTTAGTATGAAGTCTACATTTAATAAAATTTTATTCTAACACTATTTAGTGGTTTTAAAAGCATAAGCGAGTGCAATGATAAAATGTGTGTGTGTGTGTGTGTGTGTGTGTGTGTGTGTGTGTGTGTGTGTGTGTGTGTGTGTGTGTGTGTGTGTGTGTGTGTGTGTGTGTGTGTGTGTGTGTGTGTGTGTGTGTGTGTGTGTGTGTGTGTGTGTGTGTGTGTGTGCATGTGTGATGTGTGATATGGTTCAAATCAAATGATTTGATCTTAAAATTATGATTCTTTCAATCATATGTTTGTCAATTTAAAGGTAACACATAATGGTTTAATTTTTATAAGCATTGATTTGTGATGCATGGATTTATTTAAAAAATAATTTGTGATTCAATGATTATATGTTGAAGGATCCATATTTGTTTGTCTTGCATGGTTTATTGTTAAATTGATAAAGGTGTTCGATTTATTAAAATCAAATATATAGCTAGAATTTGTATTTAAGTTAGCTTATATTTAAAACTAAATATTTACTAGATTTAAGACCTAAGGTTCTAATGTTCATTCGACCTATGAACATTTATGAAAATAAAATACTTAGGCTGGTGGATATATAATAATTAAAAGCCTAAACTATGATATGATTAATAATATTAGGTTCAAACCTTCAGTTCAAAGAATTGATAAATGGAAGATGGAATATGGCATTTGGTTTTTATGAATTTTGTGTTAAGTGATTTGGTAAAGATTTATATATTAGTTTGACATGATCTATATTAAATTTTATTTAATGTGATGTACATGCATTGATAGTTGGTACTTAGTAGAATAACTTAGTAATAGTTTTAGTAATGAGTAAAGTTGGAAATTTATTTGATGAAGTTAGCTATGCCACTAAAATAGTACTAGCAGACTTTGGAACCAATGGGTATCTAAGTATTTATTTAGTTTTGAAGGTAAATTCATTCATTTATTCATCATTTCTCACAATATTTGGTTGGAAGCAACACTTTGTGGGCATGAGGAACTTGGAAAGTATAGAGGAAACTATGCAGTTATAGATGAGGTAAAACCTTTGTCATTTTGAAAGATAAATAGATTTAATATTTATTAAATACTCATACTATAGAATTTATGATTTATTCATTGCATGTCAAGATACAGTTGATAATATTTCATAGTTTATAGTGGGAACTTTTAAATGCATGGTTGAAAATATAGAATATAGTCTTGTTCAAACATGCGAAATCTCTTCAATTATATAGAATACATTTCGAAGAATAATGGGTTTGAAAATGTCTCTACATGTCAAAATATGGTTGGTAATGGTAATATTTCATGATTCAACATAAATAGTTTCTTTGGATGTGTTGAGGATTACTTGACATTTATTTTTAAACTCTGAGTTTGGAAAATGATTCGTATGTCTTCATTAGAGGTCTTAAGGTGATTAAGTTGTTGTTGGAAATATATTTTGGTTTTATCTTAGATTATGTGTATGAAATAATTATGTTGATAGAGTTATATTTTTGGTTTGTTCTTCAGTTGCACCAATATGGGTCTTTTATAGTAACACATTTGCTACCAGTTTGTCCATGCAAAATAATTCAATACATTGGAAAAGATGTGTTTTGGGTTTTCATTTGAGTTTATAGAAACTATTTTTTAATTCTAAAGAAGATTCCTTTCTTGCATTTTGAGTTGTCTGGTGTTTAAAAATTATGAGAAGGATGATTTTTGGTATTAGTAAAACATTTTTCAAGATTTTTGTATCTGAGTTTGCTTATCGATCATCTATAAATAATAGTTTTGGTTTGATAAATATTTTGCATATAATTGGTTCTTTTTTGGTAGATATTAGTGTATGCAATTAGAAATTCATCATGTCTATAAATCAATCTTGGCTCAAAGAAGATATAGCATACCTACACTTATTATGGATACATTTGTTGAGCAAGGGCATGACCAATATGGGGATCCAATAGACTCGATTAGGGGATCACTTGTCATAATACACCATGCTAGGAAGGGTTCCAAAGATTATAGTCTAACACAATCACACAATAACCCTAATAAATTCCTAGGTTTAATGTTCCCTCTATATCTAATAAATAAGAAAGTAAATCTAATCTAGTGTTCACCAAATCTTATGGCACAAAGTGGGAGTTAGAAATAAAATAAACTAAACTAGACATGCATAGAAAACATATACTCACATCAATATATATATAGTATCCTAATACATGGAAGAAAGAAACACAACTATATTATCTATCTAATCTTATAAAGGAGAAATAAAGTTAGGAATACTTACTTTGAAGATGAACTCATTATGCCTCAATCTCTCCCTTGGCCAAGGTACTTTGAAAGATATTGTTGTGGTATGTAACGATTTCAAAGACAAATCAACTATAGGATACACAACCTACCTATGAATTCACTAGTTCTCAAGCTAGGTCGACCAAAGGGATAACAAAGATCCTAATGAAAAATTTCCCTAAATATTACAGGGTCAACCCAGTCGACCCTGTATAATAATCAAAAGTTGAAAACTATACGGGGTTAACCCAATCAACTAGTTGAAAGGGGGTCAAGGCGAGAGCAAGGAGGATAAATCATGGTAAATGAATAGAATAGGTAAGGTTGAGAATAATAATCTTAGGGTAAATGGTTTTAGGATATGAGTGTGTAGATAGCAAGTGGAAAAAGGGACAACAATCTTATGAAGCATTAGTGGTCTAACCACCCCTTTCCTAGTGTACCCCTTAAGGCATGTACTAAGAGAGATTGAGACTCGACAAGTTATTTCAAGATAAAAAGTCTCAGTAATTGGTAAAATCTTGAAAATATTATGTGTATACATATTCCCTTCTCAAAGCTCATCACGTGTCACGTAAGTGCAACATGAGATCGTGCTTAAAAAAATAGAACATGATAACACATAACACCGATGTTAAGTAAAGTGTATTAAGCATTAAATAAGATAAAGGAAATGATAAAATTAAAAAAAAATACATTTACCTAATTTAGTATTGTACATAAAGAAGTAGTCTACAAGAGATGTGAAGAAGACTAGGCAAACATGTAGAAGTTAGTGCAAAAAATAGCCAAAAAATGAAATTTTTGGAAGATAGACATATAATAGTGGAAATGATTCTCATGAATCTAATGAATTTCATGGTTTTGAAAATAGATGAGTAGAAACAAATATATAGGCAAAAAAATAATCTACAAAAAAATAATTGAAGAATTGAAATTTTGAAATGTGTTTTTAAATAAGGGGAAGGAAAAGTCATTTTGTTATTTTAACTTGTGAAAGAGAGAAAAAAGTGTTCTAGAGACCAAATGAGATAGGATGGCAAGGAGATGATAGGCTAGAAGAGGAGGGGCTCTAGGAGTGGTAACAAGTGCACTATAGGTATGCAACTATGCATCTTAAGCTAGTTTTTGAGTATTTTGTTGAATTAAGTGTGTTTTTAGAAAAATGTAATTTTTAGCATTTTTAGATGTTAAAATGAAACCAAATTAGATTCTATAGGTAGGAAATAGCAAGATGGGAAATGGGTTTGAATTAATTAGGAATAAAACTATAATAAGGCATTTTTTAAAGAAAATATAAGGGGTTGATAGTGAAAAACAAATAGGTCAACACCCAGTCGATCTAATAGGCTAAAAATAGGCAAAATCCACATTGTCGACCTAGTAGGTGTGTACCAACCCTGTACATTTTGTAGACTGCCAACCTATTATAACTTGCCAATTGATCCAAAAAATCTATAATAACAATGCAGTACTAGGGAGGGAAAAATAAGAGGGTTGACTTAGATTTTTAAGTCGACTAAGTTAAAAATAGGGAAATTTTGGTCAAACTAGGTTGATCAAAGAACTAGAATTGTATGAAAATGCATGCAAAAGGTTGAAAGAAGGATAAAATGGCCTGAAATGAACAAGTAAGGGAAAAAATATTGAATAGGCTAAAGATAGGTAATAATGATTGAATTAAAGCAATTTAGGCTTGTTTGTGATTAAAATTGAAAAAATAATGTATTTTGAATATACATGACATAGAGGATCTAATACATCTTTTGTTCTTTATTGATTATAGGGATGACCTCAGTTCTAGATATTGGTAGATGTGTCTTAGCTATCAAATTTTTGGAGTGTCTAACCACAAGAGATAAATCGAGGCTGGTATTTGTATTCCTAGGAGGGATACCTAACATGTGTAGGATTACCTTAAGTGTGGATCTATTAGTCATGTTCTTTGGATGCTGGGAATGATTAACTAACACCTTTAGGTAAGAGGTGGATGGGGATGTGGTAGAGGTATCTATCATTGTGGAGGATGTGTATGCCATACTAGGGCTTTTGATAGCAGGAGCATCGGTGACTATAGGCATACCAAATAACTTGGAGGAGAGGAAAGCCTTAGCCATGTGGGATATAGGTTCAAAGATGATATTAGGAGGTAAGTGAGTTAGTATGTTTGATGTGTATACATCACATATTTTGGATATCTATAAGGTTATGATAAGACTTATGACATAATGAGTGTTATATCATAATTCATATGGTAAGGTACCACTATTCATGGTAGCCTTAATCAAGAAGACTCTAGAGGAGGGCATACTATATGATCTCAACTCTATCATTTGGGTCTAGCTCATACATGATCTTTATGAGGTGTTGGTCAAAGGGTATAAATTTTTAGGATCAATCATATGATTGATAACTTGGATTTATGAGAGGTTTCCCATGTATCAGCTAGTTGGCTTACCCCATGTAGTCGATGATAGGTCACCTCAAGTGTGGAGATGGAGAGAGGACCAAGTAGCACAGTCCATGCCTGACATGCCAAAACTACAAATGATGAGATGCACAGACACAATATGGCATTTATATGGGCACATAATGACTACATGGCTGAGAAGGTACATAGTTACACCAGCTACGATAAGGATAGAGGTGATTGGATACTATACTTGGTGGAGAGAGCCACATTTAGTGGCATAGGTTCTAGGATAGATGGGCTTAACTCATTTAGTGTCATCGATATTAATGCTTGAGTATTGGGTTTATCATGTTAGAGAGTCATGGAGGACTAGGGGACTAGGGCCACTAGTGATGAGGTTAATGCTCAGACTATGTTATGAGTAGCCATGGACTGGGTGAGCATGATAGGGAGTAAAGTAGGAGGAGAGAGATGTAGGGGCAGTTGTACCATAGATACCACCACCATATTTATATAAAGATGAGCTACGATCATTGAGGACATAATATTAATAAAGGTAGGAGGGGTAGGAGAGAGTGGATACTATCACCATCCTTGATGACCCAACAAGTGACCTAGAGGAGAGTTAGATGATAGAGAGGCAACCTAAGCATAGGTTGAGGCAGATGTAAACCATGATAACTAGATTTGAGCTAAGGAGGTAACTTACAAAGAAGGTGTTAGGAGGCCATGTGGATGGAGAAAATATTCTAGGTAATCATACAAATGAAAATTCCATAGTGGTTGAGACACAAATAGGTAATAAAGATGATTAAATTATTGTTTAAGTTTTTATTTTGAAATAGAGACTAGAGGTAGATAGATATTCCAAGATATAACAATGATCTAATATCTATTTGGGTGTGATTTTTTAGGTGTAGTTGAGGATGAGGATGATATATGGGGGTCCCTTATGAGGGGAACACTCCATGATGTCCTAGATGAGACTTTGTAGCCATATGACCTTAATTCATTAGAGGACCCTAGTGTACCATCTACCCTAGCTCAGGTAAGCTGGTTCAGATTAGCAAGGGAGGTAGCAAGGTGAATATGAGCATAGAGGGAGAGGATGTAACTACCAAGAGAGATGGGTTTAGGAAATATACAAGATAGAAAGCCATAGTAGAGGAAAGATATGTGTATCGAGATATAGTGACACATATGACATAGGCACATATAATGATGCAGACCCAATTGGTGTAGGCACATACAATGATCCAGATCAATTTGGCATAGGCACATGTGTAGATAGCATGCCTACAAATATAGGTAGAGGGATTGAGATCTTGGATGGTCTCCTTATAGTGTATTATTAAAAGGATTTATACCAAGGCCTTGGCAAGCAGTGTGACTAGGCCACAAGATAGATAGGATGGGGTCCATCCATAGATCTAGAGCATTGTATATGGTTGTATTTTTTGAATTAAAACTCATGAGATGTATATATAATGTATCATTTTGGCATATTGATGTTGATTGTGTATGTTATCATTATCATGGTTATATTTGTATATGCTTTGGATATATTTCTTTCTAGTACATGTATTTATCTATTTATTGTATATGCTATAGGAAATATATGAGATGTGGATTTTTTTTATAATTATGAAAGACACGTGCATGGTTAAAAAGAAATAAGAAAAAAGACTTGGTAAAATATAATCAATCAAAAATGTACTACACACTATTTCAAGTTGGGAAATGTGTAATAACAAGAAAATGACTAAGTATAAAGAACTAAGGGATGGTAAATCAAGATGGTAAAAAGGAATTTATTTTTAAACCAAAGTGAAATATGTTTACACCAAATTAAAACAAGTAAAATTATACTAAATCACATTGGGAAGTATGAAAACAATGTAATAAAATGGAAGGTATGTAAAAGGGCACAAATGGTATAAATATAAATTAAATTAAGTCAATCAAATATACTAAATCACGTTGGGAAGTATAAAGGAAAAAAATTGGCAAAATATTGCTCTTAAATTTATCACACTAATACAAGTTGAAAATTATGAAAAATTCAAGAAATGGTTGTATTCTTACATGCACTCAAAAAATAAGATGATAATAGTGAAAGAGAAATGAAGTAAGCATAAAACATACTAAATCAAGCTGGGAAGCATGCCAATGATGTGTAACTTCATAATCAATCACATGTTATCTCATTTGACACATGTAATTTTTTTGTGACTTGTGTTATTAGAAAATTTTGTGAGGAATGTTGGGTCTATCCATGATCTTACACTGTAACTCACAAAGAGAATACCATTAGGGTGTAAAAATCAAGACAAATCAGGTAACAAATGATGTGGGTAATAAGAAGGAAAAAGGTGGTAATTTGTGAGGATGGTCGGGTCCCATTTATGATTTTATAATGCAACTCACAAATAAAACTCCAAGGGGAGTGATCAGTAGAGAAAATAATATTTCTCAAGAGGAAATATGAGGGATATAGGGAATGAAAAAGGGAGTGTAAAAAGAAAGACTTAGGCATTTTATGAGAAGACCTTAGGAGAAAAGAGGCATACTAAATACATGAGAAGACACTAAGTGACTAGTAACCATCAATGTATAAAGTAAACCTATATGCTATAGACAGAAAGCTTTGTAGGCAAATAAGCATGCTACTAAGATCAACTCATGAAGGTAGATTAGCAAAAGAAAAATTAAAATGGACCTACCTTCCCACAATGTGTTCCCCATTCTTCAGGACCCCTTATAGAGTTGTCAATCTACTAAAAAGTTGGGTACTTACATGAGAAAGTAGGTATTACTAAAAGATTTTTTTAATTCTCTTCTTCTAATCTACTAGCCTACCATACCCCAAAGGACCTCAGCTCTATTGTGAGGCCAACTATAGAATTTGAGATTCTACTAGAAGAATAAGATGTTCTTTGAATCACATCTTTTAGTGTGATATGAGTTTTAAGAATATTTTTTCCTTTTTTATGATTTGGATTTTAAATTTTTATGGCTTTTTAAGATTCCTCCTCCATAAAAATTTGGAATGACCAATCATGAGAGATGTAGTGAAACACACAAATTAGTTATAGGCTAAGGCTAAAGGAATTTAAGTAACCAAAGATAAAGAATGACTATGATACTTAGGCTTAACAATGAACTATCATGTGATCTCAGGTCTCAACCATCTATATGCTTAGTCTGTGAAAAAGGAATAAGGGAAAAAGGATATCCAAAGGTGGACTAGTATAAAGAAATTATAATGAGAACATTATTTTCTAATTGATCATATGGTAAATGGAGATAAGAGTGAAAGGGAATAAGGTTTATATCATCAAATCATAATGACAATTATCTATGGAAAAATAGAGATAAGAAAGTAAAAAATCATGAAGAAATAAGAAGAGAGTTATGAGAAAAAATCAAGAAAGAAAGAGAAGGCAATGATAAAGAAAGACAATCATATGTAAATATAAATGACAAGAGAAGTAATCTTGAAGACACCTCAGTCTTTGAATTATTCAAAATTATAAGGGTTAGTATCACCTTGAATCCTATAAATGGCTCCATTATGAGGAAATTTAATGCATTGGTAGGTGAAAGAAGCAACGACTATCATATGATGGGTCCATGGCCTACCAAACAGGATGTTATAATAAAGCAGAAAGTTAAATATCATCACCTTCACATAAATGGTGATAGGTGGGATGGTAATAAGAAGACACGCACAACCTAGAGGAGGCATTTACCTTCTATCATATCCTTAGCAAGTGTTGTTTGTAGACTTGATATTGCATTCAAAATAAACAAGGGTATGAATGAATTCAAGAGAGGCAACACAGGTATTAGAAACCTCATCAATAAATTCAAGCTTTAACTTAGATATCACCTATTTTAACACTAATGAATAAGGGAGGATCATCTGCATGAATCAAAATCTCATCGAGAATCATATAAGCTATATGAAATATTAAGGAAAGAGAAGAACCATAGTTTCATCAATGTTGATAGACATCTCTTCATATTATTGTAATATTCTATCCTTAGATCTAGATAAGGCTACCTCTCATCCTACTAAGGGAGGACAAGGGACATTCATCTCAAATAATAATTGTATAAGATGGTTTCTATGATGTGGATAAGTCGTCATAATATCAAGGAATGGAATTTACTATGGGAGATTAGTGAGCTTCATGATGGGATCCCACTCATCATAACCTAGAAGAAGATTGTGAGATATAGGTGCATAATGATTAGGGAAGTCCTTAGAAGGAGGAGCTTAAGTGCATTGGATTTTTTTTTTTTGATAAGAAGAAGGTTTAGAGTAAGGTTGTAAATCATGTTGAGATGATGAATTAGTTGATTCAAATTGATTGTGAGAATTGGTAGAAGAAGTGTTAGTATAAATTTGAGTATCATTATTATTATAATATGACAGAAGAGTGGTATAAATATAAAAGGAAGTATTATCCAAGGTAAAATTGAAAATTTAATCATCAAAAGTAATAAGGTCATCTTTCCCCAACTCATTTAAATGAGTTGAATAATAATCCTGGATAACACAATATGTTATAGATGAAGGAGGAGTGTATATAGGTTGGGAATCAATAAAAGCAACCACCCTTTGCATATTAGTCATGCTAACCACATTCTCTTCGGAAGTTGGTTCAACAAGAATTTATACATTATTGGTGGAAGGGGTGACTTTTTTTTCATTATCTTGAATAGGTTGATGATTAGGAAGATGGTTTTTATAGATATCTAAATGAGCATTGGATTGGTTCAAGGCTTGATTTTTATCATGTAATTTATAATCCTTGAAAGTAATTTCATAAGCTTGTTAATGCTTTCGAATGATATAATCATGATCAAAATTAGGACCAAGATGAAATTACATAAATAAATGAAATTTTTTTCTATAGGTCTCATGGGAATGACCCCAACTAGTGTGAAACCAACAAAACTTGTTAGGATCATATCAGGATTTCATAGGATGGGTAGGGTCAAGATCTAATTGAAGAGGCCTAGGTAGATGCTTAAGTAATTTAGTTAAGGATAGAGGTTTATGAACATTAATGTTTTTTGGTGAAGATAAGTGAGGATTGGTATATTGTTGAGAAGGAGGGGTTGGTTTTGATGAAGTGGTAGGAATAACAACTTGAACATTGTGAATGGTGTCATAAGAATATGTAACACCATCATTGGTAACATTGGGATTTTTGTTCTTAAGTAAGAGATGAGGACCCAAAGAAGGTTGGGGTGGATAAAATTGATTCATAAGGAAATATTATCATTTAGCTTGGTCAATAGCCTCCTCCAATGTATGTGGAGAGAGAGTGTAGACCCAATATTAAAGTTTATCAAAAAAGGGCATTGGTAAAGAGATGGAAAATATTATCATCAACCATGTTATGTTCACATTTGTTTGATAAAATTTTCCACCTTTTAACAAAGGCTTTATCAGTTTCATTTTTAATTTGTTTATAATTTATGAAGTGGGCCAAAGTGTTTTTAAGAAGATCACTAGTTTAGAATTATTGAACTAAATCATTCACTAAATCCTCCAAACTAGTAATGGAATGAGTTCTAAGTTGGCTGTACCAATCTAAGGCATCACCTATGACAAATTTGGCTAAGAGTTTGGTATAAGTAAAGTTGCTCAATTTGACCCAATCCTTATAAAGATTTATAAATATTTTAAGATGAAGGGTGGGATCGGTTGATCTATTATAAGAAATTGTAGGTGTGATACCTCCAATATCAATGTTAGAAATTTTAGTAGTAAGAGGTTTATTTTGGATATGATTAATGGTTTTGTTGACTAAAGGAGGTTGAGGAATGAAATTTCCTCAAGAATATCAAAGAGGAGGAGGGGGAACATTCTGGTTATGTATGCCCCAAGCTATTGGTTAAGGATAAGATTGAAGATGAAGAAGGTGGTTCTGCATTCTCATCATTTGATTGGTGTTATGAGCTTGAAAGGTATTCATTTGATTTAGTGTTTCTAAAAATAGTTGATGTATTTGATTAGAATTGTTATTATTATCTTAGGTACCACTATTGGTGTTGATAGGAGCTTGAGAGGAACTATGAGAATGTGAGGCACTAGTGGCAAAATTTTCTTGTGTAGCAAAAGATGGACTAGTGAATGGTTAAGAAGAATAAGCACTAGTAGCATAATTACCTTGGGTAGAAAATGAAACACTAGTGGAAGGATTAAGGATAGTGGATCTTATGAGAGGCTCACTAGATGTATGACCTACCATGTTAATGGATATACTAGGCATAGAGGTAGAATAAGTTAGATAAGAAGAGGTCATGGTATGAGAAGGGGTCATAATCAAAGGAAGAGGATGAAAATTAAATAAAGTGGTACCCCTAAATCTAGTTGAGAATGTAGGAGTAGGTGAATGACGATCTTCCACTTGACCACAAATCATAAGATTATAAATAGTATAACGATTGTTTCCTTGATGTTGAATAAATTCAATGATAAAGAAGAGCTCAAGGGTATATTCTAATTTAGGTTGGTTTTATAATGAGAAGAGAGGATTAAGCTGTGAAGAGGTATTAGGAGGGTTCCCATAGATCATTATATGAGTGGAAATATGAAAATTACTATCATCTAAGAGAGGAGCCCTAATCTGATTATGAGAGACCCTATGAGGGTTGGTAAAATTCATCATGTCTACTGATTACAACTTAATATTGTCATCAAGCAAAAATTCCATGATGAAGGGTAGGGAAGGGGAGATGAGAAAGAAAGAAAATAGGGAATGACATAAATAGTATAGGGTCAACTAGGTTAACCTAGTACAAAAATAACATCTACAAACTATACAGGGTCAATTAGGTTGGTCCAGTACAATGAATAGAAATTGGAAAAAGAGAAAATAGGGTTTAAAAACTATACAGGGTCATCTAGGTCGATCCAATATAGTGAATAAAGGCTAGAAAAAGGTATAGGGTTGACTGGGTGGACCTAGTATAGCATAAAGGAGAATTTAGAAACTGATGATAGATTTTTTGGACTAAAAAAGACAAATTTTTCAAGTAATTTGAAAATAAATAGATGAAAATAAACAAATAGTTAATTAGATTAACACTGGCTAATCTAATTGAAGCACATAACACAAAACCTTGAACCAACATTGGCTAATACAAGTTTTTGAAATACAAAATATAATTGAGCAAAGTGAAAGAAATCAACTTGGAAAGTAAAGAGCTAACTAATTGGTCAATTTGAATATTTATTAGATTATTAAGATATAATTTTGAATATGATGGGAAGTTGGTTGTAAAGAACTATAATGGAAATCTAAGGATGGTTTTAGGTAGTTTGGGCTAAAAGAGACTGTAGTGGAAATGATACAATCTTGGTATTGGGACCTACCCCCTCACTTCACACACCACAATGATAAGGGTGTCAGGTGCTTAACTAGAATATACCATTAACCACACTTTATACTTGACCAAAGTATAAAGTCAGCTTCCCACTTGGTGATGAAATCCACGTAGGTTGGCCTTGGGTAGATAAATGTTAAAATGCTTATTTAGATTTTATGATTTGGTCATGTGTTCATAAAATAGAAAATAGTGAAGTAAATGATTAATTTAAAACCAAATAATTAAGCTATGTGATCTATTTTAAGCATGCAAGCAACAAGAAAAGAAAGTGTGAAATTAATTACTATCATATAAGGTTACTTCCAACTTTGAAACAAGGTACAATGTTGATATAATCAATAATATATGCAAAAAATATAGGATAGGGTCGATAGGGTCAAAATTTTACTAAAAAATCAAGGTCTAAAAATGAATACAGTTGGTAGAGTCAACCCAGTTATATAGACAACACATAGAACATAGAACTGGGTCAGTAGGGTTGATCGAGGTGACTATGCAAGGGCAGTTTTAAAGACTACAAACTATAAAAGGAAAGACTATAAAGAAAGAGATAGAGAGATAGAAAGGAACCTTAGTGGATCTAAATATGCAAAAAATGAATATTATTGTTCAATAACCTTGATATTATTCCAAATTCTAATAATAGGGTCGATCAAGATGTGTAATAACTTGCTTCTGAGTGCTTAAAATGTACCAAGTCAACTGGGTCAACCTAGTATGATGAACCTGATGTCTAAAAAAGTATAGGGTTGAATGAGTTGACCTATTAGTTTGAAATGGATGTCTATAAATATGAAAGCCTGTATTGGGTTGATTGGGTTGATCCAATGGCATGTACCTAAAATATTATGCACAAAAGTTAGATACTGGGTCTATAGAGTCAATCTAGTATGGAAAATATATGATAAAAAAATGATGAAAGAATGAAATAAGGTGAATAAATCATGTAAGGGTTAGTTCAAATTAGGTTCACTAGAATGTATGCAATAAAAAATTCATCATGTCTATAAATCAATCCTAACTTAGAGAAAATAGAGCATACATATAATTCCAATTGGGGATAAATTTATTAATCAGGGTCATGACTATTATGGGGATTTTCTAGACTTGATTAGGGGATCACTTGTCATAATACACCATGTTAGGAAGGGTTCCAAAGCCTACAGTCTAAAACAATCACATAATAACCATAAAAGAGTCCTAGGTTTAATGTTCACTCTATATCTAATAAACAAGAAAGTAAGTATAATCTAGTGCTCACCAAATCTTGTGGAAAAAAGTGGGGGTTAGAAAAATAAAAAACTAAACTAAACATGCATAAAATACATATACTCATGTCAATGTCTATGAAATCCTAATACATGAAATAAATAAGCACAACTACATTATCTATCTACTCTTACAAAGGAGAAATAAAGTTAGGAATACTTACCTTGAAGACGAACTCACCAAGCCTCAATCTCTCCCTACACCAAGGTGTTTTGCAAGATATTGTTTTGGTATGTAAGGATAACAAAGACAAATCACCTCTAGGTTGCACAACCTATCTATACATCCAAAATACTTCTACACAAGACAAGATCTGTATCTCTAAAGAAATTATGGAACCCTAAGCTTTATTCCTCATGTAGAATGGTCAATAAGAAGATGTTCGTTCACACTTTTTTCTTTACTTATCTTCTTAAAAATGGTGGAAAATGAACTTGTATATATAATAAGATCTTGATCTAAATCCTTCTAAATATGTTGGTTGTAAAGGGTTGACCCTGTATGTTTTTGAGATAGAATTCACTAGCTCCCAAGCTAGGTTCGCTAAAGGGCTAACAAAGCTCCTAATGAAAAATGTCCCTAAATAGCATAGGGTTGACCTAGTCAACCCTATACAATAATTAGAAGCTAAAAATTGTATAAGGTCAACCTAGTTGACCTAGTATGGTCAACTGGTTGAAAGGGGTTTAAGGTAAGAACAAGGAGGATAAAGCATGATAAATGACTAGAATAGGTAAGTCTTAGAAAAATAATTTTAGGGTAAATGGTTTTAGTATACGAGTGTTTAGATGGGAAGTGGCAAAATTGACAACAATCTTACAAAGCACCAGTGGTCTGCCTACCCCTTTCCTGGTGCACCCCTTAAGGCATAAACTTAGAGAGATTGAGACTCGACGGGTTCTTATAAGATACAAAGTGTTAGTAATCGATAAAAGTTTGAAAATATTATGTGTATACAATTAGGATTTTGATAGATTCTATTAACTTAGAGATGTTTTTTTATATTTTCATTCATTAATTTGGAAATATTTATAGTCTTAGAATGTATTTTTCAATTGTAAATTATGAATAGTCTCTTTATTCAAGGTTTATTTATTGATCCTCTACCAGATATATTTTTATCATTCAAGGATGATAATGGTCATTAAATATAGTGTTTATTTTTTATCCTAAATGTGTTTTGAATTTGATATAATTCATTAGTTTCATTTTTTCATTAAATGTTTGGTATTTATAAAATGGTATAATACTTGAGGTTTAATTGAAACTTAGGATTTTCAATTAAAATGAGTTGTTTATTTTAGAAAAAAAAAATTGTTTGTTCATTTAGAGTTTGTGAAAGTGCAAATTGCAGAGTTAAAAGGGATATCTGGCTTAAAATTTGATAGTTTGTTTATTGGTATTTTATGTTTGAGCTCATATTATTTATATGTTATACATATAATATTAAGAGTTTATTGAAAAATTACTTCTATTTTGAGTTTTTGAGGATAAATATATTAGTAAAGTCTATTGTTTAAAAGTTTTTATTTTTAAATATTTGAAGTTTTCACATTTTCAAATAGAGCCCTCTAGGGTTTGAAGTTGTTTATCAAGTTTTTGAACAATTGTGAGTTGTTTGAATCTGAAAAAGGATAATTTCATGATTTAAATTTGATTCTATTAAATTTTTAGGGTTTTTAGTCAACATTTATTTTGGATAGAAGTCACAATCTACAAATAATATTTGTCTATCAGTGAAGGTTGAGGATAATAGTTTATTCTTGTGATTGGCATGATCTTTTGGATTTTAGACAAGATTTGATATGTTTCTATTTGAAATGATATCAATTTTTATAAGAAGATGTGGATTAATAGTGCATGATGCATTAAAAAAATTTAGATAATATGATAGAATCATGTTTTAATTTTTAATTGTCAAAATATAACAAGTCTATTTGATTAATATTGAAAGTTGATAGTTGCTATATTTTCAAATTTCAAATCCTTTTATTGAATTTCATGAATAGATGTTTGTCTAAATCAAATATGATATTATTTGGTTTTCATATATGTTAGAGGATTTTCTTTCAATGCAAATAGTAGTTAAGGTTTCATTTTTTAGTAAAATGTCAAGTTGACTCCTCCACACTCTAATAACTCTTAGGATAATAATTGGGGAAATAATAAGGATTAGAATAACCACCCTCTCAGATTTTTTCCTAGAGGCCACAACTTCAGAGGTAGGATAACTAGTAGGACTTCACCTAGACCATATAATCAAGGACTCATATGTCAATCCATTTTGATTCATTTGAACCTACTTTTTAGAATGTATTGAATGCTTTTCCTTTCAATTCTATTAATACCCATGGAAACTAAGGCTGGAGAAGACATCCTTGGAGGGATCATTCTCATGGATGAGGAAATCCAAGTAGTTCCTCCCAATATATGCACATAGCTTTGCAATTTGGTCCTAATCCTATTCCACATCATTCACCATAACATCGAGGGTCTATACCTTGAGATAATTTTCAATTGACTGTCAAGTTGTAATCCTGAGCTCTTGTACCATTGAATACCAAAAATCCATCTCTTAAACCTAAAAATTCACCTTTAGGTTATTCTTCACTGAGTCTTGTAGATTTTCCTTCATATTTTATTGAACAAGAGAGGGTAGGGTTTTTAGAACTAAGAGGAAAGAACTCAACCCTTTGGCACCACCTAAAATTACTAGGATGGTCAAGAAGGTGAAATCAGAGGTAGATGATGAAGATAATGAAGGTAGTACTATTTTGATTAACTTTCCATCTATAGCAATGAACTATATAGAGTATCAAATAGATAAAATACATCCATTACTTGATATGTTATCTGATATTGAGGATGAATGGATGGATGATTGGATTATAGTTTTGTTGTTTTAATACTTTCAAATACTTTTAATGCTACACTTTTTGATGATACTTATTCATTTTTAATACTTGATAGTGGGAAAAACTTTTACAAAAATACATATATTTTTTTTTATCATATATTATTTAATATGGATTAATGCATATGGACTTAGTGTTAGATGTATTGAATTTCATTTAAATTATTTATTTCATATTAATGTTTAACATATTCTGATTATTTAAATGTTAGTGATGTCTAAGGGCCCTCACCCGTTTAGAGATTATTCTTAATTAGTCTATTAAAATTTTATTTTGATCCTTAAAATAATTATTTAAGTCTTAAAAATAAGTTGATTTATAAAGTTATTTTACTTTATTTAAGTCAAATTATACTTAACTAATAACTAACTAAAGTTAGTTATAACTTATTTTTCAAACTATCTCTTGAAGAGATAATTATATAAGGAGATCAAGGTGACATTTAAAAAGGGATGAACATTACACATCTATTCTTGAAGACTCTGATTTGCTTCAAATTTTATCATCATACTCTTTTCTATGCAACATCTCTAATATAGAACAACTTTTGTAGATATACCAATAACACATACTTTGGCATTCAAGTAACATGCTTAATCAACACATGTATATCTAGATTTCTTTAATTTATAAATCAATTATATGGAAGCTATTAGGTTTAATATTTGATGATGATTGTAGATTTGTACTTATATGATCATAATACAAACTACTTGGCCAAAATAATGATGAATACTTCACTCTGTGTGACATGTTATTGATCTGTTCAAATTGTATTAGTTGTTATACCAAATATTTTTGTACTGAAATATTGTTTCTCAATAAAAATATCATTTACATTTGCTAACATGACTCTTCTTTAAGACTTACATTTCATTTTATTATTATTATATTTTTAAGTTATTTTATTTATGTTAGTTCTATTTTTGTTTGTCTCTAAAATTGGATTTTTATTTGACTCCTAAACTATTGTTTATTTAGTTAAGTCTTAGTCTAATTCATAGTTAAATAATTATTTATTAGTCATTAAGTTTCTATGCTTTAGTTTTTTATTATTTTTTTAATTTTTAGTTATCACTTGAATTCTTGTTTTAGTTTGTTTTTCATCAAGTATTTTACGTTTAGAAGTAATTAATTTTCTTATTTATTTAGAATTAAGTGTTGTTTCTATTTAGTGTTAGTTTGATTTAGATAGAAGTTTAGTTTGTTTTATTTTATAATAATAATTATTTATTATTTGATCAAGTGCTTTGTATACTTAATAGTCTTTCTTAAGGTAATTTTTTGTTTAGTTATGTTAGTTATTATTTCATTTTCTTTCTTTGGCATTCATTGTCATTAGTTTTATTTTTCATTCAGTTCTTTCTATTTCTTTTATTTTGACCTATTTTGAGTGAAATGTAACCATCAAAAGATTATTGAAAAATTTATAAAATAGAGAAATATATTAAAAGGAATAGAAATCTTTTCTTTAATAGACTATCTAATTAATAGGTTTTCTTTTTTAGATAGGTTAGATTATATTTTTGTAATTTGTTTCCTTCAAATTCAAAGAGATATTTATTTTCTAAAATTATAATGAAGTATTATTATGTTTTAACACATTTATTATTTCCTAGAATATATATTAAAACCCCTTGCACATCTTTTAGATCTTTAAAGACATTTTAGATCCTAACTATTAGACTAGTACAATTCCATATTAACCTTAATGATAGGTGAAAGAGTTGATTCATTGACGTTACATTTTTTTATCTATCAACACATTCCCAATAAGTAATGCTCATTGATACTTAGTGATTCATTGATACGTCATTATTGTACCATATATAATTATTATACATAATAGGTTATTCCAATATACTGAATCATTCATATAGTTTCCTTATCTTTTGATTTCATTCTTCAATTATCTTATAACTTTGAAACTTTCCTTCTTTTGCATCAATATTAGTCTTTCCATTTGGTGTCTCTTGATGAATTGCATTGTACCTTTACCTATTATTTTTTATCCCATGTATAACAATCATGTATATTTCTTGATGATGATAACATATATGTCAAGACCTTTAATCTTACAATTGATTGATTATTGAGGGAAGTTGTAGATTGTTTGTAATCCTCTTTTTCTTCCTATTTATTTCACCCCTTAGGTTATATGTTTCTTGATTGAGATTTTCTTGATTCTTATTCTATTTTCCCCTTAAATTTTTTCTTTCTATGATTTAAATACTTTTATAATACATTAATAATAAACCAATAACATTAGAAAACATTAGAAAAAATCATTCATATTTTTTTATTGATGCATATAATGCTAATCTACCTATGTTATAGGTTTATATAGTCATGTTTTACATGTGATTCTCATAGTGTTATTTGAGTGGGTGTTATAAAATATATACAAGTTACATATGATTATGTAATTTTAGATGTTATGTGACTAATTTTTCCTAGACACCCTTAGGGGCATGACCACATTGGTGGTGTGATCTACCTTAGGGAAATATCTATACAAGATATTTTATGGTGATATATCTATTGATTTATATTTATCATATTGATTTATTTACATTGATTAAACATATATTTTATACCTATATATTTTTTGTTACATGGATTTATTTAATTTATGATTATATTATTACATGGATTCCTTAAATATTATATTGTGTACTATATTATTTATACTTTCCTATTTTTTATGAGTTGGTGTCATTTCATCCTTGCTTATTCTATTACTAAATGTGTGATTCATTTTTATATATAGTCTTCTTAGGGGATCCTTTCCTACATAATGAGCACATATTTGATCCCTATCTTGCCTTTCCACCAAGGGTAATTACATCTTTCATTTTATTAATACTATATATGTCTTATGCATATGAATCTTACGTCTAGGCATGGAATTTTTTCATCTCATCTTGGAACATAATGCTTAGATCTTGCCATTATCCTTCCTACATTATTATTTACTACAAAGATTTGACATTATATATATATATATACATATATATATATATATATATATATATATATATATATATATATATATATATATATATATATATATATAATTTCATTTTGGAGTATTTTTACCACATTATTCTCTTTGAACCATAATTTCATTAAATCTAGAAAAATGTCTAAGAATATAGAGTTATAGTATTGCCATTTTTGACTTTATAATTGTTGAAATTGGATTTCTATATTATTATTTTTTATTTTTAACTAGTATGATATTAGATTATAATATTTATATTATTGGTTTTAATTAGTGTGATAGTGGATTCCAACTAGTGGAAAATAAAGCTCCAATTATATCCTAAATATTATTGATCACATAATGCCCCATACTTGTCATAGTACCATCTAATATTTTTAAATATTTTACCTCATATTAACCAAATTATCACCTCATGACATGTAATATTAAGAAATGTTATTGGACTAGTGTAAAACATATTTACACCATGTAAAAATATTGGACAACACTTTTTAATGACCATAAAATCATCTTATTTTACCCTTGTAAAACCAAAGTGGTTTACACACATTTATCTAAATTTGAAAAGTTTAGATTTAATATACTCTTATGAAATAATTAATCATTTTGAGACCACTTTTTATGTAATAAATCAATTTTCACACTTATTTTAATGTTAAATACATATATTCATAACTAGTAGACCCAGTCTAGTCTAAGGTGGAATCCATAAATTTACATGTCCATAGAGACCCTTTTTAAATTTAAGTTAAGATGTGCTCCAATAGAGTCCATGAATCTATGACCCCATGATCTTATTCTAATTTTCACATGTATTCACTTTTATATTTCAAGTTAGTTTAAAACATTGTATGTGATTTATTAGTTTTTAGGATACGATTGTAGTATGCTGATATATTATGTGCATGAAAAAGCAGACATATGGAGAGATAAACCAGATTTAAAATTTCAATGGATCTACACATTTTGTTGAGGCCACTCAATGAACACAAAAAATACCTCCATGACTATGTGACTTTTTGGCCTCATGATGACAATTTTCCAAGTGTCTATTTTGATGCTGTAGAATTATTAATAATAATATATATGATTTATTTATGTTTTAAATATTGTATATATAAGGTTTATTATCTATAGCGAAGTCATGGATTTAAAGGAAATATAAAAATAATATAAAGAATAAATATATTAATGAAATTTGAATCAAATCACTTAATTTTTTGGACTCTATGAACTTAAGATAATCAAAGACTACCATTGTCCACATGCATCTAAACATAACTTTAACCTTTACATTCATCCTCTCTTTCCTGTATCATGTCTAGTTAGAGTGATACCAAACCAATAAAAATTTGTCACTAAAAATAGGAACGAGTTTCAAAAATAGGCCAAAATCACCTAAACATAAAATTGATATAATTTCATTTTAGATCAATACTTAATAGTGTTTTTGCTTTCATAACATGCCCTAATTCTTCCAAGAATCAAGGAACTTCTTTTTTATATTTTGATTCACTTCCACTTGAGTTCATGAATTTTTTTTATCAATACTCTCAAGTTACCTTGGTGGTCTATCTTATTTCATGTGTTGAACTAGGACCCAAAACCATCATCATTGTAAATACCACATTTGTGTGAGAAAACATTGTAAAAGGAACTTAGTATGACAGTGGAGTCTTGACCTCCCAATTTATATTTGAAGCTTGGATTGCTTATCTCTCTTAGCTTACTCTAGGATCTCATATTGGTTTCTATGCCCTTTTAGATTCTATAACCTATCTTTCTATGACCACCAAGTCTAAACAATAAATTTTCATATATAACACTTGGCCTCAAAGTAGAGTCTTGTTGCACTTATCCTTATTTGGCATTCTTTCCTGATTTCTCTCTCAACTCCCTACAACCAATTTGGGGGGTAAATTTGATTTTCATGCCCTTTAGAATTTTTATTATCATCTCATCCTATTTAAAAATATTGTGTGATTCATTTTCATATTTGTCAATTGGTCATCTGATGACTTCTAGACCCTCTTATCCCACTTGTAAAATCTTGTTAAGTCATTGAAATTCTTTCCCATAATCCTGATTAGGTTTGGCTATGCATGATTATAATTTAAAAAAAATAACTAGACATAATCAAGATTTCAACCCTTTATTAGGTCTTTTGGGTCTTATTTTACCATATTTAGCTATAATCAAAAGTTTTTGCCTAATTAGGTCTAATTTCCAAGTTGTTGAGTCTATAGACCTAATCAGGATTCTAAAGCCTGATTAGGTCTAAGAAGGGGACCTTTACCATTACCTTTGATAATAATTTTTTTTTAATAGGTATTGTAAAGTCTCAGTGGGTTATCATAGCTCTAATTAGTATTCAAAGCCTTGATTATGTCATGTTAATGTTGGGTCAGTGAACTCAGTGTTAATCAAAGATTTATCTCTGAATAGGTCTAGATATCATCAGGGCACATCATAGTTATGTTTTTGGATTTATCCCTAATTAGGTCAAGGGTATTTAGGGGTATTATTCCTAGGTTTAGTCAGGTTAAGAACCCCACATATGGCTAAGAAAGTTGGCAAAGGGGTGTTTACTTGTAATTAAGGTTTCAAACCCTAAATAGGTCTTAGGATAGGTTGACATGAAATCATAGTTATATACAAGGATTTTATCCTGATTACCAAGAAAAAACCCACTATTTTAATTAAGGGTATAGACCCCAATTAGGTCTTGGACCCCCACTTCAATTTTCCTACTCAAACACTTAGTTTAAACTATAGGAAAAGACTTGATTAGATCTTGTAAAACATTTAAGTGTAATCTCTAGTTATATTTAGGATTTCAAATCTTGATTAGAATTTAAAGGTTTAAAATATAGAAAGTAATTTTTTTAAAAGACTAAATGCCCCCAAAACCCTAATTATGTCTATTGGTAAGTTTGGGGACTTTTTTTCATTTTTTTGCCATAACTTTTGATCCAAATGTCAGTTTCTCGAACTATTTGAGTCATTAGAAATTTGAGTCTAATGAAAACATCTTGATGCATCTAATTTTAAAAAATTATGACCATAAAATTATATTTTAATGTTTTAAGGCTATACATTGCTTGAGGAAAATTTAATTGTAAAAAAATAACTTGTTTTTTAATCTTTTTGTAGGCTAAAATGGAGTTAAAAGGCAAAGTGGAAGGATTAGAAAAGTGAGGGATGGTTTTTGGTGGAAATTAAGTGAATAAATAATTATAATATCTATAATTAGGCCAACCCTTATCATTTTAAGGGTTGTATTTTTGTTGATCCAAAACACTTAGAGACAATCACTTATTTTTTAGTTTATCTTATCCCTCTTTTGTAACCCTTTTGTAAAGTTGGAATTTTTTTGATGGACTGATCAATGTGGATTTTTATCTTGATTATCAACATGAATATTATGATTAAAAAGATAATAAAATTTCATTTACGACCTATGCATTCAAATGGTGGTTGTGTCTTTATTTTATTATTTGTTTCTCATTGAATCTTGCATTAGTTTTATTTGTGGTTTTGTATTTAATCATCAGACCAAAGATTGATTTGTGTGTTCACATTATAAATAAATTTATACTATTCCTTTTTATTGTATGTTTTATCTCTTTCCCTCTTTTCTTTAACTTTTTTATCAAATATATTAATCTAGGTTTTAATTTGATAATAATATGTGTATGCCTACTGATCTTGATTGCTTGTCTTATTTCATTCCTATATTGTTGAATGTATTAATTCAAGTGAATGAATACCTAAAATTAGAATTTTAACTATTTTTACCTCAAACCCTAATTTCATATTCGAGAAAGTGTATGCACATGTTTTGTTCTTTTTAGTTTCTAATTAAAACCCATCTAAACTACACCTAAATCCATGATTACAATATAATCTAATTAAGGATTAGAGTATTATTAAAATTGAGTTTTAGTTTTCACACTAACAGGCCCCTTGAATTATAACTATCCATAATGCATAATTGAGTGAATATCAGTGCATCGTGAACCAGTAGATAAAGACCTTGGAGAGACCTAACTCATGGGTGTCCTTTAAGGAGAGGGTTTACAAGATTCACTACCCTAAAATCCTAACATTGGTGAGTCATTCCAAATGACACATCAATAAATTTGGTGCTAGAATGAGGGCTACCAATAAATTTAAAGATGAAATGTTTAGCAAAAAAATTAAATCTTGAATATTTAGGAGTGTTTCCCATGATCAAGTATTCTAAAATCTAAACTATAAAGAGATGGATACCCGCTAGATAAATTTTTTTTGGGGATGATTTTAAGTTACTTGAACTTGATGAACATCAAAAACTAAGAACAAACAAATGAAAAAGAAAAATTAGACAAATCCACTTAATAGCTCCATACAACTGTAGTTTTCTTTGTCAACCCATTTGCTACCCCTCAAAACCCACCAATGGTGGGTAAACTTGGTTTTGTGGTGGATGCCCTATGAATGTTCTAAGGCCTACCCATATTTACTAAATAATCCTAACAATTTTTAGTAAAATTACATACCCAAAGGGATTCAAACCACTAAAGAACATATATAGGGATTTAAAAATGCCCTTATCTAAACTTAGGTTCAACATGAGGATGTGGCTTACCACCTATTCCCTTACTCCTTGGGATATTTTCTTACACTTGGTATATTGTATTTCCAAATGAGTTTATCACCTCATTTAATGATTTATAAATGGTATTTATCAATCACCTTAGATTTCTTATTGATCTAGATATCCTATATCACCTCTTTATTGCTACCTGTAGGGAGGCAAATGAACCTATGAGTGTATTTAAAACACATTTCCATAATTTATACAAGATTTTTAAGGACCCATACACTTAAATGGAAGTGGCTTCCATACAAACCTACTTGAGGGCCTTGGACTCAATGACTTCCATGTTCCTTAAAAGAACTCTTGTAATACTCTTACCCTTATATTTGGCCTATAATGAAGCTATTAACATTGATAAATATATTGTGACATAAGGCTATGGATTTGTTCCTTTACCTTAATTATTCCATCTAGTTATTTATAACCAAATTCCAATGATCAACTAGGATCGTCAACATAACACTCCATTGATGAATCCAATCCTGGGTGCCATGTATGCAAGGCCAAATATGGTGTAAAACCAAATTACTGTGAACTATATTCCTATAAGTTAACCTTATATGCCTCCAAATCATGTTTTAACACAATAAAATAATCAAAAACTTATTCCCTTTACCTACAGTAACACTACTAACATCTTAGCATGAGTGGTAATGTTGCCTCTAATAGCAACCAATAGGGTATCCCATCATTTTAAAACAATTCAACACATATAAATAACATTCATAACTAAACACAACCTATTATCCCTACATTTATAAATGCTACTACACCTATGGGTAATCCACAACTACAAATATGAAATCAACAAAATACTAGCATAAACCCTGAAATAGCAAACTTACAATAAATGGTTTAAAGGTTGACAAATGACATGGTCAAATTATATAGAGGGGTAGCCAATAAGATACTAAAACTCACATCATAAATTACAAATAGAAAACCAAAACTCCTTTCCTCCTAATAATCCATATTTTTGGTAAGAACTAACACAATTGTTTGGTAGATTCAAGTACCTCCAATAATGTGATGCCATATGTAGTTTGCCAATAGTTGGGTTTGACACCTTCAAAGCCAAATAGAAAAGTTTTTTAGTTAGATAAATCAAAGTTAAAGTTTGTTGGTGAATTAAATCACATTTATATTTAGTTAGTATCTGATAATAGAGTGTAAAAATTTATTGAAATTTAGGTAGTGGATATACATGATGCTTATGGTATTCACCATAATAGAGATTGGTTGAGAACATAAAATGGTTACATGGAAATTGAATTATCTCACATGTGGATCCCATGGTGAGACATACCCAATTAGATCATAATTTATCATGAGTATAAAATGACTCACATGATCATGGAATATAACAAAACAAATGAAATCTTGTATGAAGAATCATATCTTAGGGTTTACATGTTTGAAAAAGAGGTAGAATATTTTAATAAATTATCTATTAACATATTGTATCTGTATATAATATTAAAATTTGAGGAGTTAAATTAGTTGGATGGGGATGATTTCCTATATGCACAAGAGATAAATTCATTCCCTAATTTTTATAAAGCATATGAAGAGGTGAAATAGGTTGATGCAATTGAAAATAAAGGACTTTCAAATTCTTCATTTGAAAAAGTAACCATTATTGATAACCCTATACCTAATTATACCACTGAGGACCTAAATATAAAGTTATCTATCATCTGATAAATAAAATTTATGCCCACTATGTGTTGAGAAAATAAGTAAAGAGGTCAATTTTGTAGTAACACCCACTCATCAAAATCCTATATACGTAGCTAAAAATCACTTGCAGATTCTAAAATTTAATGGCTCTAAATCCAAAAGCATGTGTGGAGTTGGTGTAGAGATAATTAATTAATGATGGAAATCATACTTAGCTACATTTACTTTCATGAATAATGTAGTTTAATATGAGGCACTAGTTCATGGACTCCAATTTGTTCTAAGGAAGAGAGTCAAGAATCTTAAGGTGTATGGTGACTTAGAGCTAGTGGTCAAACAAGTAAGAATTTGATACACTTGTAATTACAATAACCTATCCAAATATTGTAGTTAAGTATGAAAATTAATAGAATATTTTGTATCATTAAACATTCAAACATTACCCTATAGAAAAACTATATGGTGAATGCATTAGGAATAGCTACAAGTACTCTAAAACTAATTTTTGACTCCAAGTTGAGAAGGTTATCCATGGATTTAGTCTCCTCTCCCTTCATTCCTAACAATATCAGGAAATTCTAGGTATTCAATGATGATCAACATGTCATCAACTTCATCAAAAACATATATGTATTTGAAACTCAAATTATTAATAAAGTTGATAGAGAAGAGTTTGAACTAGATGAGAAAGGGGTAATCAAATTGAAAACAAATAGTATACCAAAGGGAATAGTATCACTACAATGGTTGTTTGAAATGGATTATCAAGGTGAAATTGAAAAATTAGTGCCCACCAAAGGTATGTTACACCAACATTATAATCTAGGCAATGCCAATGAATCAAAACATGTGTTTTTAGGCATGACATGTACTGAGGAGGAAAATCATGAGTTTTTTCAAACCTTAAAGGATTTAAAATGTGTTATACCATGGAGATATGAGAAATTAAAAGTGTTTAACACTTTTATTTTCATGCATACTATCCCTTTCCAGCCAGGATTCAAACCATTCTATCAAAGTCAAAGGCCAGTGAACTTGTTGCTAGAGCCATTGATATTTAAAGAAGTGTAAAAATTAATTTTGACAAGAATCATATGTCCTATCAAGTAATCCACATGGGTAGCTAATTTGGTTCCAATTGAGAAAAAAAATGGATAGATATGACTTTTTGTAGACTTTCACAATTTGGATAAAGTGTTAGAAAATGATAAATAACCACTAACTTCAATAGATGAAGTTCTACAAATAGTGAATGAATCCCAAATAATGTCATTCCTAGAAGAGTACTCAAGATATAATCAGTTAATGGTCAATTATGAGGACTTGATCAAGACAACATTCACAACAAAGTGGGTTACATTAGCATATAAAAGGACTTTATTTGACCTAATCAATGTATGTGATACCTTTCAGCATGTCATAGATATCACATTCAAATATATCATTAGTAAGTAGATTATCATATACATGGATGACCTAACTATATTTTCAAAGAATTGGGAAGACCACATGAAAGACTTGAAATAGTATTGTAGAGGTGTAGATATCATGGAATCTCCCTAAACCTAAAAAAGTGCATATTTAGGGTCACAGAGGGTAAGTTGTTGAGTCACATCATCTCAAAATGAGGCATATCAATATACCTAAAGAGAGTGGAATCAATTCTCAAAATGTCATTACATAGTATCAATAAAGAGTTGAAGTCATTCTTAGATAAAATCAACTTCATAAGGAAGTTCATCTTGGGATTTATAGAGATAGTTCAACCACTAAATAACATGCTAAAGAAAGATGTGAATATTAAATGTATGATTAAAGCACAGGATGATTTTTCTTAGATCAAGGTATAAATTTTAAATACATTGGTGCTTATCTATCCCAACTATACGTAGCCTTTATATGTTAATCTAGAGATGAGAGACCTATCTCTTTCATGAGTTAACCAATCCACAATGATAAAATAAGGTATTCAAATATTGAAAAAAAAGTTTTTTCCTTAATCAAAGTAGTCTAAAATTTTAGACACTACATTCTTCATAACAAGGTATTAGCAGTGGTGCCTGACTCAATAGTGAAGGATATGTTAATTCAAAATGATTTAGGTGAGGGAAGAAGAAAGTAGATGGCCACTATCCAAGAGTTTTACCTCAAAACGATAACCAATGAAGATTGTAATAGGTCAAAGAACAATAAACCCATTGCTAAAGTGGACCCATAGATCATTTTATAACAATACATAGTGTAATATATCATAAATGATGACTGGTGTTAGGATGTAGTCTATTAATTACTAAACATTGAGTTCTAAATTCATATGAATTCAACTTAGAGAAGAGACTTAATCCTAAAAATTAGTATCATCATGATGACATCAGGGGTACTATGCTGAAATAATCATGAAGTCATATATTTAAGATGCCAAAATAAAAAAGAAGTGGATGAAGTACTCAGTGATTTCCATGGGAAAAAAAACTAGTCATGGTTCAGGGAGTGCTACAACCCACAAAATACTTTGGGATGGGTATTATAGCCACATGGTATTAATAACCACATGTTTTTAAATATGCTTATGCTCACATCTAGATCTATCATACCTACCAAGTTTTCATGCACTGATAATGTACCCCTACCATGCCATTGCAGTCAGTTATTGAGGTCTAGTCATTCTTGGACTTTGTTGGTGCTATCAATGCTAATTCCTCCACAAGACACAAGTTCATTATTACACCAATCAACTAATGTATCCATTGGACTAAATCTCAAGCATTCAAAAATTACACAACTAACATGGTAATCAACTTCATAGAAGATCATATTATCACCAAGTTTGAGATGCCTACCACTCTAGTATGCGATAACAATCCTACTTTCTCCTCTCTTCAATTTATTTAATGGGCCTATGAAAATAAATTAATCCTCAAATTTTACTCTAATTATTATCTACAAGGTAACGTACTAGTTGAATAAAAAAATATGAAATGCATGATGTAATTAAGGAAGTCTTGGAAAAGAAGCCTAGGGATTGGCATAATGTTTTGAAATTCGCATTATAGTCTGATAGGACTAGATTTAAGTCAGCCCTAGGCATGTCACCGTATCATCTTGTTTACGACCAAGACCCAATACTTTTAGTTAGCCTGAGAATCCCTATGTTATAGTTCATGAGAGACTACTTAGAAACTGATGATAAGATAGAAGTTCATCTCCTTAACTTGATATAATTAGAAGAAAAAAAGATGTAGCCTTGTTGCATTTTAGAAAAAAATGAGGATTTTTCAAGTTTTGGTTTTAAAAATGAGCCAAAATGAAAGCCTTATAGATCTCTAATCTACTCCTTTATTACAAGGCTCATGAGAAAAAAGGACAACATGGCAAGTTTGATGCCCTATGGTTGGGGCCCTCCTAAATATATTATATCTTGGGTGAGAATGTTTTCAACCTAAGGTGTCTAATTGGTGATGACATCCCATTTCCTATCCATGGTCAATTCCTCAAACACTACGTCTAAGTCTAAATTAGTATGGCAAGTTCCTGTAAATGATTTATATTTCCCTTTCCTACTTCTATTTCTTGATCACTTTCATGGTTTTATTAGTTTAGGTTTGTTTTTATTGATTTTCTAACTTTTCACTATTGGTACAACCTCAATTTTATCTCATCCATTTTTACCTATATTTTCCTATGTTAGTCAAAATAATGAAGAATAGAGGGCTTGTAGGTAAGTGATGTGAATAATGTTTTAGTGTGTAAGTATTCTAAGTAGTGTTTAGTGATAGATTATGTTTTTGAATCAATATGGAAATCTTGAGATATTGTGTGTGTTTTAAATTTCTTCATGTCTAGTTAAGTTTTGGTAAACTATATGATTGATGAAGAAATTATCTTGAAACTAATAAAAAAAATCACATCTTAATGGTTTTTGGGTTTGCTTGGATGAACCTACTGTAGTGAATATATAGGGTGAAAAATCTATAATTATGCCTTTAGATTTACATGGTGGTCCCCAACCCAGAGTTAAGATGCTAAGAAATTAAATAGAAAAGAGAAAAAAAGAAAAAAAAAAGAAACATCAATTTCAAGAAAACTCAATTATGAGTGATTCAGGAAACCTATATTGGGGTTATAGATGCTTAAATGGTATTAAAACAAGGCCTTGAATGGGATCAAAGATAAATCCATTAGGGATATGGGTGCCTATATAGTAGTGTAATAATGTCCTTTTGAGAATTCTCAAGGTGGGATTTACTAGCTTGATGATTATATCTATAGTAATTAGTCCTTATAGGTTCCATAAAATGGTAATTAACTCATTTGCACATACCGAGTTAATGAAAATGTCTTGTTTGGTCCTTTATCCACTCACATATTCCCCTCTCTTGAATCCATTCATGTTCCATGTGTAGTATCAACTAGATATTTTGGGTTCATAGACATGTTTCTATCATTCTAAAATACTTAGAAATATTTTTTAGTAGAAATGTCATTTATTGTTGCTTTCACAACACACCTAAATTCTTCCAAGAATCAAGGAATATCTTTTTTTCCTTTTAATTAAATTATAATTGTATTCTTGGATTATTGGTCTCAATAATATCAATTTTCCTTGGTGTCTTATCTTATTTTTTAGGTTGAATTGGAACCCTCACTCATTATCATTTGAAACACTACGTGTGTGCAAGAAAACTTTATATAAGACACTTAGCATGAAAGCAAATTCTTGACCTCCCAATTTGAATTTGAATCCTAGATTACTTGGATCTCTTATCTTTTTCTATGATGTCATATTATTTTATACACCCTTAAATCTCTTGAAACCTATACCACTATGATCACCAAGTCTAGCTAATAAAGTTTCATATATAACACTTGACCTTGAAGTGGAGTCTTATTTCACTTCTCATCACTTAGCATTCTTGCTTGCTTGCTATCTCATCTCCTTATAACTAATTTGGGGGTTCACTTCAATTTTAATGTCCTCTCATACTCTAATTATCATATCTTCCTATTGACCAAGATTGTGTAGGTCATTTTCATATTTGGCACTTGGTTATTTAATGACTTATAGACCCTCTTAGCAATCTTATAAAATATTGCTAAGTCATTGAAATATTTGCCCAAAACCCTAATTAGGTCTAGATATGCATGTTAAAACTTTACTAAATCCTTAAACCTAATAAAATTTTCAACCCTTGATTAGGTCTTTGGTGTCTTCTTTTCCCATGTCTAGTTGTAATCAAAATGTTTTGGTCGATTAGGTCTAAGTTCCAAGTTATTGAGTCCTATAAACCTAATTAGGATTCTAAATCTTGATTAGGTCTAGAGAGGGGGAATTTACCATTGCCTTTTATAATTGGATTTTTTTTTTAAAATAGGTCTTGTAAAGTCTTAGTGGGGTCTCATAGCTCTAATTGGGGTTTAGAACCCTGATTAGGTTATGTTAGTGTTGGGTCAGTGAACTTAATGTTAATCAGATATTTATCTCCAAATAGGTCTATGTATCACTGGTGCACATCATAGTTATGTTTAGGGATTTATCCTTGATTAGGTCGGGGGTCTTCATTGGGAATTATTTCAAATTATAGTTGGGGTAAAAACCCCACATAAATCTAGGCAAGTTGGCAAAAGCGAATTTAGTTTTACTAGGGGTTTCAAACCTCGACTAGGTCTTAGGGTAGGCTAGTGAAGTATTATTATTATATCTAGGGATTTTATCCTGATTACCAAGTAAAACTCTCATAGTTTTAATCAAGTGTCTAGATCTTGATTAGGTCTTGGACCCTTATTTAAATTTTTTCACTCAAACACTTAGTTTAATTGAAAGAAAATACTTAATTAGGTCTTGTAATGTGTTTAAGTGTGCCCTCTAGTTCTATTCAGTATTTCAAATCGTAATTATAACTAGGAGTTTTAAAATATAAAAAGTGAAAATTTTAAAAGACCAGATGCCCCCAAATTTTTGATTAGGTCTGTTGGGTAAGTTTTGGGGCATTTATCATTTTTTATAACTTTTAATATCAGTTTTAGTTTCTTAAACTATGTGAGTTGTTAGAAATCTTACTCGAATTAGGATATCTTAGTGCCTCTAATTTTCTAAAATTCCTCCCGTATAATGAGATTTTAATGTTTTAAGTTTATACATTACTTATGCATATTTTAATTATAAAAAAATAACTTATTTTTTGTCTTTTTCCAAGCTAATATGGAGCAAAAATGCAAAGTCGTGGGATTGGAAAAGAGGGATGGTTTTTGGCAAGAAATGAAGAAAATGAAGAATTATAAGATCTATAAGTAATCCAACCCTAGTCATTCTAAGGGTTGGATTTTTTTGCTCCAAAAAGCTTAGAGCTAATCACTTATTTTTTTAATTTATCCTATCACTCTTTTATAACCCTACTATTGTACTATAATATTTTCAATGGATTGATCATTGTGGATTCTCCTATTGATTATCAATGTGAATATTATGAATAATATAATATAGTGAAATTTCATTTTTAACCTACGCATTCAAATGGTGGTTGTGTCTTTATTTTCATTGTTTTTTACCATTGAATCTTACATCAGTTATATTTGTGCTTATGCATTTTTTTTATCAAACCAGAGACTAGTTTGTGTGTTCACATGATTGCTAAATCTAGATTATTCCTCATAGTTACAAGTTTTATCTATGTCTCCCTTATCTTTTTCCTTTTTATCAAATCTGTTAATCTAGGGTTTCATTTGATAACAATATCTTTATGCATGATTAACAATTGCTTGTTCTATTTCATTCCTATATTATTACCACATTGTTATATGTTTTAATACAAAGGAATGAACACCTAAAATTAACATTTTTAACTAATTTACTCCAAACCCTAATTTCACATTTGGGAAATGCATCATGTGTTTTATCTTTTTTAGTTTCTAATTGAAACCCATATGAACTACACAGAAAGTTGTGACTACCATATAATTTTTTAAGTATTAGAACATTGTTAAAATTAAGTTTTAGTTTTCACACCAATAGGCCATTTTAATTATTACCATATATAACATGCAACTGAGCAAAGATCAATGTGTTGTGACATAGTAGATAAAGACCTTGGGGAGACCTATCTCATGGGACTCCTTTAAGGAGAAGCTTAACCAACTTCACCACCTTGAAATCCTAACATTAGTGAGTCATGCTAAATGACACATCAATATAGTTTTATTCTTTTTACATCACCATATAATTTTTTTGTGCGCTTAAAACATACATCAAAAAGTGTGAATGTCTAAATTGGTAGCGTATTACTATTGATGCATCTCCCCTGAATTTAAGTAGAATAATTATAGTTATAGCTTGAAAAATAATTTTATTACATAATTACACATTAGCATTAATATAATCTTAGTTTAAAATTAATAAAAATAATTTTATGAAATAAATATCAAATTTTCACTCATATTTAATAAAAAATACTACATTTGTAATGTATTAATGTACATAAAAATGTATGATAAATAATTTGATGAAATAAATATCAATCTTATATTAATATTAACCAATACTATAACTATAAGGTCTTATTAGACTATTATTTACAATAAAAATTTCAAAAACCTCACATCTTGGGCCAAGATGATATCACATAGTAATTTTTGATATTTAATAGTTTCACCAAGTTAAAACTCATTACCCAATTCAAGTAGTTTATTATTAGGTATCTTGATTGATCATCCTTTCCATGTTTTTTTCTATGTCCATGTCCAGATCATACTATCCACATCTATATCTTATTTAATTTTATCTAATTTGGTCCATGTTTAATTTGGCCTTCAAAAATCATGATATAATGTTTCACCTTCTACTCTCCCTATAGGTTTTTAGTATTCAAATCCTCCCCTTATTAGCCACATTATCACCTTCTATTTTAAGATAAATATCCCAATCTTTCCTTCCCATACATGTCTTCTCATTTTTATTTGTTGGTCGTATTAAAATCATATGTCCTACATACACATCCATCCATGAATTGAATGCTTCTTGAGGTTTTCCATAAATAAGCCCAACATAAATATAAAAATTACTTAGGATATATTGATTAATGTAGTATTCCCTATGAAAATGTATGCCTCCAGTTATTTGGTCATATACATCTTTATCTTGGTTTTTTTTCAAAAAAACATATGAAATCCTACTAAAATTTACATATGGTCTATCCAAATCATATAAAATGTTTTCATGATATGTTATCTTTGGAAGCCAATATGATCTAATTATGCCAATTAAAATTTTTATCTAATGATCAATAATTTATTTTATTCCATTTTTTACATCTTCCATCTCTTTAATTTATTTTAAAGGTTATAGAGGAAGTTACTCTTCCCTTAGTTTAACTCACCATTATCTTTTGTATGACATATTGGGATTGGATGAGACCATTTAAAATATTTTATTATCTCTTTATATTCTAACACTATTATGCCATCCATGACATGGCACTTGATCATCTTAGGTTTTCTAATCCCATTGTTTTTTGTTTTCAATACAAAAAGTGTGGCTCCACAAAGGCCTTAAAGTCACACTTCCTCAAAGGTAAGGAATTAATGTACTTGATTCCTCTTCGCATGTTTTTTAGGTGTCCATGATATGTGGAAAAGAAAATGTGTCTATTTTCCATAATTTCTAATCTAAAAAAAGTCCCATCTATATCCTAATGAGTGTGTCCCATTGTAAGGAATATTACATACACAATGTTGAATACCCTTCTTTTTTTAGCATGGATGTAAATGCAAATAATTCATTCAAAACATTGTCGAGTTAAAAGTATAGGATTTTTTGAATGAAGTACTGGTACTATCAAAACTAATTTCTTCATAATGGATAAATTTATTCTTGTACCCTTTGAATTTTCATGCATTTCATTATTTTAAAGTGCATCATGGAATGGATGTTTTAATTATCCACTACCATATAATAAATCCCCATATTCATTAGTGATTGGTTTTTCAAGCTTTATGAGACACAAATCAAAAGATGTGACTATGTAGTTTACTCCACATGCAAAAAATGGTAGGCCAAACTTGCCAAAACCCCCAGTCTTGTATCTATGTGTGAGCATACTAGTCAAAGTAATTGGGAGGTTCATAACTTTACTTATTGAATTTACTTTCTTTCCCATCCTTAGTATGAAATTTTTCATTTTGTCCATTTTATCATGCATAATGATTAAGAATATTTGAGGTTTTTCCTCTAATTGAAACATATGGGAATGGTAATGTGAATGCCAACTTTAAATGTATTCATTGTGCCATTTTTATTCCTTTTAAAATTTTATAAGTTTTTTTAGGCATGTGGTAGCTCTACATTTTTTGTAAATATTTATAAACTCATCACATTTGGAGAAGAATTTTTTATTTAAAATTGAAACATGTTGATAATTATCATTAATTATCTTGATGAATATTGGATTCAACATAGAAAAAAGGTTTAAAAAATTGATCTCCTTGTTACACTTATTTCACATTAAATTATGGGTATATAATGTAGGAAGTAGTATTTGAGGAAATTTCATTCCATCTTGTCCTATATAAAAATTCAAATGTAGATAAATGTTTAAATTTATCTCAATAATTATTGATATGCAAGAAAATTTTGTGGTGGTATTCAAACTTTGTTTCTCTTCCCTAGAGTTACCATTTACTACATGCATGTAACCATTTATCCAATCATATCTATGACTATAGAAGGTGCTTATTGGGTACTCATAAGCTTTATGCCACACACTTTGACAAATATCCATCCTTCATTTCATGCACCTCTATATATTCTTCATGCATATTATAGAATTTATTGTAAACGCATCTAACACATTTATTTATGGCTTCTTCACTTAGAGCTTTAGTTTTACACCATAGAATCTGATTGAAGCAATGGTAATTTTTTGAAACCATCCAATTTGTAGGAATGATATTCAAAATTTCCCACTTCATCCAAAAAAATTGACCATTTTATATCCTCATAATTTTTTTGATATAAGGAATTGGGTAGAGCAACATTCAATTTTTTTCATTTTTATCATTGTAGGGTATGTTGATAAATTTTTTAGAATAATTATAACTAATGTATTCAAAATAGACTGGATGTACCAACTGGGGTTTTATCTCTTTTAATGCATCCCACATGTTGACCTCAAAATATTTTGGTACTCATTTGAATATGACATCTATAGGAAAAATGTCTATATTGGTCAATTTCCATGCAAACCATTATATGAGATATCATTCAAAATAGGGAGATTTTACTCATCTTGGTATCATCAAGATGACACATGAACATAAAAATTTATATTTTTTATAGATTAAATAAGGATGTGGTTTCTTATGTAGCAAAATGATTGTAATTATAACAAGTTAAAGATGAGTATTTCCATCTAGGTTGTTTTCTTTATCCTTGTTCCATCCCTACAATAGATGATCTAAAATATCTATATATTTCATATGAGGTTTTATTTAAATATCAAGGAAGGCATGATACTATTTTGGTGGTGATTAATAAGTTCACCAAATTGCACATTTTGTTACAATAAATCTTAATAATGATGTCCCTAGTTTTTTCTAAATTTTTTTGAAGGAAATAATTCAACTTCATGGGGTTCCTAAATTCATTATTATATATTGAGATAAATTGTTTATTTTAAGGTTTTGGTAGACATTCACTATGTAATTAGAAGTCCATTGAATTTTATTTCTTCATACCACCCTGAAACATTTGGTTAAACTAAAATATTAAATCAGTTGAAGACATGTTGAGAATGTATGTAATTGATTAGAAAACCAAGTGGGAAGATTACCTCCACTTAGTTGAATTTTATTATAACAACACTTGTCATTCAATTATCAGGATGGATCCTTTCCAAGCCTTATATGGTCACAAATTTCAAAGTCCCCTTAGCTAGAAAATTTTAGAAAATAGAGTAGTTAAAAGACCTATAACCTTACATGAATATAACAGTTAGATTGCTCTTATTCATCAAATATTGAATGTTACTTCTAATTTACACAAGATTTATGCATACCTAAAAATATAAGAGTGTATTGGGCACCATTGTAATAAGGCATGCTTATTGTTTTCAAAACTAAATTATACATGTTTTATGAGATTACTTTTATTTATTCAATTTCAGTTATTTATATTTATTAATTCATTACATATAATAATTTAATTTCAATTAGTTATATATTTATAGTAGTTATATCTTTTTTTTTCAAGTATTGTTGATGTTTATGTGCTTGTTTCAGGTGCTATCGTTCAATGGGGGATGAGCTAAGCTTGGCATAAAAGGGTTTTGAAAAGTAGAAGATGCTTCGATATATAAGTGTATATATATATATATATATATATATATATATATATATATGTATATATATATATATATATATATATATATATATATATATGTATGTATATATATATATATATATGTGTATATATATATATATGTATATGTATATATATATATATATATATATATGTATATATATATATATATATGTATATATATGTATATATATGTATATATATGTATGTATATATATATATGTATGTATGTATGTATGTATATGGGCATGATAAATATACTTTTAAACCTTTACATTTCCTGATTTATTGTGATTTTCTATACTCATACCATGTGTGCATTTTTTTATCACTTTCTATTGTTTCCTTATACTATGGGGTTTTAGTTGGTGAATATTCAATTTGAGCAATGATATTGGAAAAGATGAAAATAGCTATTTTGAGCACATCCTATGTGTTTAGGATTGAAATAATGGACTACAAGTTATAGACATGCTTTGAGTCCTTGGAAAGAAATAGACAAAGAATAAATTGGTTTTACATCGCACATAGTACTTATTGCATTGTAAATGTTATTATTAATAGGTAAATAATTTGTTAGTTATATATTGCTTTATAAAAAATATTAATATTAATTTAATGAACCTTGTATATGGTTAAGAGAGTAAAATTAGTTGCCAAATGCATAAATGGTTAAGACCATTACACAATCATGGCACTTGACTTTTAAAGTTGAATGATTATTTTTAAATCTTATATAAACTTTTCAATGATTAAAAAAAATCCATGAAGGGCATTGACCCTGAGGATAGAAAAGAATAGATATAAAAGAGTGGAAATGGAGAAAATAAAAGGAAGAATGAAATCATTTATAACCTTTCAACACATATTATGAATAAAATTGGACTAGGAGCATGGTGGATTAATGTAAAATTTATTATTATTGTTCTCCAAGATCCTTAGTTACCGACTCTTACCTTGTGAGTATTTTTAGGAAGGGTTGGGCATAGTCCCTCCTTATTCTAAAAGGCTCCTCTCAATAGACCATAGAGGTTTATAGAGACTTTAGGTACATGCTTAGTCTACATAAGGTACCAATAGCCTCATTGTGTTGTGTATGGGTTTCCAATTGAAACATATCCATTTACATATGAGTGTTGTTAGATATTGTTTTTACCTTGTGTGATGGATAGGTGATACCACATGGATGGCCTTGTTAGGGAGCTTCATGTGGGTCACTTTGTTTTCACCTATCCTTGTGGTGAATAGCCTTTGTATCTTTTTGGTATTGAACTATTCCTTATTTTTAGCCATATTATGGAGTGACTTTCCATTGGATTTGGACATTGATGATGGTTGGAGAGGAACATGTAGGCCTATTGAGGCATCTTGGAACTAAGTTGGTGTGATCATGCACTTAATCAAATAATTACTTTGTTAGAGTGGTATCATTACCTCTTATTTCATGTTTTATCAATTCCCAAGGCATAAAAATATAGTTTAGATGTTGATGTCTGAATGTTGTGGTCAGTAACCCCATTGAGGTTATGAACCCCTTTATTGGAGTGTGTGTGTGTGTATATATATATATATATATATCACCCCTGTGTTAAACCAACAATTGTTTGAAGGTAATCTTGTTAATAAAAATACTTGGGAAGAACATGATTTATTTTTATTCATTACTAATAATGCTAATGTGTGCCATCTTATTTTTGAAGCATCTTGAATTGATTGATATATCCATGATAGTTTGAGTTCCATGATAATAGTGAGATAATTTCCTTATAGAGAAGTTTTTTTCCCATGGTGGTGACAACTAGTTGAGTGGGTTTCCTGTGAGTGGTGATATCATTGATGAAATGGGAGTTTATTTTTTAGCTTTAGGAAACCTTAAACCTTGAGTGGTTATATCTCCTTATATGTTAAATAGTATCATGATAAGAGTGTGATTTTACTTTTGTAGTGTGTATGCTTGTTGACTAGAGCATGCAAATTAACATGTATTGTGACATCTAAGTTTTTTTGGGTTTATAAATTTTTAAGGTGACCATTATATCTTCATGTTTACCATTGCATATTTTTGAAAATGCATGTTATAAAAATACATATAGAATCTAGTGGCATGTGATACCATATTTAATGATTGTGTTGGTTATTGGAGCTTGAAGTGCCTTGTTTATGTAACCATGCCACACCCTTGTATGGATTGTTAGGTTGGGGCCATCATTTTGTATGGATAGATGAGGAGTGCATGAGTTGAACATCCATGATTCTTGGGATTTTTTCCTAAGATCATGCATTCTACAATGGTGTTATTTTCATAACCATCTAAGAGTGCCACTTGTACCTAAACTTCTATATGATTTTATGTTCCCCTTATTATAAAGGTTTTCATTTATTATTGTATGAGTTTCCTAGAATTCCCATAGGAGTATGATTAAATATTGGATCTAGAGGGGCTAAGTTTCATGGCATCGTATCAGATACATTACATAAACCCTCAAAGTTTAGGATGTCTATTAAGGACCCTTTTTGAAAAGGGGATAGTTGAATGATTATGTGTCCTCAAGGATCAATTGTACCTTTATATAGTTATTGAATGGCTACTTCAATAAATATTTGTGAGTGCCTTTTTGTGTACCATGTTAGGTAGGTGATTACCTAATATAGTTCATCCTTGGTGATGTATAGACATTTTTATTTATAATCAAAATCACAAGGGGCCACTTGTGTTATGTGTAGTGGGTGTTATATGAGCATGAGATGTTATTCACTCAAGAAATTGTGTACCTATTTGATGGATTTTTTCCTTGGGAACGTTAATTCTAAGGGAGGGCATCTTAGAAGACCCTTTTGATATTTATACCACCCTTGAGTGGTGGTCTCCTCATTTTAGTGGATAAGTATATTTTTTGATGTTAGTGGCTTCCTCTACATTAGGATTGTGTCTTACAAATTGATATTCCATACATTCCCTTGGTATTTGGGAAGATATTTTGTTATATCTAGAACATGGATAGCATCAAGATGGGTTGATACTCTCTCACCATCAAGTGACATCATCATGAGTATATTGAGTGGATGTATATCTCATATGATGTTAAGTGTTATTTTTTATCAAAGTCATGTACCATTAGTGTTGATTCACCTACATTCCTTGGACTTCATAAGATGGTGTTTTTTGCTTCATATTTTTTAGAGAATCTATATAGATGGAGTGGACTGATGCCTCCATGTTATTTAGCCTTTTCTCTTGTTTTTTGAAACATTTGAACCTTTCCACTTACATGTTGGTAAGTGTGTGGTAGTCTTGGAAACTTGGGTTTAAAATTTGGACTTCATACCACACAAGGTATTGAAGGTCATATATCTATTTTTTTATATGTTAGATCCCTACTCCCCATGTGTGACCTTCAAGAAACACACTATTTATTATTTTTATGTTATAAATTATGAGATTTTATGACTTGATTTAGTGTACCTTGAAAATATTTTAGATTTTATTGGGATTTTTAAGTTGATTAGAATCATATTTTTATGGTTTTTCATGCTATGGATTTGGAGTCTATTTAGCCATTTATTATTTATAACCTTTTTTGAATGTTGGAGTTCCTATTTTATGATACTTATCTTTAGTTTTGGATTGAATTATTTAGCCATTTTCACCTTCATTATTATTTAGATTATTTGGGGTTGTTAGCCTTTTCATATGTTTTTCTTTTTGGATTGAGTTGGGATGCTTATCCAATTTGAATTTAGTTATTTATTAGATTGGTAAATTTTATATTATTAATTGTGTTGTTTTGATGAGACGTTTTATGGTATTTTCCCATTTTATAAGTGTGTGAGTAGTATATTTTTAGTCCTAACTTATGCCATGTTGCATAACTTATTGAGCAAGTTAGGAGATGTTGTCTCATTTTTTATTTATCAAAAGGATATAAGGACAATTTGATCCTTAACCCTATGGATATGTTGATATTAACATATGTTTCCTCCTAACCTTGAAATTCATGGAGATAGGTTATGTTTTGATATTGGATGCACCTTGGTGTGGTTTGTTAAATTAGGAATTTTGGCATCGAGTTGAAGTTATAAAGTCCTCCCATGGTTTGTGTGATTAGGTTTTGTGCATTAGGGAGAGTGTCCAAAGTCATCCTAATGCATTGGAGTATTAGCTTTGGGCATGGGACTAACATCCAAATTCCTCATTATAAACTCCTTTACTAGGGTTTGGGAATCGAGATTACATCAAAAGTTCTCTTGGTATATTATGGAAATAGGTTTTGGGAAATTTTTTATATCGTAATCTTAAGTTATCCTATTATACCTAAGTAAAGGGTTTGGGAAATGATGATAAATAAATTCAAAAATTCCTCATTATATGATCCCATTGATTGAAAATCATAATTATTTTTCATCTAATGGGTTAAGGACCTCTTCTATTGAATGATATATTATGGCTAACCTTGTGGGATCCATGTGATTGAATTAGTTTCTCTTAATATTTAGCATAGTAAGAATTGGAAAAGAAGGAAATTAAAATTATCTTTATACCCTAAGATAATATAAATTAAAAAAAAAAGTTCATTACCTTATACTTGAGAATGACACTTGATAAAATATAATACATGCTATAAATATTAAGTAATAATTGACTAGAACTAAATCATTTTTAATTATGTGTTATCATAACTTAGGAACCAAATATTAATAAAAAACACTTCAAATTATGCATGGAATCATCTCACCCTATGGTGGAGTTAATTTATCTTTTTCCATGAATATTTTAGTACGTTTAATTACACTATATAATTTGTTAATAGAGATCTATGATCATTGACTTAGAGAGACTGATGAGTTGAGTTAGCAAGGTTCCTTGAGATTGTTATAACATCTTTACATCTAAAATTTTGACTTGTAGTGACTTCTAAGAGGAAGTATGCTTAAAGAGAGGGGGATTTAAGGCCCCCATTCTCATAATGATAGTTTTTATGACTTTCTCATCATTTCACACATCCCCTGATGTGACATGATCCTTATATTATTTGAGACACGAGACACTTATTTTTATGTTGATATATGATTATTAAATTAATACCTGAGATAGCTATTTTATGTATTTTATGTTTTTAGTTTTGACTACATGAGTATGATTCAATTGATAGTAATAGATGATTGAAGTTGTCATTAAGATGCACATTATAGTACCATACTAATAGATTTAGTGATTATTTAGCATGTGATTAATTATACATATGCTTGGATGATTGACACATTAATATTACCTCATGAAAAATATGACTATGTTTTTTTTTGTTTTTTTTTTAATGTTTCATGTATGCATTTTGTATTGATAGATATTATTATATATGTTTACCTTGAATAACTTAGGCTACCTAGGATAGTGAAATTTTATGGATGAAGTGATGCACAAGTGAAAGGGGAAGCCAAGTGAGATAAATAGGATTATGTCAAGCATAAGTTAACCATTGGTGTTATTTGTGTAGTGGCTTCATGACTCCCTTAAATATAAATTAAATACTAGTGTTATCTTTTAATTTATTCTTGAGTTTTGACCCTCTTAACACTATTCAAAACCCCTTGGTACTATTCATGTCTTTTTACAATACCTTAGGAGTCACCTTAAATTTAAATAAAATCATAAAAGGTAAATGTGTAAACCATTTAAGTGGTCTATTAACCAAAATTTCGAATGGAGATTTAGACCCATGTTTGCAAGTTGATAAGAAGTGAAATATAGGTAGGTGTAGGTGTATTTAATACCACTTTTGACCTAGGGATGGGCTAAGACATTTTTAAAGTGTTGAAAAAAATTTAGTACAATCCATGTGTCCATTTATGGCATGAATAAGAGATAATATTTATGGGTATGGGTAAGATTTACTTCCATACATGGGTGTCTATGATGAAATAATGCTTAGATAAGACTATATGGAAAGAGCTAAGGAATGGAAAAGGATAAGTGTCACCTTTCCATTGGATAGTGAGTTATATTTTCTATAAGGAAATGAAAATCCTTACTTGGAATTAATTTTGGTTCATTATCGATAAAAAGCATGTGAAGAACCGGAGGAGATGGAGACAGCTATGAGCGGTGAAGGGCATGGCGGCCTACTATCGAGCCCCAAGCAGAACGCCTCAACACCTGGAGCAAATTTCTTGAGGCAGGAAGGGCATTATGTCGGTGAGCATTTGAAGTTAAACAAATTTAATGGTTGTTTAATGAGAAGACAGGACTGACCAGTCTTGGTAATTCCACAAGAAACAGTCCAAGAGGATGTTGAATACCTTTCTTCACACACACTGATTTGTAATTTCTTGGGTATATGAATCCCTCAGGTGGCGTTGGAAGCCTAGATTCATCACTCTTGGGCAGTTGACAGGGATTTTAACATCATGCTAGTAGGTAATAGTTACTTCTTGGTGACCTTCTCCTTAGTGACGGACCGTAATCATATTTTCGAAGGGGACCCCTACTTCTATGAGAAAGTGGGTTTGTTTCTTAAACCCTGGCATGTGGGGTTTAATTCAACTAAGGAGCTTCCAACCTGTGTCCTAGTTTGGGTTTGCCTTCCATGGCTTCTATTGGAATTTTGGAGGGAGGACATCCTTAGACAGATTGCAGCTATGTTGTGAACTCCAACAGCCATTGCACATCAATCACTGGATAAAAAGATCATTACTTATGCACATATTTGTGTTGACATGGATCTTAATAACCCTCTGCCAGATTCAATGGAGATTTTTATGGGGTCCTCATCATGGATTCAATAGATAGATTATGAATCCATCCCTTTTAGGTGCAAGATATGTCATGTATATGGGCATCTCCATCGTCAATGCCCACAAGCTGCTAAAGTCAAAGGACCTGGGCCTAAAAACTCAGCACCAAATACTACCTCTGATGGTAAGGGAGTTGGCAGCTCAGCTCAAAATAAAAGTGGAAAATCTCAATCTTTTGGGATGGGTAGAGGAAAAAATGTAAATATTGGTAGTTTGGCGCAAGGGGTAGTAATTCAATCTCACAATGGATTGGATGACTTTACTCCAGTCAGGAAGCGTGCAAGAGGCCGTCGGCAAAGGTGAGGAAATGCTGAGAGGAAATTTGATCAAGGTTTTAATAGGTTCAAAGCCCTTGATAACATGGCCATTGAAGATGGCATTCTGATGGAAGACCTGGGGGCCTCTTTGGAGCAAAATAAGCAAATTTTAGAACCTAATGAAATTCAAGATATGATGGATCAAGAGCCATTAGGCAATCCTCTGAGAGCAGAGGAGGAAGCACCAAAGGCTTTGAAGGAGCTAAAAGAGAAGGAATTTAGGTGGGCAGATTTAGTTAAGGAAGTAGAGACTGGTAGGAAAGATAAAGGGCTTGCTGGGGCGCTTGGTCTAATGCAAAAATCTTTTAAAAAGGCCACGTCTTCGGCTCCTCCCAAGGTGGGAAAGAAAAAGGATCAAGATAGAATCAAAATCATAGGGGATTTATTAGTAGAATTAGGGGTTGTAAAAACCTTGGATGAGCATTTCCCCCTATCCGAACAATGATAGTCTTATCTTGGAATGCAAGGGGTTTGAATAGCTCCCCCAGGCAAAAAGTTATGCATAGATTATTGTGGGATCATTCTCCAGATATTGTTTGTGTTTAAGAGACTAAATTATTAGTGGATTATTTGTTTTCTTGTATGCCAAATATCTGGTCTATCAACCAGTGGCAATGTGTAGGTACTCAGGGCAGCTCAGGAGGTCTAGCTATGGGTTGGGACCTGAGTAAAATTACACCAATTCACTGGATATCCAGCATATCAACTTTGTCAGTAGTTGTTTCTTCTTTGGAAACTAGTGAAATGTGCCTGGTTACCATAGTCTATGCACCTATTGACATCGATGGACAATTGCAACTCTGGGAGCATATTAGATATATCATAAAATGTTATCCATTCTTATCGTGGATAGTGGCTAGTGATTTTAATGCGGTCATGAGCTTGGAGGAGAAAAGAGGTGGAATGAGTCATCTCTGCCCTTCTTCTGAATGCCTTCATCATAATATGGAAGTGCTTCACCTCTCAGATGTTAAACCTTCAAATGGGTTGTTCACATGGAGCAATAGAAGATCAGGTAACGCTGCCATCTCTGAGCGCCTAGATAGATTTTTAGTTTCTTATTTTTGGCAGTCCAGTGCTTTTTCTCTTACATCTAAGATCTTGGATTGGAAGGGATCTGATCACTGGCCTATCAAGCTTACCATTGGGCATATCAGTGGTCCCAAAAAAGCTCCTTTTAAGTTTCAAATGATGTGGCTTAGGGACCCATCTCTTTATGACCTCATTAAACAGTGGTGGAGATAGGGAGGGCCTGCTTATGGAACAGCTATGTATTCATTCCTTAAAAAGTTGCAGTATGTCAAAAGAAAATTACAGGTTTGGAATAGAAATTGCTTTGGGAATTTGCAATGTATGAAGAAGAAAGCTCAAGACTAGCTTGATGGCATTACAAGGCAAATAAGAGACAGTGGTCTCTCTAAAGACCTGCGCTTGGAGGAAGCTAGAGCTACAAATACCTTAGCAGAGTGGGAACTTCGAGAAGAGATCTTTTGGAAATAGAAGGCCTGAATCGATTGGCTACAAGAGGGAGACAAGAACATGGCCTTTTTCCATCATTCAGTGCAAGTGAAGTGCAATAGAATTTTTTTCACTACTTTGGTAACTCAGGATGGGACTCGACTTAACTCTTCCCAGGCTATCAATAGGGAAGCTGTTCAGCACTTTTCAAAGATTTTTACTAGTGATCCATTCCCAGATGAAGGCACTAAAAATAGAGTTTTATCTTGTATTCCCTCATTGGTTGATGTGAGAATGAATGATTGTCTTATGCGCCCAATTGGCATGGCTGAAGTTGAGGAGGTGGTATTCAGCATTAAGAGAGGAAAAGCTCCTGGGCCAGATGGGTTTATGGCTGAATTCTTCTAGGAATTTTGGGATATCATTAAGAAGGATTTGATAGATGTGATACAAGAATCTTATCATAGCAAAGAAATGCTTAGAGATTTAAATGCTATGTTTCTAGTGCTAATTCCAAAGAAGGAGCAGGCAGATAGGTTGGAGTTATATAGACCCATTACACTTTGCAATGTGGTCTACAAGATCATTTCACAGCTTATTGCATCCAGACTAAAAGGGCTGCTCCCTCTCCTTATTTCAAAGGAACAAGGAGGGTATGTGGTAGGCAAGCAAATTTTGGATGGAGTGGTGACAGCATCAGAAGCTATCCACTCTATGAGCACCTCACAAGAAAGAGCTATGTTTATTAAGCTAGATCTTGCCAAAGCTTATGACAGAGCTAGCTGGAGATTCTTGAGCAAGATCCTTTTGGCATTTGGATTTAAGCAGGACTGGATTAGTTGGGTGTTCAGCTGTGTCACCATGCCTTCATATTCAATTCTTATTAATGGTACACCTTCTGAGCTTTTTGGTGCCTCTAGAGGCCTTTGGCAGGGAGACCCGCTCTCTCCATATTTGTTCATTCTTATGGCCGAAGGGCTGGGATGGCTTTTCAAATTTAGGGTCTCACAAGATGCTATACATGGCTGGAGATGGGGGAATGGAATAACTACCCTGACTCATCTCCAATTTGTTGATGACACTATTCTGGCAGGTAAAGCTTAGATTCAGGAAGTGGAAGCTTTCTGAAGCATGCTGGACAATTATTTGGAGGCCTCTGGACAGAAGATTAATGATCACAAGTCATCAATCTTCTTTTTCAACACTCCTAATTCTATTCAAAGAAGGATAACAGCCATATTGCGGTTCCAAATTCAAGCTCTCTCAGTGGTTTATTTAGGCATCCCCATTGTAGTGGGGAGGCAACCCAGGCTTTTTTGGTAGAATGTGCTGGACAAGCTAAGGTATAAAATTGGCCATTAGACCCACAGATGGCTTTCCATAGCAGGTAGAGTGACTCTTCTTCAATCGGTCATTTAGGCTTTACCTATATACTGGAGCATGGTTCAAATAGCTCTGACTTACTTTCTAAAGGAGTATGATGCTCTTTCTAAGAAGTTCTTATGGAGCAGGAATCTACAGAGCTCTAAATGGAGCCTTATCAGTTGGGATACGGTGTGAAAACCAAAATAGGAGGGTGGCCTTGGATTGCGTTCAGCCATTTTAGCCAGCCAAGCTCTGGCTGCCAAGCTTTACTGGAGATGGTGCACTGATCAATCGGCCATGTGGGCCCATATTTTGGCAGCCAAGTATCTTCCTGGCATTGAGCCCCATGATATACCCAGGCTTCCCCTAGAGGGAAGGGGATCGATGATATGGAGTACCCTTAAGCTAGGAGCTTAGCTTGTGAAACATGACCTCTTCTAGATGTGCAATAGTGGGATGGAGGCACTATTCTGGGAAGATTCATGGAATGGGGTGCCTCCCATTCTACATTCGCATCCACATTTGTAGCCTCTTGCAAATTCATTCATTTCTGTCGATTGGGACATAGTGATGCATTACAAAGAAGTTTTTAGCTTAGGCAGGACCAATGGTCTCAGATGGAAAGCTTCCTCCGAATGGCCATCAGGAGGTATGGAGGAGGAGAGGCGAGAATTATCCCAAATCTTGGATGCTAGAGGATGCAGCGCTTTGCAAGGACAGGATGTTCTTGCCTGGGGGGGTGATGTCTCTGGTTAATATTTTGTGGCTTCTAGCTATATGACTTTATCTAAGCAATTTGCTGATGGAGGGTAGTTCCTGTGGGGAAAGAAAATTTGGAACTTGGTGTCCTGGCCCAAATGTAATTTTTTGCTTTGGGTGCTCATGCACAACAGATGTCTCACCTGGGACAATCTTTACAGACATGGATTTCAGGGGCCTTCTATTTGTAAATTGTGTCATAAAGGGGAAGAGATAGGAGCTCATCTTTTCTTTCAGTGCTCATTTGCTAAACAGGTTTGGCATTTGTGGTGGAGTGATTGGAAATCCCCTTGTTGGCATGTTTCATCTTTGATAGAGTTCTAGAATAGACTGGGATTCATGCCAGCAAAGAGTTCCTTGTTACAAAATGCCTGGGTAGTGGGACCTACTTTCATTTTATGGAACTTGTGGCTGGAGAGAAATAGAAGAATTTTTAGGGGAGCGCAGCTGGAGTCCAGGTGTCTGTGGACAAATATCATCAGTGCACTATAGGAAATGCTCCTTATCAGGTGCACGAATAGGAGTGAAGTGGATTCTAAAATAGCTAGTGTATGTCGACACCTGAGGCTGGACATGACCATGGACCGCACACTGTTGACCAACAACAATGCATGGAGGGGAAGAGTATTGCAGGTGTAGCCTGTCGATAGGACAGGGAGATGGACTCTTCCTGAAGCAAGATTTTTAAAAGTGAACACTAACAGATCCTCACGGGGGAACCCAAGAGAGGCAGGGATAGGTGGCATTGGGCGGGATAGCACTGAGAGTATTCGGTTTCTTTTCTAGAGATATAAAGGTTGCTATAAAAACAATTTAATGGAAGCTATGGCGATCCTAGAGGCAGTGAAATTATGTTGTCAATAGGAATACTTCAATGTTATTTGCGAATCGGATTCACAAGTGGTGATCAATTTACTTAATAATCGTAACACTAGTAAGGGTGACTGGCATTTAAATTTTATTGTTCAGCAAATTAAACATTATAGTACTTCTTTTAATTCTATTTCTTTCCAACACATTCCCTATGAGTGGAATGATGTTGCGGACTCCTTTGCCAAGTGGGCCTTAGAGTACGGCTCCGCTTGGAACATTACCGATCTAAGAACGCTCCCGTTGGATTTGCATCAAAAACTGGTTCATTTGGTGGACCAGGAGAAAGTCTTGTAACTAGTTTTTTCATTTTGTGCTTAATAAATTTTTACCCCCTTTTAGTTTTTAAAAAAAAAAATTGGTTCATTATCAAATTAGAGAGTTTAGGAGAGCCTGAGGAAGGAAAGAATGAGCTTAGAAAATGAGGAGAGATTGGTTTAGGAAGGAGTTATCTTGCTTCAAATAATTTTAGAATATCTCCTTTATGTAGAGTCAAGTGGTGGAGATAAGGTAGGATTTCATTTCAACCATGCATGTTTCATTTTATTGTTTTAAATAAAAATATATATTTCCTTCTTGCCTTGTGCATTCAATAGGATGTATGGCCACTTGGATTACCCTATTTTCTTTTTGTTTTCCATGGTTGATCTTATGACCACCATGATTTTTTTTGTTTCCTATTTTGGTTTTGAGATACATAATCCATCCATGTTTTTTGGTTGTTTTTAAAACCTATGTTTTTCTTAAATTTGTACAATTATGTTGTCTAAATGATCTTTGATTGGTTACATAGTATGTGTTGTCATTATTAAGATTTGAACAAGGTGAAAAGTTCCAAGTCTAGTAAGAAAATCTAATGCGTAGGGTTTATAATGGAAATAATCATGTTTCCAAGTTCCTCCCATGGCAAAGAATAAGGGTTTGGGCAAGGAAGGCACTCAAAATTCCTCCTTATCCCACCCCATAGTGTGGAGAGTGAAACTTCTCATCTACATTGGGTGAATTTAGAGTATTGATAAGTATTGTATTGTATAATTTAATATGAGTGCTATTTTATTGATGTTATGTGGGTTTTTGTTTAGGGTAAATATGAAATCTTCTTATTTTAATCAAAATTTTAATTGAGAATCCTAGATATACATTTTGGTTGTGATTGTTACATTTACATTACGCACCTCTTTCTTTGCTTATATTACCTATTGGATGGTAGAGCCTAATCTTATTATAATGTATAGTTATATATATGGGGGTATGCGAGGGAAGCCAGGCAGGGTAGGTAGGGTTCCTCCCACTATGGTCACCTACATGGAGCCCCCCCTAGTGGGGATTCAGGGGTAGTGCACTTAAAGCAAAATTTTTGGGAAAAATGCATTGTAAAATATTGTAGTTTCATAGTAAATCTAGACCATTCACTATTATGTCATAGATCTAATGGTAGAAATTATGTTGTTGAATTTTTACCCTAATATATAACCCTCCTTTGATATTATGGAATTGTAATCATGATGGCACAATGTGTGTGTGAGTGAAGACAAGATTACAGTGGATGTATTGCAGGTTTATCCCTTCATTTGTTAGACTGAATAAGAGAAAAAATGGTTGTTTCTCTGTGGATGTAGCCCATATTGGGTGAACCAAATTAAATTTTTGTCTCTCTTGTATTGTATTTTATGAATTTTATTTATGTCTTTATTTCATTAATATTACTCTATGTTCTATATTCCTAACAACTAGTATCAAATTCAAAGGTTTATTTGGCGAATAAACTCACAGGAAAAGAGGGTTCTTGGTTTGAGTAGGAGCAATGGTAGAATAAATAAAGTATAAGGTCAAGAAGTTCAATGGAAAAAAATACCATCTATGGAAGATGCAAATGGAGGAATATCTATATCATAAGGATATTTTCCTACCATTGAGATGAATTGCAAAGAATTCAATGACTATGAAGGATGAAAATGGGAGGTTCTTGATAGAAAGGCACTAGGAACAATATGACTATGCCTATCAACATTGGTGGCCTTCAATATTTAAAAAACATATATAATAGAGGATGTGATAAAGTCATTAGATATAGTGTATGAAAAACCCTCATCCTGTAACAAGGTATTTTTATGAAGCATTATTTAATATGGATATGTCAAAAGGTGGATCTATTGTTGATCATTTAAATAAATTTAACATGGTCACAAATTAGTTAAGCTCTATAGGAGTAAAATTTGATGATGAGGTTAGGTATCTTTTGATTATGTGCTCATTGGAAAAAAATTGGAAGGGCTTCATCATGGATGTGAGTAATTCTATCTTTGGTTCAAACACTTTCAAGTTTGATAATGTTATTAGTGTTATTCTTAGTGATGAAATGTAATGTAATAGCATAGATGAGACATCATGTAATGCTTTAACTATGCATAATAGGGGAAGAGAAAATGATAGAGGAAAGGGCCCAAGGAATCATGAGAAGTCTAAGAAGGGAAGACTCAAATCTAGAGGAATTTTGGTGTGCTATATTTGTAGGAAGAAAGGATACTTGAAGAAAGATCATTGGTTTCAAAAAGGAAAATAAGGAGTTGGAAAACAAGATACCAATCAAGAAAAAAATGTAGTAGGTTATGTGTTGCAAGATGATTTAATCCTTTCATTAGATAATATTAATGATTATTTGGGTGTTAGATTCAAGGGCTTCATTTCATGATGCACCCCATAGGAAATGTTTTCAAGACTATGTTCAAGGTGATTTTAAATAGGTTTATTTGGGTGATGGTGAACCTTGTAAAATTATTGGAAAGGGTAAGATATAAATAAAATTATATAATGGAAAAAAATGGTTGCTAAAAAAGGTGAGGCATGTTTCTGAGTTGAGAAGAAATCTAAGTTTAGCAAGACAGCTGGGAAGTGAGGGATGTACAATTACATTTATTGAAAATTCATGGAAGGTCACTAAAGGATCAATGATAATAGAAAAAGGAATGAATATAGGTACATTATATTTATCTATTGGTAATGTCAACTCTTCTATTCCTTTATATTTTATAGAAATGGATATAAAATTATGGCACCACGTACTTGGGCACATGAGTGAGAAGTGCATGCAAAATCTCCACTCAAAGAATTTTTTGCTAGATTTGGAGAAGGTGGATTTGGATTTTTGTGAGCATTGTGTGTTTGAAAAATAAAAGAGATTCAAATTTTTTAGAGTTAAGAAGACAAAGAAGGATGAAAAGTTAGAGCTTATGCATACAGATGTACAGGGAATAACTCAGGTATCATCATTTGGTGGCTCTTCTTATTATGTTATTTTTATTGATGATGCAACTAGAAAAACTTGGGTTTATTGCATATGGAAAAAATGATGTTTTTGATACTTTTAATAAATGGAAAGCTTTAGTTGAGAATGAGATAAGAAATAATTTGAAGTGTGTCAAATCAGATAATGGATGTGAATACTTGAGTAAGGATTTTGATAATTATTTTTCATCCCATGAGATTTTTAGGGAGAAGACAGTTCCAAGAACACCACAAAAAAATGGTGTGTCAAAAAGGATGAACAAGACAATCATGGAGCATGCAAGGAGCATGAGATTGTATGTAGGGTTTCCCTTATAGTTTTAGGAAAATGTTGTGAATACTATTATTTACTTAATAAATAAAGGGCCTTCAAGTCCTTTGGATGGTGGTATTATAGATGAAGCATGGATAGGAAAAAAGGTAGACTCTTCCTTTTTAAATAATTGTGGTTGTGAAGTATTTGTCCATATTAATAAATAAATTAGAACCAAGATTGAAGAAAAATCCAAGAAATGTAATTTTATTGGATATTAAGTTAATGATTTTGGTTATCATTTATGAGATTTTGAAAATCACAAAATTGTTAGGAGTAGAGATGTGATCTTTAATGAGAAGGTCATGTACAAAGATCATTTACAAGAAAATAAACAATAAAATCCAAATAGAGAGTATGCATTACTTGATGAAATCATTGGAAATAAAATTCAAAAGTGCCAAATAATTAGAATGTCCAACAACTAAAACAATAACAATTACCTCAAAATCCTTAAAGTATAACTAGAAGATCTACTGGAGTAAGTAGACTCCCTAAATAATACTCTCCTTCACTTTATTATTTATTAGTGACTAATGGTGGTGAGTCAGAAAGTTATAAAAAAGTAATGCAGCTAGAAACCAGAAAGAAGTAAGAACAAGGCATGGAAGAGGAGATCGACTCCTTGGGACATAACCAAACTTAGGATTTGGTTCAATTACTTGTAGGTAAAATAGCATTGCATAATAAATGGGTTTATATGTTTGTATCAAAAATAGGTGCAAGGCCAGACTTGTTGTAAAGGGATTTGCACAAAATAAAGGTATAGATTTTGTGTAAATATTTTCTCTAGTTTTTAAAATGACTTCTATAAGAATTATTTTAAGTTTGGTAGTAGTATAATATTTTCACCTTGAAAAGTTAGATGTGAATACTGCTTTCCTTCATGATAACTCAGAGGAGGAAATATATATGGAGCATCTATGGGGATATGAAGTCAAAGGTAAGGAAAAAATGGTGTGTAGGTTGAAGAAGAGTTTGTATGGCCTAAAGCAAGCTCCAAGGTAGTGGTATTTAAAATTTGACATATTTATGATAGCAAAAGGTTGTATTAGATGTTATTTTGACCACTATTTTTATTTTAAGAGATTAGATAATAATAACTATATTATATTTTTATTATATGTACATGACATACTTGTTGCAGGGTCTAACAAGTAGGATATAAATAAGTTTAAAAAAATACTAGAAAATTCATTTACAATGAAGGATTTGGGTGCTATAAAACAAATCCTTGGTATAAGAATAATAAGAGATAGGAAAAATAAGAAGTTGACATTTTCTCAAGACGATTACATCAAGAAGGTGTTAGTCAAGTTCAATATGCAAGATGTAAAACCAATGAGTACACCTTTTGGAGGGTACTTCAAATTAAGTAAGGAATAATGCCCTAAAACATAGGAAGAAATAAATTACATGTGAAAAGTGCCCTATGATTTAGTAGTTATAAGTTTAATGTATGCTATGGTGTGCATGAGACCATACATTGCTCATATAGTGGGAGTTGGCAACAGGTTTATGAATAATTTAGGAAAGGAGCACTAGGATGCAATCAAATGGATTCTCAAGTACTTGAGAGGGGGCACTAATATATAATTGTGCTATTAAGGTTCATATGTTACCTTAAAAGGATATGTTGATGTAGACATGGATAGAGATTTAGATGGTAGGAGGAGCACAATAGATTATGTATTCATTGTTGGTGACACAATAGTTAGCTGGATGTCAAAATTATAGAAGATAGTTGCTTTGTAAACTATCAAGGTAGAGTATGTTGTAGTTATAAAAGTAACTAAGGAGATGATATAGATGCAATAGTTCATATAATATTTAAGGAAAAATCATGAATATTTTAGGTTTTATAGTAATATCTAGAGTGTTATTCATTTAGCAAAAAACTCAGCATTCCACTCAAAAAATAAAATATACAACTAAGGTATCACTTCACTCATTCAATTTTGGAGGATGGTCAACTGAAGTTGGAAAATAACCATATGAGTCATAATCCTATAGATATGCTAACAAAGGTAGTCATAAAGGAGAATATGGAGAGTTATTTAGCTTTAATAGGTCTTTAGGGATAATAAGTAAGATGAGAAACATTCTAGAGTCAAAGTTCAAAGAAAATTCCAAGGAAGAATTGTAGTGGTGTTGTAGCAATCAGTCTCCAAGTGGGAGGTTGTTGGATGGTGGAGCTTGATCTTATTAAAATGCCTTGTTCCCAATGAGGGGGTGTGGGGGGTCTTGACCCCCCATTATGGTTGCCATGGTGGTAGATATAATGGTGGAAATTATGTTGGTACATTTTTGCCTTAATATGTAACCCTCCTTTGATATGAGGGCATTGTAATCATGCTGGCACATTATTTTTGTGAGTGAAGAGGAGATTGTAAAGGATGTATTACAGATTTGTCCCTTCATTTTTTGGATTGAATGAGAGAATAATTGGTTATTTCTATGTGGACATAACCCATATTGGGTGATCCATGTTAAATCTATGTCTCTCTTGTATTGGGTGATCCACATTAAATATGTGTTCTCTTGTATTGTGTTTTATACATTTTATTTTTATCTTTATTTAATTAATATTGATCTACATTCTATATTCCTAACATTACCTTACCTTGAACCATTGGTGTCATGTATGCTCAAAGTTGGGATATCTAGGCTATAAGGTGCTTAGGGGAGCCTCCTATGATGGAAAAAGGATGGGAGGTGAGTCCCTTCTTGTCTTAGCCTTGTTGGTGTATTTTGAATCTTAATTGAAGACTACTTTACTTGCAAGTGTTGTAAAATTTAAAACAAATGATTATGGTATTTTTAAATTTATTTGAATGAAATATTAATTTTTATCTATTATGGGAGATAAGAAACGAAATTAGATGTAAAGATTATGATTTTTCATGCATTATAGTCTCATTGAATCTCTAGTGGAATAAAGAAGAAAGAGAAAATTTAATAAAAGAAAATTTTTATGCTTTAAAATTTAATTTGAAAATTTGGTATGAACAATGTCATTTGTTGTTTTCCACAATATTTCAAAAATAAAAATAAAAAATTTATTTCATATTTGTTACTTTGCATGTATTTTGTTAATCTCAATAAGGGCTTATTGCATTTAACCAATTTTTATTAAAAAAATTAAATTTATAAATTTTTCCCAAATTTAATCTCAAAAAAATGGGTTTCATCAAAATTATACTACCTTTTGATAGTTATTTTTTTGAGTTATGGTTTAATTGTTCAATTTTTGTAATCAGATTATTATTGCTCATAAAACATTCCCCATTTTTAGTTGAAGATCAAGACCCTATTTTCTTGTCTGATCTTTATCCCTTGGGAGTTTTTGGTCGCTTGACCATTTGATCCCTTTATTAAATTTTCCCAAGTCTAAAGGTCTTGACTGTCTTAACTTTTTTTAAATCGTATTTTAAAATGCTTGAAAAATAACATTTTAAAATGCTTGAAAAATCACATTTTAAAATTCTTGAAAAATCCCCTTTTGGGGAAAATTTAACTTAGACTTATGTAAATTATCTAAATTTTTTAGAGTCTTATGTGTCTTTCCCTTATAAATCTAACCCATTTCTACTTTGGTTCAATGAGAATTGGCTAAATGATTGTTTCAATTTCAACTTAGTCATTTTTGGTGAATGGGCCTAATCTAACAAGGGTTTTTCTAAAAGGGCTAATTTATTTCACTAAATTATCCTTCTTTTCAATCCATTTATGCTTCAATATTCTCTAAATTAGCTAAGTTTTTTCTTATGTTCAACTTTTACCTTAGTCAATTTTATTTAAATGGTCAAAATTTGCTTTGAAAATGGATTTGAATTCATTTCAAATTTCTTCCTCTTTGCTAAGTTTATCTTCCTTATTTATTTTATTTTACAAACTTAATTGTTTACTTTTATAAATAAAAAAACATTGATTATGCTCTTTTGGCTTTTTCCCATAGGCACCCAGAGTATTTATTGTGCCACATGGTGATCTTTCATGGCCCCAACGGCTCTAACCCATTCAAAAGGGGTATTTGACACTTAAATGATTCTCAAAATTTATCCTAGAGCCACATGCCAAATTTATAGTTATTAAATACTTAGCCAATTCTTCAAAAATTTCTTAGAACCACATGGTATCTTTCCACCACTTCACAAGACTTAAACATTTCAAACATGCCTAAAAGTATTCAACTCTCTAGGTTAATGGGATGCTCCCAAGTGGCATGATCCTAGTAACTTGCTTCCCTGGGTGACTCTATACATAATGAAATACTTCAAGTGAGTGGATTAGTGGGATGATGCCAAGTGGCATGATCTTAGTGACCTATTAACCTAAGTGGTTTATGCAGTCTAGAAACACATCAGATCCCCAAGTGAGTGAGATGATGCCACATGGTGAAATCCTACTTTATCACAACCAAAATACAATTAATGCATATCAAGTCAAAGTCTAATAATGGAAGATCATGGAACATCCATGTATCATAATCCTAACGATAGTGGACATGTTGGAGATGATGTCAGCAAGGCATGAACTTCAATTTGATAGCCATCTAGCTTGCCAAAACTGTTAGAAGAAGAGATGGGATTATGCATTCAATTTAATGGTAAAATAAAGTTACATCTTGGCAATGTGGTCATAAAAAACATAGTTAAAAGTAAAATAGTTATCATGATAAGCATATTTGAACATAAATACTATAGACCTAAGTGAAAAATTAATAGACACTAGATCATGGCAAGGACATAATAAAAAAGAGTGTTGTCTTGAGGAAGCATGGGGATTTGGTCCCAACTATAAAGAACATGGCTCAGCTTTAATCTATTAGATGTAAAATAGGAGTTACAACCACTAGAAGTGGAATTAAATGTATAATCAACAAGAAAACTACCCATGAAAAAATGTTAAGATAGAATGTCACATAGAGATGATAGAGGTGGAAAAATCTAGTGTGAATTTAATTATTGACAATTATGAAGACCATGGTGTGCATGTTTGGGAGAATTTATTAGGACACTAAGGATAAATCCACCTTAAAGAAGAGTTTTATCTACTACAAGGATGTGTATTCACAAGTCTGAATGGAAATCCAAGGTCATTTAAAACCACTTTGAACTAAATTTGGACAATGTAATTTAATTCCATGTTGACAAAATCATGGTGCCCTATATAAGTTTTCAACTACATTTTTGAATCTACATTAAATACTCAATTACTTCTATAGTCAAATTTGGGTGTCCCTAAAATTTTCATCTTTATTTGGTCTCCTATAAGTATTATTTCAAAATTGTATCTCAATTATAACTCTTTTTTTAATTGTAAAAGAGACATAGAGAAACATACACTTTCTTTTTATGATAATGTATAGCTTTCTAGATTAGTTTCTCTTCTTTACCTTTTCTGAGTTTTTATATTGTTAAGGGAATTTTGTATCTAAATGATTGTTTAGGAACTAAAATTTGTTAATCAAAAATGAAAACCTTGATATTTAAAGACTATTGGGATTGTGTGTGGATATTTTCCTATGCATGTTATATGGTGGTTGTGCCCTTTCATTTTCATATTAACTCTTCCATAAACTCTTGCACCATATTTAATTAGATTTTTTCTAGGTCTAACTCAACCAAATATTGGTTTAATAAAGCTCATTCAATTATAAATCTTATCTTTATTTCATGGCAATAGGCTCTCTTTATCTTTACTATTACTCTTTCACATTTTCTTTTAAAAAGTGTGTTAGCTTAGATACTTGTTATCAACAAAACAAATTTTCAATTAAAATTTTATCTTGATTGATATTTCATATATGACACAAATTAATTTTATCTTGATTAACACCATTGTATCATTGTTTCATATATGAATGTGTTAATCTAGTAGAAAAATAATTTGTGTCTTTTATATGCAAGTCTAACAAAGTCTGATTTCTAGCTGAGGTTGAACCTTAAAAATATTGACAAGAAAGTATGTAGCCTTCTAATGAATGTCTTAATCAAAGAAACCTACACCTTAATTCCTAAAATAGGACCCTTAAAATGAATATTCCACATCAGCCAATTTAGTGAAGACTAGTTTACTAAGACTTGGTACATTTATACCTTGGGAAAGTATTTTCCTTGTAGGATCTTCTTCCTTTTAGGAGAGGCATGACCTAACAAACCCTACCTATTGTTGACTATGTAAAAACACATCTCAACATATTTGGTGCTAGGAGGGCACATGAACCATGCATTGAGTTTGAAACCAAATTTTGAACTAAGATTTTTTATAAACCTTCAATTCCACTAAGCTAAACCATCTCTTAAGATATAAGTTAGAAAGATAATCACTCGATCAAATTTTGACATGGATAACTCTAAGCTCTTATAACTTAATAACCATAGTATACCAAATAAAAGAGATAAAAAAAGAAAAGAAAAGGCTAAGCCCATTCAATCATCTATTAATTCACTAATAACTATGACTACTCTTTTTGTTAATCCATTTATTATCCCCCAATATTTAATAATAGCCAATCCTATGGTTTGGCTTGGGAATAGAGGTTATTTCCCTTTGGATGTCCTAGGGATAGCTCATGATCTACCCAAAAATCTAAATAAGTTTTGTCCTAAGTTTATACTAACAAGTGTCTAAATAATAGAGGAACAAGCCTTTAAGGATGCACTAATTAGAATGTAGGTTTAACACGAGGATGTTGCCTATGGATTGTTTCCATACTCCTTAGGGAAAATTGTGTATGCCTAGTATGTAGGGATACTTCATGGGTATATTAATTCTTGTTTAGATTTAGAAAATGTGTTTGTGAACCATTTTAGACTCCCCATTGACCTTGCTATCTTCTATCACCATTTTGTTACTATAAGGAGGGAACACAATGATCTAATGAGTGTATTTAATGCTCGATTCCATAAGCTATAAAAAAGACTCAAATCATCTTACATATTAGCAAAAGGTCCTCAAATCTAGACATATTTAAAATCTTTTGATCCATTGACTTCAATGTTTTTGAGGAGAACCCTAGCTATACTTGCCATTTTATCCTTAGCTTATAACAAAGTGATAAATATAGAGAACCAAATGGGTATAGTTCATGAGATTTACCATCCTAAGATAACCAAGGGCATATGATCATATCCCTTTGTTAAATTAGATCATTATATAGAATACTCCACTCATGAATTCCATCTCAAGTATTATGTATGGTATCTCAGGCTTAGTGTATGCTCCAACTCCCATGAACTACATGCCTAGTGGTATGTCCCATATTCCTCCCAATCATATAGTTACCTAAGTGAATAATCAATATTTGGTCCCAATACAAATATTATCACATCAATAACTAGTGGGTATACTACATCTATAGTCACTTGCTAATAATTATCATAACCATATTCCCACTATTACTCCTATGTTATTAAATGTAGTTGCACCTATGACTAGTCTGTAACATCAAGTAACAAGTGAAACCAACACTATCCTAGATCCTAAAGTAGGAAATTTGAGATAAATGGTCCAAAGATTATCAAATTATATGGTTAACATGAAAGGGTAAGGACCTAATAATGTAAATCATAATGAAAATTGATGACCTCATGGTATAAATTTCAATTTATAGAGGCCTAATATGAAATGGAATACTAGATCCAATAATGGAAATGTGCCTAGGCCTCTCGACAATAACAATTAGAATAGAAACAATTCTTCCCATTTTGTGAATCTCATGGACTTAACTATAAACACTTGGTGTAGAGTACACAACATGACTGACCATGTAGAGATAATTATGCTAAGTTTATATCTACCTCAAACATCTTCCAAAAGGAGATGGAAAACATGGAAATTGTGGTTACTCCTGATGAAATTTAAAACTGAGATGGAGGGAACTTAGGCACAACTTTAGTATTAGAAACATATGATTTTTCTTTTGAGGATGACATTGAACCCAAAGAAATTATAGATGATGTCCACAAATTTACATAGTTCTAAAGAGGGAATAATTACTAATTGAGGAGTAAATAAACCAACCCATTAACCACCTCTACACCTTTGAAGAATAATCTTGTCCCACCTGATGTAAATTCAAGTAATAATACTCATCAACCTAAATTAGCTTCCACATCTTATCATCCTAATAATTATGCTACATATACCCTAGATGGAAAATAACAAGAAAAGCTTAAACTCAACTATAATATCATTGAAGATGTCAAAAAGACTAAAGCTAATATTACTATGTTTGATTTACTTCAAATTTATAATCAAGGAGAAATTATTTTGAAATATTCTTCTAATATTAAGGGGAAATAATATGCTAAAAAAATTTATGCACATATTACTCTTTATAAGAAGACTGAAACTCCTCCATTCTTCTTAATAGTCATAATATTTGGAAAAAATTACATAATTTATTAGTTGATTTATGTGCCTTTAGGAATTTCATGCCTTCTATTATTTTCTAATAATTAGTACTTACACTTACAAATTCAAATTTAAAGGTTGTCCAATTGGAAAACACAAAGATGAAAGTATTAGGGTAAATGCATCGTATACACTTGCAATTGGCCTCATATCTAAGGATGAAATAACTCATTGATATAGAAGTGGTGGATATCCTAGATGCTTATGGCATGTTATTGAGATGAGATTGGTCAAGAACATTGAATGGTTACATGGTAACTCAATTTAGCCATATGTGGCTACCATGGAATATTTTTCCCAACTAGATCAAAATTATACAAGAACCAAATATTATATATATGATCATTGAGCATAAATAAACAAACAAGATCTTCCATGACCAATTAGAAATGGGAGTTTACTCACATGATAAATAATAATTAATCTACAATAACCTCTCTATTAACATGCTCAGTGTGCAACAAAGTTTAAAATTGGAAGAGTTAGACTGGTTGGATGAGAAGGAATTATATAATGCCCCTAAATTAATCTCATTTAAGAATGTTTCTATAGCATGTGAAAATTTGAACATAGTGATAATAAAAAATGAAGAGTTTTAATGCTCTCCTTAAAATGAAATAACAATTATGGATAACTATATCATTACTTCTCATAAAAGATAATTATCCATAGCATCTCTATTATCTAAAAGACTTAGAATTTTATCAATTAAAGATGAAGACACGAGGCTAGACATTCCTAAATATATCACCTCATGATCTTATAATGAGGAAAGGATAAATATAAATACCCCTAGGCCTACCCATTTCACAAATAATCTAGATGAAAGACATTCACTAACTTAAAGGTAGAACACATATTTAATTAAGGATGATAAAATGCACCAAAAAGTGAACATTGTAGTGATTTTTCCTTTACATAGATCATCAACATGTATAGTAGAATCTAATCTGTGGATAGTAAAGTTTAATGAATATAAATCCAAAAGTGGTTGTGGTGATAGAGTATAATAAATTAATCCAAGAGGGAAATATTATCTAGATGCATATTGCTTACAATTTTTTTATACAAAAAATTTGACTGAGTATGAGGTGTTATTCCATGGACTATAGTTCACCATGGGAAAGAAGGTGAAAAACATTAAGGTGTTGGGAGACTCTCAATTAGTGATTAGACAAGTAAGGATCCAATACACATTAATGAATTTTTATTTATCTATATACCATAGCTAGGTTTGGAATCTGATAGAATATTTTTATGCATTTGACATTCAAACCCTACCTAGATAAAATAACTACATAGTAGATGCACTGGCTACTACTATAAGTACTCTTGATCCAGTTGTTAATTCAAGGATGAGGAGATTCTTAGTAGAGTTAGTACTTACCCATTCATTCCCATATAATATTAACAATTTACAATTCTTCAATGATGACCATCACATATTAGACTTCATCATAAATATTGAAGTATTTTCTAGTCAAATTATTGATGAATATGGTCAAGAAGACTTAAAATTGGATGAGAATGGGACAATGATTGTGAAGATAAAAAACATACCCAAGGGAATAGTATCACTTGAGAAGCTATTTGACATGGATTATCAAAATGAAAATGAAAAATTAACCCTTATTAAGGGAATGCAACATAAGAAATGTAATTTGGGTAATGAAAACGATGTGAAAAGTGTGCTTCTAGACACCACCTCTACCCCAAAGGAGAAACAAGATTTTGCACTAGCTCTCAAATAATTCAAAGATTTTGCATGCACTTATGAATATCTGAGGTTCTTAAACACTTATATATTGACACATAATATTCCCCTAAAGCCTTAAATCAAGCCCTTTAGGTAGAGACAAAGGCCTATAAATCCATTGCTAGAGCCACTAATTTTTTAAAGAAGTGTAGAAACTACTTGCATTAAATATCATCTTCCCAGTGAGACACTCTACATGGGTTGAAAACTTGGTGTTGGTGAGGAAGAAGAATAAGGAGATCATATTGTGTGTGGGTTTTTATAATTTAAGGAAAGCATTTGAAAAATAAAACTACCCCTTTCCCTCATTATATGAAGTTTTTAAAATCATGAATGGAGGATAAATGATGTCTTTATTGGATGGATATTCAAGGTATAACCAAGTAGTTGTCAACTATGAAGGCTAGATTAAGACAACTTACACAACCAAGTGGGGCACATTCACATACGATAGAATGCATTTTGGCTTGAATAATGTGGGTATTACCTTTTAAATGATAATGTACATTGAATTCAAATATATTATGGACAAGTGTATGATTGTGTATGGATGATCTGACAGTCTTCTCCAAAAGAAGGGCTGATCTTTCAAACAATTTGAGGAAAGTGTTACAACATTGTAGAAACTATGGGATTTCCTTAAACCAAAGAAATGTATATTTGGGGTTACTAAGGGAAGGATGTTAGGCCTTATCATTTAAGAGTGGGGTATATTAGTATACCTTGAGAGAGTATAAGTTATTCCAAAAGTCCCATTGCCTAGTACGAAGAAGGAATTGAAGTCTTTTTTTGGCAAGATTAACTTCATGAGGAAGTTCATATATGGATTTGTAGAGATAGTTATACCTATAAATAACATGCTCAATAAGGAAAATAAAATAAAGTGAACAATTGAAGAGTGATTATACTTCACCCAAATCAAAGAGGCAATTTTACATATCCAATGTTAATTATCCTTAATTACATGCAACCTTTTTATATTTTCTCTTCACTTCATAAAAATAAATTATTGTTATTTTGACATAAATAAAAGGGGATAGAGATGATAAAATTGTTTCATTTATGATCTCCCCTTTGAGGAATGAAAAATTAAGATACATTATGATGGATAAGTAGGCCTTTTCACTTATCAAGGTTATCAATAAATTCTAACATTACATACTATGTAGTAAAATATTTGATGTTTAACCTAACCTAGAAATGAAATCCATGTCAAAATAGAATGAGTTGAGTAAGTCAAAAGGTAAGTGGATGACTATCCTTCAAGAGTTTAATCTTGATATCCAATCATGATAATTGTGAGAGGATAGAAGCTAAACAAAATGATGGTTGAATTGAATCCATAAATCACTACATATTTGAAGACATTACCAATGATGATTGGTAAAAGGAAGTGGTTCACTACTTTATCAACAATGAGTCTCCCAGACATTTGAATTACATGTATAATAGAGTATTGTGTATGAAAAGTATCCACTTTATGATCAAATTAGGGGTGATCTATGGATGGAATTATGAAGGTTTTTATCTTAGGTGTATTAATATAGATGAATTAATAGGCATGATTAGTGATTTCCTTGAAAAATATGGGACTAGGCATGGATCAAAAAATTCTGCTACCCATGAAATATTGAGAGCTAGGTATTACTAGCCACACCTTTTTAAGATGCACATGAGCATGTCTAGAGTTTCCATAACATTTAAGTTACTACACATAGGGATTAGATTCCATTGATGTCCCTATTGATAGTGATTGAAGTTTGGAATTTTTTAAAGTGGGGACTAGACTTTGTGGGGAAATAAATGCAAATTCATCTACAAGCCACAAGTTTATCCTTACTACAACTGATTATTGCAATCATTAGGTTAAGGCTCAGCTATTTAAGAATTGTATAACTAACATAGCCATTCAATTTCTTTAGGAACACATCATCACAAGGTTTGGAATGCCTTTCATGTTGGTATGTGACAATGGACCTACCTTATCCTCTTTGTAATTCCTATAATGGACACACGACAATCAGGTAACCTTAAAATTCTCCCCTAATTATTATCTACAAGGGAATAGGATAGTTGAATCCATAAATAAGAATTTGATAAGTATAATTTAAAAGATATTGGAAAATAATCCTAAAAATTGGCATAATGAGTTGAAATTTATGTTATGGGTGGATAGGACTAGAATTAAAGCTACTCTAGGCACTTCCCCCTACCACCTAGTTTACAACTAAAACCCTATTTTTTTGGTCAACCTAAGGATCCCCACCTTTTTTATAAAGGATTAATTGGAAGTAGATGATTAGATAGAGTCTCACATTTTTAATATAATACACTTAGGTGAAAAATGTGATGCAACCTTGATTCATTTTAGTACATCAAGAGGTCATCAAATGTTTATTTCAAAAATGGTAAAAAAAAATGAAAGCATTTAGGATCTCTAACCTTGTCCTTATGTGGGACAAGGCTCATGAATAGAAGTGGAAACATAGAAAATTTGATGCCTTATGTCTAGGTCCTTATCTCATTTCTAAAATCTTGGGTGAGAATTCTTCCCACCTAAGGTGTCTAAATGATGAGGATATCCCATTTCCTATCAATAGATAATTTATTAAACACTAGTTCTAGGTGAACACCCTATAAATACTTTCTTATTTCTTTTCAATTTGTTGGTTTGTTTTTTTCCCATCCCTTATTTTAATTTAGGCTTGTTGTATTTTGTTTTAAAAATTTTGTTTTGTTTTTCTTTACTTGGTTTAGCCTCATTGCATCTATTTTTGGGTTAAACCTAATGTTTTGACCTGAGGCTTCCCTTGCTTGGTTTAAGGATAGTGAACCGATAGCTTGTGTGTGAACAACACAAATGGCATTCCTATGTGAAAAAATAATGTTTAAACCCTTGTTCAATTACTTTCATGAACTACTACATTTTCCTTATATGGTTATAATGCTCAAGGCCAATTATTTTAAATAGAACATATGAATTTAGAAAAAGTCTTCTTTTCCTATTTTAAAGATCATAAAATTCACATAGCATAAAACTTGAAGCATATTTCATCTCTAATTTTTTTAGCCTTTGTTTCAATTAACTATGAACTTAACAGTTATCATTTGACCCATGGCTTGGTCCCCAACCATATATGGATAAAAACAAAGCAAAATATCCTTTCAAAAGGAATGTGTAAATTATAAAATCTATAAATTTTACTTGAAAGGGTGATCTTGGAAACCTCCACCATAGGTTTTATGTCCTAGTTGGTAGTGGAACAAGGCCTTAGTAAGGGACCAAAGGTATCTCTGTTAGAGCTATAATTCTTGACTAGCAGTAGAGTAATGCCCATTCCATTTTCCCTCAGCCAAAATTATAGAATCCTTTCTCCTTTTTATGGTGCCATCAATTATACAAATCTTATTTATATTTTATTCTTGAAAGATAAATAAATTAATCACATAAACTCACACATTAATGGTATCTAGGTAGAATTATTATTTAGTATGTCATGTGTTGAAGCATAATTTCATGACTTCATGTTTTGATTTTGCTTTGGAAGATGGCTTGAAGATAATGGTTGTGTTTTAATGATAACTAGAAATTTTGGATTCTTGAGATACTCAGGGATATCTCCTAGTAGGATTGACCATTTATTATTGCTCACACAACACACCCCATTTTTAGTTAAATATGGGGACCCTCTTTTCTTGTCTAATATTTTTCCTTTGGAAATTTTTGGTGGTTTTTTCATTTGATCCCTTTATTAAATTTTCCTAAGTCTAAAGGTCTTGACATTTTTAAAATTACATTTTAAAAATGCTTGAAAAATCCCTTTTTGGGGAAAATTTGACTTAGACTTATGTAAATTATCTAACTTTTTAAGACTCTTCTGGGAAATTTCCCTTACCAATCTAGCCCATTTCTGCTTTGTTTTAGAGAGAATTGGCTAAGTGCTTATGATTTTTTTAATTTCAAATTAGTCATTTTTGGTAAATGGGCTTAATCTTGGAAAGGTTCTTCTAAAAAGGGATATAATATTCTACTAAATTATCCTATTTTGATCCATTTCTACTTCAATCTTCTCTAAATTGGATAAATGTTTGCTTAAGTTCAAATTTTGCCTTAGTCAATTTTATAAAAATGGTCAAAATCTAATTTCAAAATGGATTTTAATTCATTTAAAATGGATTCCTCTTTGATAATTTTATCTTCCTTATTTATTTTATTTTGAAAACTTATCCATTTGATTTGAATTACTAAACCATTTGTTTTTATAAATTAAAAATGTTGATTTTGCCCTTTTGGATTTTCACATAAACACCTAGAGTATTTATTATGCTACACGATGATATTTCATGACTCCTTATGACCCTAACCTATTCAAAAGGGGTTTTTATCACTTAGTTAATTCTCCAAATTTATCTTGAAACCACATGTCAAATTTCCACTTCTTTGAGACTTAGTCAATTATTTTAAAATTTTATGGATCCATATGACATCTTTATGTTGCTCCAAAATATTTAATCATTTCAAACTCACCCAAAATTATTCAACTCTCTAGATCATTTAGATACTTCCAACTAGAATGATCCCAATGACTAGTTATTCTAAGTGACTCTGTACACAACAAAATCATCTGAGAAAGTGGATGAGTAGGATGTTATCAAGTGGCATGATCCCAATAACCCACTTCCCCAAGCATTCCATGAAGTCACAAAATACATCAGATTCTTGGGTGAATGGGATGATGTTGCACGGTTAAATCCTACTTCACCATGGGCAAAAGATAATTAATGCATATTAAGACCAAGCTGAGTGATGAAAAACCCTAGAAAACCACATAACATGACCCTATTGATAGAGGAAATGTTATTGATGATGTCAGTAAGACCCATGCTTAAATTTAATGTTCATCTAACCCATCAAAACCATCAAAATAATATATGGGATTATGCATTCAATTCAATGAAAAAATCAAGTTGTATCTCAATAATGTGGTCATAAATAATGTAGTTAAATGTAAAATAGTTGGCACAATGAGCTTAGTTGAACACAAAGACTACATACCTAAGTAAAAAATTGATAGACACATATAGATCATGGAAAAGACATAATAGACAAGATCTTCATCTTAAGGAAGCATGGGGATTTGGTCTCAATTGCACATAACATGGCTCATCTTTAATTTGTTAAACACAAAATAGAAGGGGCAACCACCAAAAGTAGAATTAAATGTAGAATCAACAAGGTAGGTACCCATGGAAAAATGTCAAGATATAATGTCACCCGAAGCTGATAGAGGTGACCAAATAAAGTGTGAATTTAACTATTGACACTTATGAATACCATGGCATACACATTTTAGAGAAGGTAGAAGGACACTAAAGACAAATACATAATAAAGAAGATTTTTCTCTACTGTAAGGATGTGTATGTGCAAGTCTGAATAGTAGTTACAAGGCATTTTTAACCACTTCCAACTAAATTTGGCTGACATAATTTACTTCCATGTTGACAAAATCATGGTGCCCTATAGAAGTTATCAACTACAATTTTGAATCCACATTGGATATTTAGCTACTTATGCATTTAGATCTGGGCATCGCTAAAATTTTGATCTTTATTTGGTCTCCTATAATTATGAGTTCAAAATCCTTTCTCAAGGTTGGATCTCTGTAAATTGTAAAACAGACATAGATAACTAGACATTTTTTTTATGATTCTTTACAACTTTCTAGATTAGTTTTAATTCTCTACTTTTTTTCAGTTTTGTTATTTTTAAGGTAAATTTTTTAGTTAGATGATTATGTGGGCTCTAAAATTTGTTAATTAAAAATGAAAATATTGACATTTGAATACTATTGGGATTGTGTTTGGACATTTTCATGTGCATGTTCTATGGTGTTTGTGGCCTCTCATTCTCACAGTCTCTCTTTTCCAAACTCTATCACTATCTTTGGTTGGATTTGTGCTAGGTATAATTAAAAAAAATATATTTTTAATGGATTTCATTCAATTATACATCTCATATTGATCTTCATGGTAGAAGGCTCACTTTCTCTTTACTCTTACTCTTTTGCATTTTATTTTAAAAAGTGTGTTAGCTTAGAGACTTGGTGTCATCAAAATAAATATACAATTAAGGGTTTATCTTGCATGATATTTCATGTTATTTTATCACCATTGTAGCATTTTTGCATCTATGAATGTGGTAAAATAATAGAGAAATCAATTGTGCCTTTTATATTCAAGTCCAACAAAGTTTGATTTTTATTTGAGGTTGAACCTTAAAAGTACTATCAAGGAAGTATGTAGCCTCATAATGAATGTCTTAATCGAAGCAACTCACACCTTAATTCATAAAACATGCCCCTTAAAAGTAATATACCACATCAACCAACTTAGTAAAGACCAACATACCAAAACTTGTACATTTAGAGCTTGGGGAAACATTTTCTCATGGGATCATCTTTTTTTTAGGAGATATAGGACTTAACAAACCTTGCCTATTTTTGGTCATGTCAAAACACCTCTCACCAAAAATTACTATGTATACCCTTATTTTATTAATAAAACTAACAAATTTTATGTAGTTCTTATACACTTAAAACATGACCAAAAAAAGTACCCAGATAAATTTTAGATGAAAAATTATTATTTTTGTAACATGTTTCATTATTTTTAAATTTTGGGCTTAAGATTTGATCTCTATGATTTTTTTTTTAAATGTATTCTATAGGGTATTTTTTGTTACACATGCCCATAAAATATAGGTTAGTTCCCTTTCCATAGGGTAACCACTAAATTTGAGGTTGGTTTCTCATGTGATTTCAACCTCCATTAGTGTAAATAATTTTCTAATGGAAGTTTGGGGGTGGGGGGAAGGGGGAAATGGCCTATCCTTTACGTTACAAGCCCATGGTTAATGTCCATTGACAGTGGCTTAACCATGGAATTAATTTTTGTGGCCATCTTATGAAGGTTGGAAGTATTTCATTTTTTTAAAATGTTTAAATCAGAGAGTATTATAATGTTTAATATTTATTTCACTATGTTTTTTTATAAATTTATGTTGTGTTATGTTCTTAAAACCAAAACTTTCACAAGCCCTAAACCTATTTTGTATAATTAATAGAGGTAATGAAATACCTAGGGGTGGGGTGATTTGAGAGGAAGCCCCCCTCAATTTTTTTCCCTCTTTTACATGGAATAACTTTTAGGATATACAACATCATAGTTTTCACTATATGGTTCATTTGTTTAAGAGAGGTCATTTTTTACCTTTTTGATATTTGTGGGTCCCTAAAAGCCCTGAGATGGGTTGACATAAAAGTGAAACATATTTAAATTCTTATCCTCTACTACATTAAATAGAATTAAAATATTGAAACTTAAATTAAAAAGTATTTTCTTATTAAAACTAGTTTGGTAGCTATTAATGGTCATAGAGGAGTTTGAAGTTCCTAAATGCCTTTTCAAAAACTACAGGAGCATGAAACATTTTAGAGACATTCTGAGAAGATGGGTGCCTATATAACTAACCCAAGCATATTTTTATCAAGATACATTTTAAAAATTAAATGAAAAAGGAAAATTTTAAAAGCTTGGAGACTCCATTAATGGCAGTCATCTAAGAATGAATAAAGTGAAGAAGTATGACTATGGATAAGTCATACTCCAAAGCCTTCTTCCTCTTTCCAAAAATATGATATATAAACTTAAAAATTGATTTGTAGCCTTTAAATCCTTCCTTAAGTCTTTTTAGGTTTTTTTCATATTGACTTAAATTGATGGTCAAGATAGAAAGGATCCAATGGCTAAAATTGAGTGCTTCATCCTCAAGGAGCTAAGTAAGGACATTTTAGACCTATTTTGAGTTCATATGAGGATTAAAAGTCCTCCTTGCTAAACACTTTTCATAAAAGGCAAGTCAACTTAAAAATATATTTAAATTTCAACTTAAGGCACAAACCAGGTGTTTTGATTAGCTATAATATCCTAGGGTCCCATTTGAAACCCATTTTGAGTTACTATGAATTATTCTAGCTAGTAGTTGCTAAAACCCACCTATTTTTATATGAGTGTAAGTTTTATACGTTGGGGTTTTGGGTACTTCTAAGTTTTCTTATAGAGTTTTAGGCTTGTTTGAGACCCTATAGGTTGTTTAAAATAAGTAAAATCAACATGGTTATGTAGTAATCCTATATCCAAGTTTGTATTTCAATATTTCATTTAGGTATGTGAGTTTGTTTAGATTCAGTTCATGTCTCGTGCCATGAATATGGTTATCTAGTGGAAAATGTAGTTGTGTAGAATTTGTGTTGTACATTCTCAAAAAAAATTCCTTTTTATGTCATTTTAGTCATGCAATTTTTTTGGCATGATAATATAAACATGCTTTATTTCATAGTGGATAACTTGGTTTGATTTATATTAAGCATTATGGTATTATATTAAGCATAATTAAGTGGTCATTCATGTTTAATTTATATATTCATATAGGACTATGAATTTGTACTTTATATTCATTATCAATGGTAAGGAATTATTTTATAAACTTGCCTTAAATGTCGTGTTCTCATGGCATAGTTCTTATGATGAGCATGATGAGCCTTGTTCAATATAATTGCCAACTAATGGTGTTTATACCTTATTTATTTATGATAATTTTGATATAATATTTGAATACTCTTTTCAATTATTTTACCTTCATCTAGGATAAATTTTATCTAATCTCAAATGAAGAATGCTTTGTCCTTGAATCTACTTAGATATATAATATTTATCGATTATGTCCATGGCTATAAATATATAAGTTGACTACAATGGATGATAACCATGTTGAATAATATTTAATGAGATAGTAATTTTGTGAATATTTTGAAGGGCCTTCAAGAAAATGGATACCATGTTCCTTATCTTGCACTATCCTATCAATTTAAATTATAAAATAACTATGATAGGCTCTATATGATTTCAATGCTTGGTCAAGAGTAACTAATATTAGATCATGAGTGGGATAATTAAGTTCATGTTTTTTAAAATTCCATGAATTCTAAATAATTCATATCCTATATTTCATAAGCAATCACCAAAGCATTCTTTATAGGCATCAATGAAAATTTTAAATTCTATCTTGGGATTTGACACTTGAAGAATTGGTGCACAAGTAAAAGATTTATTTAGGTGTTGAAATGTAATCTAACACTTTGAATTCCACTCAAAATTCTTTCCATTTCACTAAATAGAATTGATTGTGTTGGAAACCTTAGATATGTTCTTAAGGAACCTCCTATAGTTACTGGCTAATCCCATAAAAATTGTCACCTTAACAACACGATTTGGGTGTGTCCATTCTAAAATATCTCTAATATTAGTAAGATCTATCATTATCTCATAATATAAAATAAATATCCTAAGTAGCATATATTTTATTGGAAGAATGATCACTTGTAAAAAATCTTATATAACTTATGCTCACATAATTGCTGAAGCAAAATTTTCAAACTATTTTCATGCTCTTCCTATTTTTTATAATAAATCAATATTTCATTTATGATAAAAATAAAAAATGATCCGTAAAAGCATGGATCATGTGATTCATTATGCTCATGAAATTATAATAAGATTTGTTCAAGCCAAATAGTATTACGATGAACTCATAGTGCCCATATATTTTTCTAAGGGAAGTCTTAGGCACATATTATTCCTTGAGCATAAGCTAATGACAACCGTATATAATTTAAATTTTTGAAAACACATTTTATCCTATAATTTTTAAAAAATAATCATTTATTGTTAAAAAATAATAAGTGTTCCTAATGGTGGATATAATTAGCATTTGATAGTCTACACAAAAACAAAGAGTCCTTTGTTTTTTATTAATAAATATTATTGGTGCACCTTAAAAATATATAATAATATGGATAAGACATATATAAAAAATATTTTAGTTAAAATTTAAATTATTCATACTCTCTATTTTTTATCTTCTAGTGTGCCTTAGAAATGGGTTTCATTCCAAGGGTCAAGTCAATGAAAAAATTAAACTTTTGTTATGGAGGCATCCTTGACAACTCATTAGAGAACACATATTGAAATTTATAAAAAATTATATGGTCCTAAAGGTTATTTTTTGGGTCACATTATATCTAATAAATATGATATAGAAACATATTACACCTTTTATTCACCAATTTCTTTTCCTACTCAATTAATATAGATATGGCTATCACTAGTCTAATGAATCTTCACAAAATTACAGGTTTTCCAAGATCGTCTAGCACTTATATCATATTAATAAAAAATAAAACTTAAAATTTTATGGCCCATACTACTCCATGCCCAAAATAGTATCATGATAACCCATATTGGCTACATGAAGATCCATAAGAATCTTTATTTTTTTAAATTAAATTCAGCACTCTTAACAAACATGTCAAACCTGAACTCAGCCAACATGCTCTCATTACACAAATAATTTATGTTAAATTTACTATTGTTTAAGGATTTAGAAGAAATTTAATTTTTTGTGGACATAAATAAGTTATAAAACTAAATTTGGTGCCCATAATACATACTTAATATCTCTATCATAACAGCCTATTATTTAATTTTCTTCTTATTAGCTACTACCAAAAAAAAAAAATTGTGGTTAGTTGGTTTCAACTTTAAGATGGATTTTTGTTTATAATGATCATATACACACCTCTAAAAATCACCTATAATATAATTCATTTATTGGTTTGAAAGTTGTTGTCTAAGCCTTACAATATACTAAGTTTTCTATTAATCATTCTTCATAAGAGGTTGGAATTTGGTTCCTTTCCTATGATCATTTATTTGAAAATAATAATTTTTATTGGCATTAGAAAAATTATTAAATCAATGAGATTCATTTAAAAATATTATATTTTGGAAACTTTGGTTTTCTTTAATGATAACTTAGCTGAATTTAATTCATTTCTTTCTAACTTACTATTCCTTTTCTCCTCTACCATAATGGAAGCTTTACTTAATTGGGATAAATTATTTAGTCTCGCCAATTTTTATGCATACATCAAGTTATTATTTAGATTATGAATAAAATTATTCACTTTCTTATTTCATGTAATTAACATATATTAATAAAATCATAAAATTTACTTTGTATTCTACTATAGAGGAGGTTCATTGGTGCAATGAATGAAATTGTATTAGCTTTTAATCTTTATGTTGTGTAGACATATTTTTTTTACAAAATATCTTACTCAAAAATTTCCATATAGGTTCCAAATTTTTAAACCTAATTTGGAATAATAGCCAAAATTAATATAATTAAGGGTAAAACATATTAATAAATCCATACACATTGAATAGTGTAAATCCCTAGGTTTTCCTTTAGGGTTTCATGTTTTAGCATTAGGGTTTTATTTTTAGATCTAATTTCTAATTAGTATTTAATAATACACATTAATTATGGCCATATTTAATGAACATTATTTGTTACCACGTGTAACAAATTTAATATTTCATATTTTTATACATGGATAGTATATATTCTTTGGATAAATCATATATACAAATGGGTAATAAAGATCAAATATAAACTCACTAAAAAGGCTAAATTTATTAATGAACAATCCCAAGCCTTCCTTAAATCCTATTTTTTTAATGTCCAATTTGATATGCCTATTGTTACTACAATATTCCAAATGGTATGCATGAATACCTTTATTACTCCTCCCCTAGGACCTCAAGGTTATAATAAATACCTTCCCGCTCCCATTATTAATGAAGGTAGGTAACATGTTCCTCCTCAACCCCTTCCATTTCCTAAAATATAGGACAGCCAACCTAAAGGTTATGACATCATCAATCAATTAAATAATACTTATGCTAATATTTTTATGTTGGATTTACTCAAAATATCAATAACCTACAAATATATATTATACAAGGCATTGTAAGAAATAACTTTACGTAGTGATATACAACCTACGTCATTTACTTTGATTATAAGTAAATTCAAGAAGAACAATAGATTCATCACTTTTGAAAAATAATATTTACCCAAAAATAACATAATAGAGAAAAAAAATCCATTATTCATTCAAGTTAAAGTATAACACAACTTGATTAAGCATGTATTGGTAGATAATGGTTCCAAATTGAATATTTATAACACTACCTCATTATAGTTATTGGGTATCAACATGGATTCTATTCAAATATTAGATAAGAGCATAAAATTATTTTACAAAACTCTACTTAAAATAATTAGAACCATCTCATTGGATTTGATACTAGGTCCCAAGATAGTACCTACCATGTTATGCCAAATCATCTACATTAAAATTTACTTTTGGGATGACCATGGATACATGTTATGGAATAATACCATTGGAATTACATAAATGTATCCAACATATGTATGAAGGTTATTCCTATTATGAACCAACATATGATGATCCTTTCAGATATTTCAAAATCACCTAAGCTATTATTGAAGATAAATCACAATCATAGTTGGAGGATCATACTGTTATTTCTCCATCACATACCATTCTAATAATTAGATAGACACATGTGAGGTGTGGGAATAAAGTACAAAAAAATACAAAGAAATAATTATAACACAACAATCTACTATATAACAAAAACCACAAGCTAATAAGGAATAACTACAAACTATACCCAATATTTTTTTACTAATGAGATCAAAATATCAAGATGGCATGGTTATATAATATTTATAATAGTGAGGATGAAGATGTCAACATGTCATATATGACATATGATCATATATGAAATTTAAAATTCAATCCTTTATAATAATACTTATCTCATACTATATTGACACATGTTGGCTTTGGAACATATCAAGATGATTTATATATAATAGAGAAGGATAAATATGAAATTTTATGGAGACAAAATATTTTAAGGCCAAAGGAAAGGAAACAATGATATATCATGATTATATCTTAAATATGAAGAGTATTTACAATACCATCACACACCAAATACAACCAATATTAAACACCAACAAGCCTTAGATAAAGAAGGAATCATATAAATAAATGAGTAATGTGTAGATGATAGATTATAAGACTCTAACACCATTAAAAGTTATGAATCTTTAAGATATACCAAACACAATATTACATCTACTATACATTGGGTTGTGTAATTTATTTTAAATAACAAAGGTAATTTATAATGTGTTTATCATAGAATCATTGGACATGACACAAATCATTATAAATAATTGCAAAAATAGATTCATAAATACAAATATGAAGGTATTTTTAGGATTTTAAAACACCAATAGGAAAAAATAGCATCAATCCCAATAAAGGTTCCATCTACAAAAAAAATGACCAACAAACATCCTCAACAATATTCATTAACTATAACTATCTTTATTCATGGAAAATATTACAAAAACATTCAAATCGATGATAACAAATGACACACCATATGCAATGATATAGTTTTATAATAATTGGGACATGACATTACAAAGTTACAACATATGACATAGTGGCTAGGACCCCTTTGATATGTCATTATACCAATAGTTTGTGGACCAAAAGTGGTCAACCAATGTATATGGGTCATGCCTCCCAAATATATAGTACTATTTGCAATAGGCCATCAATGGATGAAACATATGTAGGCTACACTAGATTCAATAAATCAACATCTCAATATATAACATGGAGAAAGGATAATCATGTTTAAAAATTAAAGTGATACTTACCATTAAAAGGTACAATATTTAGAGATGACAAAGATCATAACACTGGACCAATTAGAACCAAAATAATAAGAAGCAATATGAATTTATAATCTCAAGGACAAGCCAATATATGTCAACTTGAATATTTATGAATATTACCTACTTTATATACATGATTCAAATTTAAAATATTATAAAAATACAAAAAATTAAATAAACAAAATATTAAAAAACTTTACAATATTCAAAAATCCAAAATCAAGGCCTGAGCATAATATGATTGACTTTTTACACTTTTTACATTTGTTATTTATCATGTGCTTGGTATGTGGCATATTATTTACATACACACATGAACTTTATGGTATTTAAGTGTTGTGTAGGGCATACAAGTTACACATAGACATATAGATGTTGATTTTCCCTCTACTTAGTGGTCATGCCAATGTTGGGGGCATCTTGTTTCATAAGTTTCAATATCATAGGTTATATCTTTCTATAACATTTGTACCATGTTGACCAACCTATATTACTTACACATTCCTTTTTATTTACTCATTTATTACATAGTGATACATGATATGTCATTATATTATGATGTGACAATGTTATATATTTATGTTGAATACTAGTTACTTATTTTAAGCTTCATTGATGTTTTTATTATGTTATGTGATAGGCTACTATGTGCTTGGATATTGTTTGAGACACCTATACTTTTTTGATTCAACATTATATATGTTGCATAAATGTTTTGATTGAATATACATTAATATGATGACATATTATCTACATGATCAAATGATATTATATGATGTTATATTTACACATGACATGATATAATTGATTCTTATTTTGAGATGATTGACTTGTTAGATATATCCCTCATCTTAAAATGGGCCATTAAAATGGGCTTGTCATAGAGACATAAGTTTACATGAGCGAAAGATCAAAGTTGAGTAAAAAAATCGAGGATTTTAGAGATTTCATAGTTATTTATCTATCAAATGATTTATATGCATGATAGATATTTTCAAATTTATAAAAATTATAGGGGCATATACCATGCATATGTATTCACTTTATATACACATGAACACATATACATACATAGTTAGGTTCATATACATGAGCTTATGCACAATAGTTTAAAGGAACAAGATTATAGGTTTTCACATACATGTACATTTGAGATACAAATTATCAAATTCATCATATATCAATGATACATTTTCAAGGGATATGATATTGGTTTTATCACACACAAAAACACAATTTACAATTAAATAGAAAATATTTGTCATTCCACCTAATATTTATTAGATTTGCGGTCATGATGGGGATATGGATATGGTCTATTCTCTATTTGTCATTCATTATATTCAACATTGATCAAAACTACATAATCAAAATTATGTATATGATGGATGCATGAATATTTTTCATTCCATTTATATCATTCATTTTTATTTTTACTTAGATCAAACTTAATCAAACTAGAGTGAGACATTATCATCGAATATATATTCTATTTGTAGTGGTTGATTAACCTTGCTTGATGGTTATCTCATTTACCTATGTAGTGATTTCTTTGAGTGAACTTATCCTCATGGTTCTCCATATATTTAACAAATAAACATCATGTACAACAAGTTACCTTCCCCACATTCATAATGGTTAGAGTATGTTACCTTCTCAACTTAAAAACATACATAGTTACACAAGTCTCCATGTTCTTCAACAAGGAATAAAAATTATCCAATTATTTAACAAATGGAGATCATCTCCAACAAGTTACAAGGGTAACATTATTTCCACTGATATACATATGTAATATAACCCTTACTATTTCAATTACATATTTCAAATTTCACACATGGGCATTGAGTTAATTTTCATTATAGATTTGCATGGGGAAAAGTTGTACATTTGTATCCATCTCCCAAAATAAAAAATGTGTTGTACACATTCAATTAAAATTTATCCTTTCAATAAATTTCATTTCTAAAATAAAATTAGGCTATTTTTATACCAAAATATGGTCTTCATTGCTCACTAATGATAGGTTTGATACATATTTACCATGCATGACTTGAGCACTTAAACAATGTAATAATTCACCATCCCCTCATACTTTCATGTTATATCATTATTATCCCTTTCATTATATTATTATACACCTAAAATAACACCACATTATATTTCAAACCTAAAATGTATCCTACATAGACATATCTAGACTCTCAATTAAATCCACATGTATTCAAGTTAATTCTAATAGTTATGATTGTTATCATTATTTAATAATAGCCTACATTGGTCAAAACAAACCCATTCATAGAAATTTATATTTTATAAAATAAACCCTTCCTTTTAGGGTTATCCCATTTTCCTCATGTGTTAGTGGCATGAGAAATTATTCAGTTGGATCCATATATAAAAAAATCAAGGTCTTATTCAAAAAAGACTTGACACTTATCTAATATACATTTATATGTTATTGCACACTGAGAAAATCTACCCCATTATTCCCAAATTACATACATATCACTAGTAATAGTAACAAGACAATATTTAATTACTCAAAATGCAAGTAAAATAAAATATTATCAAGTACCAAAGCCAACTATTAATTGCATACATATAGTGAAGGAGAATAATTTCACAATCACACTAGGTGGGATAACTATGTGTGGATTTATTTCCATCCTTGGGAGTATTTTATATGTATAAATTGGTAAATAATAAATAAAGGATGATTTGGGTTAACTCATCCCATTACACTTCCTCCATTTTTATAGGTTTATAGAGCTCACAAGCACATCTAGGGTTTCAATGCAAAGGAAGCTAATTTCTAGATCTACGTAGGTAATCAGGGTTCAAGATCACAAACATAGAGCAAGAAAATATATTTTCAAGTGACCATAAATCATTGTGCCCTAATTTTGTGTATATAAGTATAGAGTAGTAGTTAGATATTGATAGATGATATCGATATGATTTAATGCAATTGAGCCAATATGGATAACAAATTAATTTTAGAGTTGAATAAACCACATAAATAGTTATATCTAATTTTCACTTCTAGAATACAATCATATTCATTTATCCAATTATAAAATATAATTATCATGTTATGTTTATTAATTTATATATTTATAATATGCCCTTATCAAATAAGAAGATCAATCTCAATCTTTTACATTTAGATGTATGCTTGAATGCCATATTTATTGATATGGATTACATTTCAAAGTTATAGCTTAATAGATTAATCTCACCTATTAATCCAAATTAGGGTAAAACACCACTATAACATAATTTTTACACATAGGGATGTGACCCCACCAAAGTGAGGCTTCACCTTAAAATTGATAAATTTCAATGCATGCCTAGCATTGGAGCTAACTTCTATTGTATAAAAGTACTTACTCATACCAATCAACCAAGATTTGGCCTTAATACCTCTTCCCTTCTCATAAAACCTTGTTGGTTTCATATTTTTCATTTCCTCTAAAAGGGGGTGCATGTGTGACCTCATATGCCTTTTATCAAGATAATACTCTCCAAATGATTGAGAAAGACTAGGAAAATCAACATAATATTCAACTTCTCTAGATTCTAAACTCAACCTACTCTGATGGCTAATTTCTTGTCCCTTATTATGCTATAAATCCTTAAATTTTTTGTTCCTTAGCAATAATTTGTGCACTCAATGAGTTTTTTTCAACATGCAATTCTTTCTTCACTTGGGGAAAGTTTAATCCACAAATGCATTACTAATCTCTCCACAATACCTACAAAATATCATTCTTGTGTTTTTTTTAGCCTTTTTAATTGTTTTGTATTTTTTACTTGGGTTAAGGGTTTATTATCCTAATCAAATGGATTAATAAAACTATTCTAAATCAAGATAAATTAATTCTTATAAAATAATATACTGATCTAAAAAATTACCAAATATAAAAAATACCATGATAACTATTTTTTTGATGGTTATAATAAAAAGAAGAGGTATTACTTATCTTATTTAAAGATGCAAGTGGACATAAGATGTACATATGTAGAAGCAATCAAACTGATGATTAATATCTCATCATTTGATTCTACAAATATTATTTCTAGAGGTTTAGTCACTACCATTGACTTGTGGCTTCCAATACAAAATATTCACTATATTTAAAAGTGACCACCTAGGCCTATTAGGTTTTTTTTTTCACCATTTTGTTGATATATAGCTCATGCACATAGGATCTATATGACTTATATACCTTAAACCCTAATTTTTCATCTTAAGTCATGCCACCTTACCAATAATGGGATAGCGGGCTTACAAATTTAACTTGGCCTCAAAGAACCATTTATCAATGAGAGCTTATTACATAGAACTAATTTTAATAGGTCCTCATACATATGTGTTTCTCACCTAAGTGTGGTCTTTTGTGTACACAAGGGTAGAAAATACTATATGCAATGGCATGCAATGATCTAGCTTGTAACTTGACAAATATTTCTTATGAGATGTTATTTGAATACTTTAGACCTATAATATGACTAACCCTATGGTTGATATATAGATAAGGAAGAATATGGAAGTAAAACCTAGTTTTGAAATTGATTTAATGATCTCTAATAAGTATTTTCTTGGTATTTTTTAGATGGGTAATGAGTAAGATTTGATTTATATTTATACCACACCTTTTGTAAATATCTCACAAAATGGTTAGATGGGACACATATTCCAACCCATATATTTTTTAAATATTTTCAATTTGGATGAATTTTTAGGTACAAACACTAGATAAGGTATCTAGACACTGGTTTCAACACTAGTGTCCCTATATAAACAATAATGTTTGACGGGATAAAAACTATTGAAGGTTTGTAATTGATAGCGAATGATATAAATAATATTTTTAATCTTTTTATAGTGTAAATATGATCTTGGTAATCATAAATGATAGGGTAGATCCATAAAATACATAGTTAGGCCTATTGAAATGGTAAATGTGAGTGTTTTGATACTAGAAAGGTCTAGAACTAAAGGGTAGATCCTTGATTCATATTTATCAAGTGTACAGGATTGAGATGCTCTATATAATTATATTTTAGTATCTAAATTTATCCTTCATTTAATATAGTAATGCATAAGGATGAAATTACTAGGTCAAAGGAAATAAAGGTGTACCTAGGTGTGTAAAACACACCTTTCCTTTGTTTTATCCCTAGTGAATTTTCCACGGGTGTATGTATTGTATCCAAAAACATGTTAAAATATAAATTAATGAATTTAATATAAAATTAAATAATTTAAAATCATTAAAATTAAAGAGAGCAAATAATAATTACACATATGTGTCTATGCAACCATGTTACCCCTTGGTACTTTGATTTGGTAAATATGATCCCTTATGAATCACTAGAGTTGAGAGAGGTTTAAAGATGAATGTTGTATATTTGAAGAGGAAACTTGGAGGGTAATTATGACCCCAATATGGTGTAAGGGTGAGTTGTGACATGGCCAAAGAGATCACTGAATCTTAATCTCATTACTCAAGTAAATGTAAAATAAAGCCAAGTTAAGTGGTATACCCAAATCAAACTATAAAAGGAGAGTAGTGTTAAGGTCATCAAAGGTGATGAATCTCAATTTCACTAATAAAAGGAGATAATTTATATATACAATAAAGACTCAAAACAATTATTCTTGGTAAAAACAATATTTCTTGGTAAATTTTGAATATATATTTAAAAAAATTTGGTGCACTTGCATGGAATATGCACCTATTATGTGTCTCAAGCTTAAGTATCTACCAAAATTTAACATCTACTCTATAACTATGTATAATATCTATTACAAATATTTTAAAAAATGTCCTAAATCTATAAAAATTGGTGCTAAATGTATAGGATTCTAACATAGGTGTATATCTGAATCATGTAAACTATATCAAATTTTGTTATCTATCTATGTGTGGAGTCATGTTTTTATGGCATTCCCCCACTAATATTCCCCCCATTTTGAGTGAGTTTAATGGAATATGGTAGTCACATTACCTTAAAATTATAATATAAATATATTATTTGTGTATGAATCATGTATCATATATGAGTAGCATGTCTAAGTAGATATATCAATAAATCTCATAATATGTGATCCCAACAATCCTTAAGATACATGATATTGATCATGGTAAAGTATATAAATTAATAGTATAAACTCAAAAAAATCAATCACACACCCAAGACCAATCAATGTCACATAAAAAGGTTATAAGGAGACCAAAAACAAGGGGCATGTTTAAATTATGCACAATCAAAGGGATGACATACGTATATGTTCACACACAAATAAATAATAGTTAGTGGCACATGGACCTAAAATCAAGGAAAATATTAAAATTTTCCACAAGAAATACAATGGAAAATAAGAATTACACTCAAGGAAGTGACAATGTGAATAAATTAAGTATAATCAACCCACATAAACATTTCATACTAGTCACTGCATATATGTTTTATTAAAAAAATGTCATGTAACATAGCATATCAAGTACATGGTGTAGGATGTAAGCATTAGTATAAACTTATGTAAGAGTTAGTATATAATCTCAACATAATAATGTAAAAGTGATCATTAAAAATGTGTGTATCAATTGTGATCAAATAGAAGCAAGATGCCCCAATGCAGTGTGTCACACAGAAAGAGGAAAGGTTACACATCTACACACTCATGTATCATAGATCTAATGTATGCATATATCACCCTAAATTACATTTGAAACATATGTGTTTATATAAAGTAAATGATATGTTATCTACTAACATATATTAAAAACGTATATGCCAAGGAGCTAGTAAACCTATGTATGTTGAATAAGTTTTGTATTTTTGATTTATTTGAATGTTTTTATATTTTCTTGGGATATTTAATTTTTTTAAAATTTTTTTAGAATTTTTATTTTTATTTTATTTTTGGAATATTTGGAAGGAAATTTCTAGACTATTATCCCATCTAAATGGTGCTTAGAATAAGATTTAAACTTATAATATGGCACATCAAACTGGTGATACTACCAAGGGGCATGTGTAAGTGTCATATCTATAAATATAGAGTTATGGTACTTGGCATATGTCTCATATGACTCTATGATCATGAATAGGTAATATCCAACATAGTGGTTCTTATAACCCATTTTATAGTGCTTTGTGGTTTCTTCAGTGTAGTTGTAATTATAACATGTTTATTTACTCTTGGTAACTGGGTGGACCATGTAAGTATAAATGAAGACTCTATGGAGTCCATAGTATATCTTTATGTAATGATATCTCAAGTATTAGCTACATAGTAAAGGGTATTGTTAGTTTCTTACCCTTTCACCCATGATTAATATTATTATGTTTTATAATTAGTTTTCTTGGAGTAAACTTCTCTTGTTCAAGTGGATGTTCATATGGGATTCTAGAAACTGTAATTACCCTATCGGTATGAATGTATTTATTACACTCATGAACTATAGAAGGTAACACATGGAGTTTATGTATCTAAATTAATCCAAATAACATATAAAATACTCCAAAATATGGTATAATAGAAAAGGTAGTGATCACGTGTGATGGACTGGCTTGAAAAGGTAAGTTAATCTTATTAATAACCTATTGTGATGTCACATCTAATTCTATGAACATTTTCGCTGAATGGTATAAATCATCATGTGTAAAGCAAAAATGTGTGAATAACTTCTTTTTAAATACATTATCACTATAACCATTATTGACCTTAACACTATGTATAGGCTAGTGATCAAGGTATGCTATAATAAACAATGAGTGAAGATTTAAATCATCGTACACAATTTCAATGTCATCAAATGTAATATAAGGTATCTAAACCATAGGAGGTATAGTACATGTAAGTGTGCCAATAATCCCATATAATGGGTGATTATAATAATTTGGATGAGGATGTACATTATATTCCATTTACACTTATATATTTTTCTTATAATGATCTTTTAATGGATCATTAAACATATTTTGGTTTTGATTGTCACTAGCTTGTGACCCTGAATCCCATGGAGGATCATCAAAGGTAAATTGTTTATTATTAATAAAGTATTGAATATTTTATTTCAAGGTATAAAATGTGTTCCTATAGTTTTCATTGCCTTGGTGATAGTCAAAATATGCATTAACATCATATCCATTTGGTAGAGATTTTATAAATGTAAATAAATATACCAAAAGTAATGAAAAAACCATATCTACAAATTATTGAAATTAGAAACCCTAGAAGGTTAAAAATCCTAGAGCAAGCTAGAATTTGCATGAGAAGACTCAAAGATCGAGTTCATCAAATTTTCAACCTACTTAATTATTTTAGATTTTTAAGGGTTAATGGGTTATATTAGTTTAATCAAATGGATGAATATAAATATTATAAATAAGCCTAATTAAATTAATTCAAATAACACATTATATTGAATCTATAAAACTACCAAATATATAGTACCATGTCAATTAATATTTTGGTAGTTTCAACATAATGAAAATATAATGCTTAGCTTATTTGTAAATTCATAGGTTGATCTCAGTTAGATAATGATTAGATGTACATATGTAAGATTAGGTAAAATGATACTCAGGATCCCATCATCATATTCTGTAAATATTATTTATGGAGGCCTAGACACTATTGTTGACTTGTGGACACTAGCTTTGACACTTCTTTATGGTATAAAATATTCCTTGTATTTAGAAGTAACCACTAGGATTGTTAAGGTTTTTTGTCTCATTTTTGTTGGTAAATTTAGATCGCATGCATAGGCTTTGTATGAGTATAAATATCTCAAACCCTAGTTCTTCACCTTAGGTTGTGTCACGTGGGCAAAAATGTGTTAGTGGGCTCACAAAGTTAAAATGACCTCAAGAACCCATTTGTTAATTAATGTTTCCTACATATCCACTACTCATAAGAGGTACTGAGACATATGTAGTTCTCCCCTAAGTGTGGGCATATTTTATTACATCTACGTGCTCCTATCCATAGTAACCCTAGTTACAAAGATAAGAAACAAGTATAGAGTTACAAATAAGATTGTGACTAAGGTTAAGGTTAATTTTATAGTCTTAAAGGCTAAAAATTAAAAATATATACACTTATAATGGTATCTTAATTTTAAAAAATTATAATTTCCATATTTTATAGATTAATCCATGCTAAATAAAGTTAAATTTTTATATTTATTGAAATATTTTTTATGTTTACATCATAAAATATTTTTAAAAAAAAATTAAACATCCAAAATATGCACATTACATATTTTCTAAGTTAATAATGAAGTTGTAATCTTCATAGTTATAGTTTATACTTTAAATTGATGGTTTTTTAAAGTTATAATAATTAATAACATTATTCATATATTCCTCCTTACGTTATTCATTAAGTTCCTCTTCTTCAAAAACATACACTTATGGTACCATATTCTCTAATTAACATTTTGTAAAAATGATCAAATGGGTAGGGTCATTAATATAGGCATATAAACCACAATATAAGGGAAATATTCTTACAACTTAAGAATTATTTTTGGCATATTTAGTCAATTTTTAGGTAGGTAAACTCTAAGTTCATCCATTTAGATAGATCTTAATCATAGGTGGAGGTGTTGGTAACTTCTTATCTCTATATTTTTATATATGTAAACATGTGTTAGTATCTCTTAGTAAAATTAAAAATAATATCCACCGCCTAAGTCCAAATTTTGAAATGTGCCTTGATAACAATGTGACATGCACCAAAAAAAGTGAGTTAAAAAAAATTAACATCACATTAATTCAAATAAATATATCAAATTACAACCATTAACTTAATTATTTTGATCATATATGTTAAGTTCATAGTTTAAGTGTAAAATTAATAGTATAAAACATTTGACCCTAAAGTTAGTCATCATATTTATTACACATATACATCATTTATTTTACTATAGGAAATAAATATAAATGTAAATATAATAAGAGGTAAAAATTAAGTCTTCAATCTCCTTTTGGTTTCACACTATAATTTTTTATCAATGAGAAGGAAGGGGGCAAGATGATCCCAAACAATTGGAGAAAAAATATGTACCTTCCCCAAGTCATTTAAAAATAACCACATAAGAGAAAGGTAGATCCTATTTTATCTGTTTGTAGTTTAGTTGGTAAATATTGTATGTAAATTTTAAAAAAATTAAGACATGTAATATCATTAATAAGGCAATCCAATAAAAAAATTAGACCTACTCATAAGTATAAAATATTTTAAAAATAACAACTAGATGAAAAAGCAAAAATAAACAATGAAAGGCAAGAAAAATTATAGAATATGAAGAAACTGGTTGGAATTATAAAAATATGAAACTAAAATATGGATCTAGATCTGATTGTGTATAAAAATATTAATATCCAAATATGTCATATGAAAGTAAAAAAATGGTGAAACATTGATTATGTACCAAAAAAATTGATATGCTTTCAATTATGTACCTATGTTTCTACTTATTTCTTACCCTACCAATGGCTATGAATTTCTTCCAATTTCATGTCTTAAAATCTCTAGGGATGTTGCACTGACTGCTGACAAACAAGATTGTAGCTTCACTTCTTAAAATTGATGTGTAGATCTGACTATTTAGTTTTTACTTTGATCATGACCTATTCCTCAATAATGTTTATAAAAAAGAGTGTGTGCATGTTAGTTTAATTAATAAACCTATTGAGGAGTTATAAATACATATACCACGTGCTTAGAATCATATTGAATGTAGTTCTCTTATAGTTGTGATTGTAATCCTAACCAAAGTGAGTGATCTAGAGATTCACCTCCTCTCTTAAATAATAAAATGAAAATATATGCTCTCATTATAACCTTTTTTTGACACAATACCTTGGCACAATATGGATGAGGACATAAATAAATCAATGTGAAAAATCCTTTAATAAGAAGAGTTTTATAAGAGATTGGAGGATTGGAGTAAATAGATGAAATGACTAAGAGTACACTTATATTTATAATAAATTAAATAGTATATCTACACATGGGCCATTCATAAAAGATATTAAAATAAAAAAAATAAAGGGGAAAAATACCCATAAGTGAAGGGGATAGTCATATGGGCCATCTAGAACTTAGGAAATGACCCTTAAATAGTGTATTGAACATTTTGAAAGCATTTGGAGTCATACAAGGGAAACCAAATAATTAATGTAAAAAATTTTAGACATTATACATTGAATGGATATATTAGCATTAGCTAAAAGTGAAAAAAAAAATCATGTTATTAGGGATATATAACTCAAGGTATGGTTATTTATTGCCCAACACAAGGGAAAAGTGTATTAAAAATAACCAAATGTTTGCACATGGAACAAGTGTGACAAAACATGTAAAAGACCCAATGGAAAATGGTCTTGTTAAAAAATAGGTGTTAACATAATGCCATACTTTGAAGTGATTTTATAAATGCATACATGAAGCAAATTAAAATAATAAATAGAAGCATGTACCTACTCTTACCTATGTGCTTTATGTTATTTTTTATTAAGTCAACCTAAATAAGATAAAATTTGAAAGATTCAAATAGTATAAAGTATATCAATAATACATTTGTCTGAATGAGAAAACTAAATATGATTTGAATAATCTCACTTTCTATAAATATAAATTTATTAGTGGATAAGATACTAAGAGTGTTTACTATTTCCTGTAGGTTGGAGACCGAATGTAGGTAATAAAAATGTTAAAATTAGATTGTGAGTCTCTTAAACAAGGAAACATGTGTCTAGAACTACCTAGACAAATAGGTTATTTTTTAAATGCCTATGTTATATGATTGAATCTATAATTTACTATATTTATTTGTGTATAATTTTCCTATCTATCTTAACATAGTCCATTGTAACTTATTTTAGTTTATCTATGTGTGTAATATCAAGGGCTTGTTAAGTGCATATTATCTCAAAACATGTTACCTTCTATTTAAAACCCTAGGTCCAATTTTGACACTAGGTTTAGGCTTGTAAAAGGGAAAATATGTGGGTTGAGTTGACCTAAACCAATTCAAAATGAATGTCTAATCATTGCCTATACATCCAATACTCTAAAGAGGAAATTTAAATTGATAGTTCTCCTTATTAGGTGTGTGTGTACAATAGTGTTCCTTTAATGAATACAACCTGTAGTATAGCTTTCAACACTTGGAAATTTTAAAACTTGTCTTGGATTAAGATCTTAAAACTTGGCTAGGGCCTACTCCTTGTAACCAATTTTTGAGTTGGGAATTTTATGGCAATCCCTTTGAATGTGCAATCTTAGAATAGGCTTTCTTGAAAATGCATCTAATGAAATAAGATTATACCTACTATGTATTTAAATTAAGATTTTCAAGTATTTTATTAATCCACTTACACATGAAATGTTTAGGTTTACACTTAAATATTATTTTAATTTGAAATATGATTATTTCTTGGAGTGGGGACAAGCATTTTAGAGTTGGGTGCATCTTAAATTTCATATGTTTTTTAGTTTTAATATTTTTTCCAAAAGGAAAGAATAATAGTTTTATGGTTTAGAGATATTCTAGGTATGATAAAAATTATGTTACATGCAAACTAAATAATTCATGTAAGTGACTGATATAAATACCAAAAATTAGAACCCATATAAGTCATGTGGATATAATAGAAGGGTGTAAAAAATCCATGTGTACGCATGAGTCATGTATGGTTAAGGTAGGTCAAGGATAACATTTATGAGTGTCTAATACCATATTTTAGTGTCTATAAATTCCCCTCTTTAATTATAATATTGAAATGAAATACAATATTGGATTAAATGGAAAAATAGAAGTACAAATGTTTGTAAAACATAATTTTTATTTGAGATAAATCTTAAAATGTGTAGTTTTCTCCAAGTAAACCTGAAATGAACATGTAGTTATCGATGTCCATATATGAAATGAAAATTAAAATTTTGATACTTTAAGAGAAATGAAAGAATACACCTATAAGTTGGTGAATCATGTTTCCTTATGAAGCTTTAGAGATGGTGTTTCCTTCTAAAGCATTAGAGACTATGCTTCATGTTGAAGAATTTGGATAATTTGGGGTGATCATGCCCCAATAAATAAATGAGCTAATTCAATGGACATGGGTTTGTAAAATAAATGCCTCAACCATAAGAAGTAATACTAGGTTGTTAAGTGATGTTGAATAATAACCACACTACTCGTTTATATAATCTTGAACGACAATAAGAAAGGGGGAGCATATGTGTGGCTCATATATGTAAAATCAACCATTCCATATGAACTTATAAATTAAAGTGTTTACCTTTATATCATCAATGCCATGTTATTAAATAAAAAAATATAATAATGTGTGTGAGTGAATAACTTTCATGCCCCATAATCTCATCTAATCGGTGTAAAAATGATATAGAATGTTATACATATATATCTCATTTTTATAAAATGTGAAAAATATGAAAAAAAATGTATCTTATGTTCCTATTAAATATGTGCATATATATTGAATATTTCCCAAAAATATATTTGAATTTTCATACATTTGTCCCACAATATGGACTGAACTGATAATCTAAACTAATTTGAACTCTCTGAGTCATGTAATCTGCTCCAAAATATGATTTTTTTGTAAATAGAGGCTTAAATATTTATGACAAGTCCACTATTATTCCCCCATATTGAGATTTGGAATGTAGCCTATGAATTACTTGTCATAAAATAAAAGAGATAACCACATCATTTTACATATAAATATGTAATCATTGTATGTGTTAAGATGTGGATAATATGTCATCATAGTAAAGAATAGATCATCAAAACACATGGATAATATGTTATTATAGTAATTAATAAATCATCAAACCATATATGAAACATATATTATAAGGCATAAAAGGGTCATGCCAATACATATGTAGCAATTAGGAATGTATAATAACCATCACTGATATAAGAATTGAATAATAAATATCTGGTAAATGTGCATGATATATATCAGGACACCACACACAAATAGGGAGGTGCATGAAGTGTATCATGATATCACAAACTTAAAAAAACAACATAAAATCCTATAATTATCCACTCATAATCACAAAATGCCATGGTTATGATGAAAAAATAAAAATACATGAAATATCACTCAATGTCACATAAGGAAAATGCCACACTCAATGGACAATCAAATGTCACACAACAAGGCAAGAGCCACACAAAAATAAATCATAAAATGAAAATATTAATGATCAAAAGTTGATAAATAAGGCATGGGCCCAAATAAATAGTCATAAAATGAAAATTAAATCAATCTAAAGTAATAAGAAAATGCAAGGGACCAAAGAAAGATTCATTCAATGAAGACTCAATCAATTAATGGAAAAAGAAGAAAGGTAAGGGAAAAAATAAAAAGGTATACAATGATACACTCAATCAAAAAATATAATATACTAATGTAATAGATAAACAAGAATAATTAATTATTATATTATAGGAAATTAAATAGCAACAATGAGGCATATAAAAAGTCAAACTAGTCTACACTATCAATATATGTCAATGTCACAACATATCAAAGTACCATATCCATGAAATGTATAACTATAGAGAATATTAATAGAGATAAATGCATGTGTAAGTAATAAATTTAGATAAACATCATAAATTTAAAGGTCATATTTATATATAACCTGTAATAATGTAACCTATGGAATGAGATGACCCAAGCATTGGCATGGTCCCTGGTTACAACCATGCATCCATGTATCATGTAAAACATATATGTCATGCATCTCACTCATATATATTTTTAAATTCATGTGTGTATGAAAATTTTAATTTAATATACCAAAAAATTGATAAATAATGTAAAGGAATAAATAGAAAACATGTCATGATTAGGTCCTAATTTTGAATTTCTTGATTATTTTAAATTATTGTATATTTTTATATATTTCAAAAAAAATCATATGTAAAAATGCTAACAATAAATTCAAGGGGGTGGTCATATATAGGTCATATATCAAAAATCGTAATGTTCATCTATCATGATGTCACAATGTCATATGTATATATATTTAAATATTAGGAAAGATCTCATGTTGTAATGTAACTTTCATCATCATCATGACTCGTAGGATCCTGTTTATGATGACTAACTCTAGGGAGCATAGTATCCTATTATTTTATGAGGTGATATATTAGATAATGGTTATTGTGAGTCTTGAATAACTATTTGATGTAATGTGTGTTAAATAATTAGTTGTATAGTAAATTCAATTAATTTCCTCTAAACCATTTGTGAAGCATGAACCTAGATAGTTGAAATACATAATTGCATATAATGAACATGAATGTGTTGAATAATTAAATGTAGTGGTTAAGAGGGGTGGAGGATTAAATTTATTTGGTTTTATAGGATATTTATATGGAAAACCCAAAACTATGACCATTTGATTTATTTGTATATACTTAACAAATCTATGTACTGAGTATGGTACCACACAAAGATTATGTATCCAAGTGTATCCTAAAAACATGTCAAATACCCATGTACTAAGTAAAAATAAGAAAAAAGTAATAACTAATATATGGATCACCTTAAGTGGTAGCACAATGTGTCTAAGAGGGTTTTATTCCTTGCTATCAAATACTATGATTATCCTTGTTATAGATAGAAAATCCTCATGTGTATATCCAAGAATATGAAGAAATGTTATTGTAAACACATTTTCACTTGAACCAGTTTCTACCATGACACTTTTTATAGGCTAATAATAAATGTAGGCTTGTATAAATAATGATGTAAAGTAGTATTATCATCCATAATCTCAATGTCATAAAATGTAAATGTATGTCATTGAACAAATGTTCTTATAATTGTAGCAATAATACTAAAAGATAGGTGAGTATATGTCAAATTAATAATGTGTATTATATTTCATATAGACCTAAGAAAGAAAACTTAGATTCTGATGCTACATTATTTGGAAATGTATTGGAAAATATTTTCAACTTTATATTCCAATTTAGTTGTGGTACTAAATCATTCATAGGTGTATTAAGCTCAATATTATTTTCATCAATGAGATCCTGAATCTTATGTCTTAGCCCAAATCATATAATTGTAGATTTCACTTCACATATATGATAGTCATGATATGCATTACTTTCATGTCCCTTATATCAACCTCCTTAGGTGGAGGGAGAGATACAAGGTTGTTTTTAACCTTAAATTGAGATGGGTAAATATAATATATATCTTAATAATATAGAAATGAATAAGTACAAGGGTGATAAATAGATATATAGCATATCAATTAATATCAAACTTAGATAAATAATATTTTGAATTTAAATACTAAGATATGCTAAAATAGTAAGCAAAACTAGTGATTGATATTTTAATAAATGGGAAACAAGATTACTTATCTAGTTTACTGTGTGCATATAGATTTGATGTAGAATAGGTGGAAACAAATCAAACCTAGATTTTGGAAACATTATCAAATTCTATATATTTAACCTTGGTTTACTTTGTGCATGTAGATATGATGTAGAATAGGTTGTAAACAAACCATATATGGATTATAGATCAATCATCAAATTCAATAAATTTGACTTTTATGGCCTTAAGACACTTGTATTGACCTTGGACATGTGTGTTTATGCTTCTATCTAACTTGGATGTAGGTGTCTAGTATAGAATAAATATTTTATCTAGATGTAAACACCCATGATATTATGTGTTCTATTTCACCTTTACTCTGGAGTATTTAGATCTACATCATTGGTTTTCGTTAATGTCAAATCATCAAAACCTTAGCTCTTCATCTTCTTGGTGACTTTGGGAAAAATGATTTAGTGGGATCATGGTGTTGAGATAATCCAAAATAACCCTCTATTAGTGGGTGATGCCTACATATCCACTACTCTAAATAAGGCCTCAAATTGATGTAGTTCTCCCCTTATGTTTTGGCTTGTGTGTGCACAAGGGTGTAATATGTGGAAATCAAGTACAATAGTGACCTAGCTTATAACTTCAAAAATAGGACTCATGAGATTTTCCTTCATTGATTTAGACTTATATACGTGATGTCTTTATGACTGATATGGAAATACAAGAAAATATGGAATATTTTCTCACTTAAATGCTTGATTGAATTCTTTTGGTAAGTTACTTTGTGAGAGGTATGAATTTTATAGGTGAGGAAGGAATGAGGATTGATCATACATATATACCAAGACTATAAGGAAATATCTCACATTAAATAACTTTATCCTACCATAAGTATATGTTATAACTATAAATTTGATGACTTTAGGGCACTTAGCACTTGTATCGATGTAGGTGTCTGACTAGGACACAAGTGTCCAAGAAGTTGGTAAATAGGCTCATGTCCCAAACTTTTAGAGATATAAGATAAGTAGGTTTACAACACTTTGAGCATGATAATTAGAATAACATTGGTCAGATTTTGAGATAATAAATTTAACATAGAGAGATGTGTATGTGATTCTTTAGATAATAGAAATGTCTAATAATTGATGGTTATAACAATGATAGGTATTTTCTAAATGTACAATATTGAGGTGATATATAATTAATATTTATAGTCTATAATTCCCCCTGATTTAATTTACTAATGAAATTTATAGTTTAAAGGAAATGAAATACGTACCTAGGTGAGTGTAATAAACCTTGCCTTTGTGTGATCTCAAATTGAGTGTTTTGTTGCTAACTAACCTGAAACCAAGAAAATTTTATAGAAATAGTCAATGCATATAATCTAAAATCAAAACCATTTAAATGATTTAAATAGAAAGAGAAAGGTTTAGGAGTACACCTATGTATCAATGCAATCAACTTGCCTTTTGGAAATTTGATTTGAAAATATGATTCAATATGAAGCTTTGAAATTGAGATTTGGACAAATTTAACACCTATAAGTGTATATAGAGGTTAAAACACAAACATTACCCCAACCTTAGATAAAAGGTTAGTTTCCAACCAATAGTTGAGATTAGATCAATCGTGCAACCCAATCATACTTATAACCTAGTGAGTGTCAATTTATCCAATTCAACCCACACTATAAAGTTGGTGAGGTCATATGATGTAATCAATTCTAGCATATAAAATATCAAGATTGATTGATTTAATCACCTCAACCATACCAAAATTGAACCAAATATTACATTGAATTGGCTCAATAACAGTCTATAATAGTCCATCCTGGTGAGCTAAAGTATGTAGAAGTATTTTCAAATCTAAAACTGATTTTGATTTTAAAATTTAGGTTATCTTTGTATAAAATATGCACCTTATATATGTTTTCTCTAGACAAAACTTTAGGCAATGAAATAGACAACATTTTAGGCTATAATTTAGGTGATGGTCCTACCCCAATTGGTGGCAGAACTTATGGAAACCATAACTTTTGCACCATACCTCCATTTGACTCCCTATTTAAACCATTGGAAAGATGAGAATGAGGGGAATGCCATGAGATGGACTGAGATCCACTCAATATTTTATAACCCATGACACTAAATTATTTATCCATTCTATATCATATACCTCTATTAAACACTTCATTCATAACAGAATAACTAGACATTGGTGAGCTTGATCTATAGAGTTTTACTCTAGTGGATGAGAATCAGATCAAGACATAACTACCACACTTGATAAAGAATATTGATGTAATGGGTACCATTTATTATCAAGGAGGGAGGAATGATCTAGACAACACTTCAGGCAATGATTTGGGCAACACTTCAAGCGATAATTTGGGTGACGGTCCTACCCCAATTGGTGGTAGAACTTTCCGGAGCCATAAATTTTGCACCATATCTCCATATAACTTCCCATTTGAACCATTGGAAAGATAATAATGAGGGGAAAACTTTGAGATGTCACCAATATTTTATTGGTGGGTTTTGACCCCCAAAATCCAAATGGAAGTGCCCTAAATTTCAATTTTAGTAGTGTAGTCTAAAAATAGTAAGTTTTTAAAAATAATAATTTCTCATATTCTATATTATTATAATTTATGAAAGTAAAACCATTTCATCTCCCTTGATATTTTTGACCTTCCACATCCTCCTCCTACCTTCAAAAATAGGTATAAATAGATATGTATCCTGAAAAGGAAAATAGGCATCTCTTCCCAGAGATAGGCATATGTTGTATCTACAATTTTGAGCAATAAAACATCTCTTCTCAGAGATAACATTATTATTTGTGTGTTATTGAAATATTCTTCAACCAAGACTTTAGATTTTTGGATCAATGTCTCATGTTAAAACCTGGGTATAAAAATGATATCAATGTAAATATTTCTACCATAAATGTGTATCTAAATCATATAATTGTGTGATTTAGCCAATTTACAATTGTGTAAGTGTAGAGAACAGGTCTAAAAAACATACCCCCATTTAAATATAAGACATAAATTTGGTATAAGTGTGGATAATATGTTTCCATAACATTCCCCCAATGTATATCTAAATCTATGAATTGTGATAAATGTGAAGAATATATTTCTATAACATGCCCCCACTATATATCTAAATTTTTTGAATTGTGAAAAATGTGGAGAACATGTTTCCATAACATGGCCCCACTATATATTTGAATCTATAAATTGTGTAAACTATGGAATCCATGTCTATATTACATTCCCACACTAATATTTCCCCTTTTGAGGTGAGGGAAAGTAGAAAATGGTAGCTACCTTACCTCAAAAGGATAAGATGACCATATAATCTATGTATGAACCATGTAGCATATAAGAGAAAAATGTCTAGGTATATATATCATTGAAGTGTGTGCAATGTGATCACATCAAGACCTAATATGCATGATATAAATCATATCAATGTCTAGATAGTAATAGTACAAGCTCAATAAGCAATCAATCACACACACAAGAGCACTTAAAAGAAAATCAAAAGACAATGGTCCAAGAAGACCTCAAAAAAGGGGCATGCTTAAATATCACACAATAAAAGAGACATAACTTAATCAAATGTCTAAAAATCAAGGAATTCCATATTCAAGTTTTTATTTAACAATCAATGATATATGTAAATGTCAAAGTAAACAAATAAAGGCATGGGGTCATAAACACTGTAGTATATTCGAATGCTCAACAAGCAAGACAAGACACTCAATGAAGTGCATAAATGAAAAGAATATAAATCCAACGTAAACATAACATAATATCCCCTAGATATATGTGTTAGTGAAATATTTCAAGTACATAACATATCAAGTACATTATGAAAGATATAAACATGAATAAAGACAAATGTAACTGCATAAGCTCAAACATGATAATTGAAAATGAGCATAGAATGATATAACCTAGGTGTATTATGATCATGTATAGGTAAAAATTTTATAATAAACCAAGGATCTCACCAATTAGGTGCCTTTGTGGAGGCCCCATATCATATGCTACATAATCAGTATCATTAGGATAATACCAATCTTTTGTATTATCGGGATCATAATCATCGATGTAATCATTATTATAAGACAAATGTAACCGCTTAGGTTGTTATTGAACATATGATATACCATTTAGAGTATATTTATATTAATAAGGAAATGTTTCATACTATGATTATGAAATTTTTTCTATGACATTAATTGTATCCATGTGCACCTTAGATGTCAATACCTTATGAACTTCCTCAACTACATGGTTTGCCTTATTGTTATCTATTTTTGGTTTTGTATTAATAATAATATCACCACTATCATAATATTTTGGAATTATGTCTTATTTTTTTATATATATTTACCAATAAATGGAGCTCACATGGTTTATTCTATGGTGGTTTTGGTAGCATTGGTTCCTTTCATAATTGTATATCATTTGGAATTTTTGGAACCTTTGGTAATCGTACTTGAAACTATTTTTTATTTGATTTTTTCTTTAGTAACCACATTTTTTGTTTTAGTACTTATGTTTTAGGATAGGTATTCATATTTTGAGTGGTTTTATTGGTTGACATGTTAATTATATGATCACCTTGTATGATGTAGAGGAGTTAATTTGATCACTTTGTCTCAAATCATTTCTCTTAGGATTTCACTTGGTTTCTTAGTAATCTTTGGTATAATACTCAAATCACTTGTTTTAGATGTGTTTTTTTTTTTTTTTAGTTTTACATTTGGATAAGAAACCTTTTTTGGTATAACATTTATTTTGGAAGATGCAAACACATGATTAACACTAGAATTTTTGGATTTTGGTATATGGAATCTAATTTTCCAATAATGTGATATTTGAATTCAAGTATTGATTTTTTCTTTTGTAAATATTATATTAACTTGATCCTAAGGATAATTTGATCTTTTATGGATTCATAAGCACAAAACCTAGGTGTTTTAGATTTAAAATGCATATATATACCATCTACATTACCCCTTGAAGGAGTTATAACATGGACCTAGTTAAAGGGATGGTATATATTACCCTCCTCAAGGTTAGGAGGAAGAAGTTCTTTTTTAGCCATTTTAAATGTTCTAAAAATTGACATTACAATAAGAAAGAAGAGGCATAAAAATGTTAACATTTCAACATGATATAATAAGGATATAATTTTTTAATAAAATTGGATGAGTTTTTTGAAAATATGAGATATGTTTTTATGGAAAAGCTAGAAATGAGATAAACCTAGAAAAATAGGGAAACAAAAGTACCATTTATGGCATGTAGATATATATTTACTAAAAATATTAAAATAATAAAGTAAAAAAATCCATAAAATATTTTGTAAAAAAAAGAGGTTTTTATCTATATCAACATAATTATAAAAAAATATGAGGAATTTTAAAGTGGATATATTATGAATCATAAATAGGCCAAACAATGTGGAATGTTTTACAAGTAAAACCTTAGAACATTCCAAATAAATAATCAATAATTTGATAAAACATGAATTTATTTCATAAATATGAGAGAGGTATTCAAATAAAATGTTATTTTTATGAAACCCAGAAATTAATTATAAAATAAGAACATCATTCACCTTGTATGTTAATATTTACTAAATTATCAAAATTGAAACATCCATACTAAATTTGGGGAAACAAAAAGAGAGTTTTAGTATACCAAATTGAGAATAAAATACCTATAAATAATTTTTAAATGGATTTATTTTAAGGACTAAATTTATCAATAAAGGATGACAAAATTATAAGCATGTGCACATAAAACCCTTATAATCAGATAAGTGTAAAAACTTAGGGTAATGTTTCAAATATAAAAATCCATCATAATAAGTTGAAACCCTTAGAGTTTGAAAACAATAATAAATAAATAAATTACATTCATATAGATTAATTTCACCAAATGTTTAACCCTAAATTGAGATGGGTCAATATAATAAGGGTCAAGAATGTATAAATGAGTAAACACAAGGGTGATAAACATATTTATAATAGGCCAATTAATTACAAACTTAGATAAATATTATTTTGGATTTAAGTATAGAGATGTGCTAAAAATAATAAGATCAAGTGATTGATATTGCAATAAATGGGAAATAAGAGTACTTAGTTGGTTCTGATGTGGAATAGGTTAGAAACATACTAGATCTAGATTCTAAATAAGTCATAAAGTTTTAGAAATTTAATCTTGGTTTTTTATGCACATGTGGATCTAATGTAGATAGAATGGAAATAGACCAGATATAGATTCTGGATAAGTCATCAAATTCTATAAATTTAACCTTTGTGGCCTCAAATAGTTATATCAAAGCTTAATTTTGGCTTGGGTGCAATTATCCAATACATAATACCTAGTAGATCTAGATACGAATACCCAGAATATTCTAGGTTTTGTGTCACCTTCATTCTAATGTATTTAAATATAGATCATTAGTTATCACTCTTGTTAAAACATCAAAACCCTAGATCTTCATCTTCATAGTTACATTAGGAAAATTGGGTTACTATACTCATGATGTTGAGCTAACCATAAATACCCCTCTATCATTGGGTGATATTACATAGCCACTATTCCAAATAGGGCCTTATAATAATTTATTTATCCTATAATGAGTTGGCTTGTGTGTGCACAAGGGTTAAATATACATAAATCAAGTACAACAATGACATATATTGTAAGTTGGAAAATAGGACTCAAGCTACTCCTTCAATACTTTAGACTTGTAGATGTGATGTCCCTAGGACTGATATGGAAATAATATAAAATAAGGAAGCTTTATTCACTTGAATTATTTATTGAATGGTTTTGATAATTTGCCTTGTGAGAGGTATGAATTTTATAAGTGAGGAATGAATGAGGATTGATCATATATATATATACCAATCCTATCAGGAAATATCTCACATTAAAGCAATTAGGCCAACCATAGGGACATGTTACAATTATAAATTTGATTATTTTAGGGCATTAGACACTTGTATTGGCATATGACACTTGTGTTTTAAGCATTTGACTAAGACACAAGTTTTTATATAGTTAGAAAATATGCACAGGTTCCAAACTTGTAAGGATAAAATATAAGCAATTTTACAACACTCTAAGTAGGATAAAAGGCCTAAATCATCATAATAACACTAGATAGACTAAGATATAATCAATTTAGTACAAAAATATAGTGTATGAAAGCCTTTAGGTATTGGGAAGGTCTAAGATCTGATATGTATAACTATGATGGGTATTTTCCAAGTGTACAAGACTAAGGTGATATAAAATTCAGATTTAGGGTCTACAAGTTGCACTAAATTAACTCTTACAAAATCATATAATGGGGTTCAGGTAATCATTAAAATTTCCTCCTATTTTTATTGATAATACATGATTATTATTAGGTTGTGACACTACATTAACCATTATTTTTACTCATTCTTAGCTTCATTTATGTTGGCCTTATAACTCGGTTTTATTTTAAACTTTTTAGTTTAAGTAGTTGTATCATTAGGAACATATTTCAAATTATTAAAATTAATGAGCTTAATTTATCTATCTCTAACTATATTTCATGACCCATTAAATGATTTGAATCTCTTGAACACACTCATGGAGAGGGGGAAATCAAACTTTGCTTTAATATATCTTCTAGATCATTTTCTTTCATAGGAATTATAATCTTAGAAAACATGGTATTATACCAAAGGACATATCTACTAATTGGTTCAATTGATCTTTGTTTGAGTTTTAAAATTTGAGAATAAGATAATTTATTACTAATATTGATAAAAAAATGTGCTATAAAATAATTATCCAAAGGAATGAATTCCTTAACTGATTAGAATGGGAGATCATATAACCAACATAAAACATATTCCTTAATACTTCATGGAAATAACTCAGTCAACCAATTGTCATTTGAGGCATAATATAAGAATGTTGCATGAAAGTATCATAGGTGTTTTTCTAAATAAACTTTACCATCATATAATATAATCCTAGGATATATGAATCCTATAGTTATGTGATAAACTAAAATCTCTAGATATAATGGTTTATGATTCCAAAACATAAGAATTTATTAAATTACTAACTATAGAAGCACCCTACTCTACTAGAAACACCTTAGTATGTAGAGATATAATAGTATACTTGAGGAATTGTGTAGTAGGAATGGATGAGGATGTCACGTGAGTGGATATCATAGGATGTACATAGGTTTTTTATCTAGTAATAGACATAGTAGTATAAAAGAGAACTTATGTTTCTTCTATGCCTTAGGTTGGCATCACATTTGTATCTAAAAGAGTAGACATAGGATTAGTAGTAGTAGTAGAATAAGTTTGAATACCTATGGTGGAATCGTTACCTCCAAAAGATATATTAGTAACAATAAAGGGATCATGCATTTATTCCTCATATGTGATAGCCATAGCAAACATTTTATGTTCATTTAATATTACATATAATAATGCATCATGCATGTGTGGGTTAATTTTAATATATCGAATTGATTCCCTTTCATCTATGCCATCAAATCGACTAGAAAAATAAACATATTCATTATCTTTATTAACATACACAATACATTTCTATTCCATTATAATTATAATTTAAAAATAAGGTTTGAAAATCATATTTAAATACATAAATTTTATACCCTAGAAAGAATCATGAAACCCTATGGGAAACCTCTATATTTTCAAGTTCAAGACAAAATACGGATTCACCAATATGTTTTACCTTATTTTTTATTAATTGAACCTAAACAAGATGAAATTTATAAATATTTATATTTTATAAAGTATGGAAATAATACATTGATCTAAATTCTAAATCTAAATATAATTTTAACAATTACACTTACTATAAATATAAATAACCTAAGGGATTAAGATACTTAGTATGTTTAGTATTCTATGTAGGTTTGAGACTGAATGCAAGTAATAGAAAGGATAAAATTACATTATGAATCACTCAAATCAAGAATTAAGAGTTTGGAACTACCTTGAATAATATATGGATCTCTATATCAAAATCATTTGTATAAACTATAGCTCTCTATTTTAGCATAGGTCATTACATCTACTTGTAATATATCTCTATGTTCAGTATCAAGGGCTCATTACATCTGCACAATCTAGAAACTCATCTCCTTATATTTAAAACCTTGTGTCCTATTTTGACACTAGGTTTAAGCTTGTAAAAGGGGAAAGAGGTGGGTTGAGCTGACCTCAATCACTACCCAATAGATGTATAATCACTTCCTAAGTATCTAATAATCTAAAGAGGGAATTCAAATAATGTGTAATTCTCTCATAGGATTATGTGTTCAATGGTGCTCATTTAATGAATGCAACTTGTATTCTAACTTTCAACACTTAGAAAATGGAAAACTTTTCTTGGATTAGATGCTTCATACTTGGCTAGGGCATTATTCTTATTATTTATTATTTAATTGGAAAGTTTAAAGTATTCCTTTTGAATGTGTAAGTATTTAAATATGTTTACTTTGCAATGGTAGATGATGAACTAGGATTATAGCTACTATATATTTATATGGGACTCTTTGGGTAATTTCTAATGCCATCAACATATAAAACATATGGTCTAAGCCATAAAGATGATTTTGATTTGAAAATTTATTGTTTCTTTGTGTAAGGATGATTCTATTAGATTTGGAAACGTCTAGAATTCCATGGGCATCTGATTTTGATAGATTTTTTTGAAAGGTAGGAATATTGATTTGATGATCTAGATATAGTCTAATTATGACAATGAATAGGTTAGGAACATACTAGGGAATTCATGTAGGTGAATAATATAAAATTAGGAAGATCATATCCAAATAAATCATGTGGATAGAAGAGAAGGGTGTGAAAAATAAATGTGTACATAAATTTCATGTAAGGTGCAGGATGTGAAGACTAACATTTCAAAGTGTCTAATACTATATGTTAGTGTCTACACTAGGGAATTAAGGATGAAATAAATTTTTGAATGCTTGGGATAGATTACATCCATATGTGATGATAAATCCTAATGAATATGGTGAATATTTATTTCTAATTCAAATAAATGTATGTATTTAATGTCATGATAAACCACTATAAATATAATAAAATGATATAGAAATTAAACATATAAGCATATGAATGAATACACCTAATGTATGCAAACCATGTTTCCATTTATATAAATTTTAATGAAACTTAATTTTTGCAAGTGATAGAAATTTCAAAGTAAATTATGATAACTCAACTTCCATCTTGATTAAGGAAGTAGATATTTTTCATTTTTTATCACTTATTTATTATTTATTGGCACCTCAATATCATTTCTTTTTTTTTTGGTTTTTTTTTCTTCAAATATTTTCTCAAATTTTAAAAAAGTGAAATATATGGATGCATCCCTAATTTTGACGTGAGGGACTACAAACATGTTCTTATAATCAATCATATTAAAAGAAAGAGTTATGTGCACCACATGTTATCATGTAATATAACATAAACTGTTAGAATATTTTATAAAATCAATGTAAATTTATATAACTATTGTAAAATATATTCATGTAAATAGAGTGAATGGTAAGAAAAAAAACCATAATACCAAAATGTGATGGGTATGAATTTATGCCCATATGTAAAAATTTTATTCATAATAAATAGATAGTGATAATATTAAAGAGATATCCAAGTGTATGATACCCAAATGATAGTACAAGGTAAGGACAAGTGATATTCCTAATTATACTAATGTTTCCCTCAATGGGCTCGATGTAACAATGATGTAAACACACAAGTAGTAACATGCCCCAATATATTTGTGGTAAGAACCATGAGAAAGAAGGAAACACACATATGATATCACAAGTATTAACATGCATAATATGGATCATTGTACCAAATATAATATGCCATATAGTATAGGTGGAAAATAACACATAAATATGTAATCATATATAGAATATGAAATCACCATGTAAGGACATATGATTCACAAGTAATGATGAAAATAAATTATTGATGACTAGAGGATCATATATGACCAAGGATAAATAAAAAATCAATGGGAAACACCCAAAAACACACACATGCATGAAATCAACCAGTCATGGACACACAAGAGAACATAAAATTTATCTATGTAATAGTCATATGTAAAAAACCAATGTAACATATAAGATTCATGTAATATAAATAAATGTGTAACCAATGTAAGTAGCTCTATATGATAAATAGAAATCATGAAGGATAGTACTATAAAACCCATAATGGCAAGATTCCCCCATTATATGCATACTAGCAATCTCATAATTTCCCTAGGATGTGGGCATGAATGTAGCCACATAACATATTTAATTCCATGATCATACATTAATTTTATATCATATATATTACATATTCAAATAATACCATGAGAAGCATTCATGTATACATATACACGTAAAACCTCTATTGTAGGTATATAAGCATGATATGTATCCATAAATCAATTTCAAATGTTTTTATGTTTTTTAACATTTTTAATTTTTTTATTTTATATAAGAATATTGTTTATGTGTATGGGAACTATACGGAAATAGATTAACCATGTTTGGAACCATCTTATAACAAGGTGTATAAAGGATAGTTTAATGTCCTAATATATGCAATATAAGATACATAAACACATAAATTTGATAAGTATCTATATGTATAAATCAATATTATAGAGGATATATGGGTATGATGCATGTAAATTTAATGTATAGGTATAGATATAATCATTAAGTCTCATAAGATGTGTGTGGGTATGATATCACCAAAGGAAATAAAGTAAGATATGTATCATGAAAAATTTAGTGATTGTAATATGTCCTCATTGGCATAAGATAAAATAATGGAATATGTCATAAGGAATGTGCAGGTATGATACCTATGATGGTGAACACAATGATATATCTTATAAGTATTAAATATATAGTCAAACATAAGTATCTTGATACTATGTAATTTATAGATGTATAGTGTGTACCATGTAAATGTGTGGAATATCCATACACTATAGATCATGATAAATGAAATATTTAGAGGACATGTGTCAACCAAAGAAATAAGATCAAACATGCATATTCCAGCCCTAATATCATATCTTCTAATGAGTACTAAGGATATATAATGCATTACATAGCCTTTATCTTTAATTAGTAATTATTTGCTTAGGCTAACCTAATTAGGATGAAAGGGTGTGACCCATCAAAATTATGGTTATTAATATGGATGAACAAGGTTCTCCCAAATCATCATAAATCATATTATTGAATGAATTTCTTATTTATTCTAGTAACTAGAGGTTTTCCCATTGAAGTGGATTATATTTGAGTGTGTCTTATGTTATTACAAAGAAATATCATAATAAGTGGCATTAGAGGATCCATTTTGGAAAATAATTATAGTAAAGTTGAGAGGCATGGCAAGAAAGATTTATCCATTTTCAGCTTTCAATCATTGGTTTTAATTGAGTTATTTATATTTTATGTTTTTTCATAAATTAGGTCCACATGACATAATTTTTAAGACTTTTATAATTTATTTATATTTTTATAAAGCTCATAAAATTTTGAGCATGTTTCATTTTTTTATTTTCATATTATATTAATTATATATTAAAAAATTTGTGGGTCAAAATTGGTTAATGGTATAACATTTGATTCTGATATAACACATGTTTTAATTATTTATGGTTACCAATCATTATAGATAATTTCTTCCCATAATTGATCCCAAAAATAGAGTTATAAAACCAAATTAATATCCATTCCTTTTGGAATAGATTTATTTTCCTCAACCATGGATCCTAATGATTTCATTTATTTTCTAGCACATAAAATTAAGGGTGACATTCCTGCGAGATGTGAAATACTAGTAAATTTTATCCAATATAAGTTATTTGCCCATTTGTAACATCCCTAAATGAGGGTTTAGATAGGTTTAAATAAGACATAGTGTTTTAATTAAATTCCCTAATCAATAAACCTCATAAAACCACACATACATATCCAAATCACCTTGGAGGACACAAAAAACAAACGTAAGACAACCATTTCAAGGCAAATATAAACCTACAAAGGATGGACATCAAAAAGTTTGATGGTATTTATGTAACCTCATGGATAAGTCTCATGGAATAATATTTTAAGTTTCATAATAAACCATAAATGTAATGGTTGAAATAGCCTCACTACATCTATAATCTAAACCTTATAAGTGTTATCAGGAGATGATGAGTGATAAGAAAGGGTAGGTGCTTAGTTGGGATGAATTTACTAATGAATTATAAGCCCACAATGAGTATCCATGGAATATAATTTATTTCACCCAATTAATAAATTTGAAATAAATAATATATGTAGTTGAATATAATGTTGAGCGTGTGAGATTAGCATACACTAACTTTAAGTGGCACATTATCAAAGAATGCATATTTCATCCAAACTCTAGAAGTGAAACCTTATAAAATAATGAAATTTTAAATAATTATACTAAATTAACAAGTTAATCATGATGTTATTTGTTATAACCATGTACATTTAGGAAATTTGTGAAATAAGCACTACACATTAAGCAATGGAAATATGCTTCCAAGATATTCACAAAAGGTCAAACAATAGGATGGATGGATAGAATTTTGACTAATATTGTTGATGTAAATGTTATTGAATTTTTTAAATCAAGATAAAGTACCAATACCTTTCCTCAATATGAGTTAGATAAAAGATAAAAAGTATTGTGTTGGTATTAAACCAATAAATGGTCTAGAGGTCATAAGTGTATCAGTGGAAAGAAAATATTATTGGTTATTGAGAATGATATTTTCAATAAGGAAGGGTTATTAATTAAGAACCAATAGTATAACATGATAATTAAAATATTGAGGAGGAATAAATCCCTACTATCTCACTACATGCATTAAACAGGATAAGCACTCCACAAACACTTAAAGTGGTTAGATATATTAAGAATAAGAAGGTGATAGTTTTTGTCAATATAGGGAGTAACCATAACTTATTTAAAAAATATATATCTAATGATATCAATTGATTTGGGTATCTAGTCTCAAATTATCAAGTCATTATTTCCAAAGGGAAGCATCTCTCCTTTGGTGGTAAATGTCATCATATCAAACTCTTAATTTGGACTATCAATTGGATTTTAAAATGTTTGCCATATTGATTATGGGAGAAAAAGTAGTTTTGGGAATACAATAGCTTAAATTTTTAGGAATAGTGTCTTTCAATTTTCATGAATTATTCATGGTTTTAAATATTAATGGGAAAAAAAACTTAACAAGTTCCAATCATTACCAAGTCAAATTATTATCTCTAAAAGGATAAATAAATTTTAAAAGAAATGATTATACACCATAGTGGCACAACTACATTTATTAGAATCACATAAAGTATAAAATTAATATCCACCAATCTTTAAGAGACTATCCATCACCATAAAAAAGTGTTTTCAAGAACAAAGGACCTACCTCTAGTTGGAGATCATGATCAGACAATTAAATTGAGTTTAGGAAGTATTCTTCCTAGCATTAGACCTTAATACTACCCTCAAGAATAGAATTTATAAATTGGTCAATGAAATTTTAGAGTCATATTTTTTCATCCCAATAAAAGTACTTATTAATCTCTAGTGGTTAAGGTTAAAAAATGATAATACATGGATAGTGCACCTAGATTACAAGGAAATCAATAATACCACTCTCAAATATAAGTTTCTTATTATTGTCATTAATGAAATATTGGATGAGTTAATTTTTTATTTTTTTTAAATTTACTAAGTTATATTTTAAATTGAGGTGTCATAATTTTTTATTAAAGTATTTGAATTTACAAAAAAATACATTAATTAGGGTCACTACGAGTTCTTACTTACACCACTTAGTCTCACTAATTCTCCATCAAATTTTGTGTGCCTCATGAATTCAATTTTCCACCCATTTCTTTAGAAATTTGATTTGTTTTTGTTTGATGACATCTTAATTTATTTGAAAACATGTGAATAAAATTTACAACATGTAGGTAATAAATTATAGGTATTGGAAGATAATAAATATTATGCAAAAAAAATCCAAAGGTGCCTTTGGAGTGAAGTGGAAAACTTAGGATATGTGGTGTCACATAAAGGCATTGAAGTAAACCTTAAGAATATTTTAGCTCTTAAATATTGGGAAATACCTAAAAATATTAAAGATTTAAGAGGATTCTTAGTTCTAAAAATTAGCATATAAGATTCATTCGGAATAATACTCACATATCATCACCCTTAACAAAATTATTTTCATGGTAATATTTAGCCATGTAAAGATTTAAAAAACTAAAATAATCTCTTTCTTACACCCCTATGTTGTCTATCCAAAACTTATTGAATACATTTTGTTATAATTTAATGCTTTTGAATATAGCATTAGGGAAATGCTAATGTAATAAGGGCATCCCTTAGTATTTGAGATTCAACAACTTACAAAAAATAGCTTATAAGGTCCTCATATGAAAATAAATGTTATAAATCATCCATGTAGTAAAAAAGTGACTCCATTAACTCATGGGAAGGCATTTCAAAGTTAAGATAGATAATTACAATCTAAAGTATTTTATTAAAGCAACTATTATCTTCAAATGAACAATAAAAATGGGTCACAAAAGTGCTAGGGTATGAATTTGAAATTATTCACAAAAAATAAAGGATAATATTACAGCTAATGCCTTTATTTGATAAGAAGTATAAAAATTAAAAATTTACATTATTTCTTTATTAAAACATGAATGGGTAGAAGTAGTATGGGAAGAGTGGAAACAAGACATACTAAAAAGGAAACACATACAATAAATATAAGATTTACATTGGCATATCTAGGAGGATGAGGAATGCAATTATAATTTAGTTTATTTAAAATAACTTGAGGAAATTAATCAGCCATTTGTAAAATGTGTTTTTGAATTTTGAGTATTTGATTATGGTTGGAAGCTTACATAAGGTACATTAATTTAACCACTTATGAAATAACTTGGGAGATATCAATAGAAAGATTTTGATTTGAATTGGTAGGATTGGTTAAAAGAGAACTATAAGGGGAATGATTCCCAACATTGGTTTTAATATGAGGACTATTATTGGTTTCTTTGACCATTAGAGTATATGGATTAATACAACTAAGACTCTTATTCTTGTTTAGGATGTAAATAGTATTAGTGTCTATATTCTTGATAAGTTGATTAGGATATCCTAGGTCAAATTTAGGTTGATTTGGATCATGTTACACTTGGTAGACTTATGTTAGGATTGATAAAAATAACACCATGATGATTTTCCTTCAATAATGGGAATATAATGAATGAGAGTGAAACCCATGTCAAAAATGAATGGGTTGATACTCACTAAAAACATCCTCATATGTGATAAAAATAGTGAGAAAGAAGACATGTAAAATAAAGATACAGTAAGAAGGTCGTGCTAAGGCAATTATATCAGCCTAGCTAATGTAGTTTGTAAAAATAACATCAAAATAGAATATATTAGGTTGGTCGATACAATAGAACATAACTAGGACTTAATAATTATATTGGGTGGCCAAAGTCAAGAAAAAAATGAGAATAGATAATGGTATTAGGTTGACCAATATAGTTAAATCAATAAGAAAATTGTATTGATTTGGTCAATATAGTGGAATAAATAGAAAACTATATTAGATTGGTTTATACACTTAGTATGACAACAACTAAGTGCTTCACCAAAGTGTATGATGATGGTGAATATAAAAAATAGGAAAAAATCAATATGATCCAACCAATAGTGGGATATGATTCATATTGGTTTCACTAGAATGTATGTGTAGGTTAGAAAGACAAATGTAATAATCCTCTTTCTCTATGTAGACTATGATACAAATAAGATGCCAATAATATATAACTTGTATATACTTGGATAGTAAAATTATAGTTTTATGGGTGGACATGGATCTATCATAGGGTAATACACTCTCAATCTCAAGGACATAGGGTTCCAAAGACTATGCCTAAGATATGGGATATACTTTTAACTAGATCCAAAGCTAAATCAATGATATAATAATGGTAAAAAATGGCTATCAAGGATATACTAACAAAGCCACATGTAAGTAACTGATGAACAAGGGTAATCTAAATCAAAGATATAAATTAAATTTAACAATAAGCATATGGTGAAATGGTGGATTGTAAGTATTGTCTATGCAACCAAAAGTGGAAATGGAAAATTATGATCCTTATGCTATACTAGTTGATTTGATATAAAGAGAAACTAGGTAAAGAAAACAACATACATTCTACTATAAAAAAAAGAAAACCATATATCTATTAAGTAAATAAATGAAAGAGATTAAGGATAGAGATACTTACCTTTGAGTTCATTTTTTAACACATCAATCTCCCAATTGGCTCTAGTGGTACTTTACAAGACATGTTGTTTGATAAAAACCTCAAATGGAAATATGAAAACTTGGGTATCCTTAGTTTTTGACTCAAATACCAGGTGTACCTCCTCAATTTTACTTTTCCTATTTAGTTAAAATATCTTTAGCAAGACTTTAACCTCTAACTCCTCCTTTTACTACATAAGGCCATAAATGTGAGCACAGGCAAATAAAATGATTGGTGTGTCTATTAGGAATTACAATTTTGGACCCTATATATATATATGGATATAGACCTGAAATTAACCATGAAATCTAACCCAATGGTATTGAACATGTTTATGTAGTTAAATGTGATGTTATCATAATTATGAATTTATCGACTAGGATGATACAATTGGGAAGACATGGATGGGATTATAAATGTATTATCTAAGCCAATTGTTATATGGAAAGATAAGCATGAGACATATTTCATCATCCTAGTTGATAGAATAGGTATATATGGTGGCTATCAAAAATGGATAGAAACATACATATAAGGAAGATATAAATAGACTCAATGGAGTTCAGACTAATACTAGTGAAGTTATGAAAAAATACTATGCAAACATCTCTTTAAAATTACCATGAGTTGGACCCATCCATTTCCTAATGCATTCTTTAGGACATGAACTAAAAAATATTGATGCACCATTGAGTCTTTCAATAAAAATTGTCAGTAAGGTGATAAAGATGAAAAATATCAAGTGTATAAACTTGTCACGCTAGTCAACATGTGACTCAGCATTTCAAACCAATCAAAACACACCTAACACTACTCAAATCATGATGCAATTTTTGAAAAAATGGATCACATGTGATCAAATAGTTCAAACCAATTTATTAAAATTAAAAATTAACTCTTGAAAATAATAAATAAATCTCAAAAAAATAGTGTGGAATGATAAATAAAAAATGCCCCCACTCCCCCTTAAGGATCATCTCTAGAACTTTATTACTAAACTTCTTATTTGTAATGAATTCATTAATCACTTAAAAAATTAACCCTTAGCACCTTACATGACATCAATATAAATTTATTGAATCACTCCCACCATCTCCTATGATGGATCTACTGATCTTGATTTGCACCTTAAAACCTTTGGGAATATCTATAAGGAGTGGATCAAAATAAACACCCTTGTAGCTACCAAACTAACTTACAAAACTCTAAAGGGTGTTTTTTTAGAATGGTGCAATAAAATCAATCTTAGCTCTATCAATGACTTATAAGGTTTACTAAATGCATTTGTTAAAGAATTATAATTTCATGACTTAAATAAAAATAACTTAGGTGGCTTTTTAAATTGTGAGAAAGTGGATAATGAGCTATCACATGACTTCATTAAATGTTGGAAATCCTTCACTGACAAATTCAAACATAACATGATTGAAGATAGTCTATTCAATATTTTTATAACTAATTGAAATCAAAAATCCAATACATAGTTAGGTATTTATCTCCTTAGTCATTAGAAGAATCCTTTGTTAGTTTAAAAGGTAGTACCACCTCATGAGAAAATTTAAGGCCCTTAAGTAAACTAGAATTCTCATGAATCTTAATAAAAAACATGTAATAGTTGTGAGTGTTAATGATTATTATGATGATAGATGTGATACCAATAGATATATTCATTCTATATTTCTTAGTGGTCTGAAAACTATGGAATTTACCATTCTATTGTATCAATCCCTTTTTAACCACCACCTCCTTATAATCATTACCAAGTTAATAACATTGATTTTCATCAACCTCTTAGCATTGATGAACTTATAATAAATATTCTTAAACCTCAACCTAAATATTTTTATATATTATGACCTCATTATTTCAAGAGGTAACTAATGAGATACCCATAATAGATGTTATTTAAAATAAATCCCATACTATTACTCTTAGTGACATTTTGGTTGAATCCCTACATATGGATCTTGTATGCACAACTTAGGATGACATGTAGTAATTATTTTTCTCCAAATAGAATAAGATACAAACAAGGTCATATAAATAGAGATTCCACATATTTTTAAAATTTTGTAATAACCTATAATAATTTTAGATGTATCAAAGGGTAATATACACTCAAATGTTAATAGGAAAGGGTTCCAAATCCAAAGCTAATGACATGGGGTATAGTTCTCACTAGGGCTTAATATAGATAAATGATTTTAATAATGATTGTAAATGGATGTATTAATGATATAATAATGATATCATAAATTAGGAACTAATGAAAAAGGGTTATATAGATCCAATAAATCTAAAACTAATAAACTAATAATAAGATGAGTGGTGCAATATTCAACTAATAGGTGTTTTATGGAACCTAAGGTTGTAAATTGAAATCCTAAGAAACCCTATAACTATACCAACTTATTCAGTATAAGGATGATCATAAACAAGTATACAAAAAACATCTATAATAATAATGAGCAAATTAATATATAATCTACTAAGTAAATAAAGGAAAGAGAGTAGGGATAGAGATTCTTACCTTTGGATGGACTCATAAATGCCTCAATCTCCCATTTTGTCTCAAGTGGCACTTTGTGAGAGATTTTTTAGGTTTAATACATAAAATAAAAATAATAAGAAATAAATATATTTATTTTGGGTCTCTAAATACTGGGACACCTCCTTGGAACAACTCCTCTTATTGAGCTTTAAAGACAAGAGCTCTAAGATAAGACTATAATCCCTAACTAATACTTTTAATACTTAAGATTAGAAATGTGAATTAAAAATAGAGTATATTAATGTGTTATATCATTTTTATAATGATAATTGTTACCCTTGTATGTATATCTTGAAACCCTAAAAGGCACCAATGAAACTAGGCCCATTGAAATGTAGGAAAGGGTTGGATAAGAGTACAACAACTAGTATATATGTAAAATAAACTTTTAAGTATAATTTTTTACTTATATTTAAGTTATAATTTTTATATATACTTTAATTATTTTTTATATTGGTTTTGGACCTCTAAGAATTATGATTCATATTCTAGGTTTGAGAGGGTCCTACTAGATTTTAGGCTTAGCTAGATTTTAGAGTCTTAAGATCTTAAACTTAGCCATATTATAGGGTTTTAGTATTTAAAGGAGAAATTATAATATTTTTTAATGTTTAATTAACGAACACATCTTTCAAAAATTACCATGAGCCTATCCCACCCCATTCTTAGCACACACATTAAGGTATGCACTTAAGTATATTGGTGTGTTGACAAGCCCCTGCAAGAGAAATTATTAATAGATGATAAATATTAAAAAAAATCATATGTATTCATATACCCCATTATATCTCATCATGATTCATAATTTTGTAACATGGGATTATGCTTGAGGAAAAGTACATAGCAATACCAAAGAGCATAACTGAAAAGAAATATTGAAATAACTACTAATAAATGAATAATTAAACATAATATATACATACCTTGATTTACAATTCCACATAAATTATGCATGAAAATATCATAGTATCAATCATGGAGGGTGAAATAAATGCATATTATAAACCCTAAGGATATAAAACTAAAAATAAATAAAATTAATGTATGCATATATAAGATAGTCAATAAAAGCATGTAAATGAGAAAATATCATAGGAAGATTTTAAAACCTATAAAACATGGAAAGATGGCATTGATAAGGATAAATTAGAACCATAATATCCAAGGGATAAAATAATAAAATGGTTGTAAACACATCCAATTTAAGAGAGATAAAAACCCAAATCAAACAATGGGAGAAAAGTGACTATAAACCATCCTAAATAAGATAGGTGAAAACCTAAATCAAGCAAAGGAAGTGAAATATAATATAAAATTACTATAAAAAAATCCAACATAATCAATCAAGGATTTTTGAAAAATAAAATCAAAGACTCTACTAAGTAAAAACTATAAAGTAGTGCTTGTGCTAAAGTAAAATGATAGAAGGTATAACCATCTAGAAACATAACCATAATGACAAATATTGTACAAATATGAAAAAAAATGAGTTTTTGAGGAATTATTAGTTTTATTTCCCAAGTTTTTACAATGTAAATCACAAAAATAAAAAACCAATATATATCATGAATGAAAATTAAGAATCAAATCTGAATTAAATAGATAGAAATTAGGAAAATGAATAAGACAGACATGATTATCTAGTAGCACTATCCATCAAGGAGATGTTGGGAATGAAAAATGGATATATAAGGATGCAAGGTGCCATAAGGGTCATGTATAAATCCTTAGTGGAGATGGGACACTCTAATCAAGTGGGGGAAAGGATAAAATCTTTCAACATCAAAGACCTAGATATCCCCACCTAGCAAGTGTAATCTTGAGCTAAAAAGTGAATTATAAATATAATCCCATAAAGGTTATATGCATGAGAGGTAAAAAGGATATTACCTTCCCACAACATGTTTTGTGATCTTTAGGAGCCCTTATATATTTGTTTAAGTACTTTGAATATTATATACTTGAGTAATAAAGTAGGTGGCACTAGAATGTAATATAGGTAAATAATAACATAATGAGACCTCTTACCCCACTCTACTATCCTATTTCACCCTAATGGACCTTGAACATAGCATGAAGCCAATTTTTTATATTGACCTTTGACAAGAATAAGATATGTGCTAATAAAAATACATCTTTTAGTGTGACCTAATTTTTATGATATAATTTTAATTTTAACATTATCTTTTATTATAATATGGCTTTTGGAGATTTTGGAATTTTTTTTTGATCCTCCACGTAGATTCAAAAAAATAAATAATGGATAATAAATATAACTAACATAAGAGATCCTACACCTAGTTGTTATAGAGGATAACCTAAATAATAAGATGCTTAAAGGCTCCTATAATATCACTATATGAAAGATTGCAATATTAAAACTAACCTAGATGTGCCTCAAGATAAGGGAAGGGTAAATATGTGGATTTTGGAAGATCTATCCATGTATAAAAGGGTTATATAATGAATATATGATAGTATTTGACTACAAAAGGGGAGAATTTTTGCTTTATAATGACTAGGCAAAAAGAGGGATTTGAAAGTACAAGACAATATAATTCAAATCATTGAAATGGAAACCCAAAGAATGGAAGCACTATGAAATATGGCATTCATGTCACTAAATAATACATACTTACCTACATATTATCTATCACATGTATAGATAATAGGAATCATCCTGAAAGCGAGGGAATGTAAAAGATATCAAAGAATCCACAAGAAAACTAAGAACAATTATAAAGTGCAATAAATGTAAAGCTGTAAAAATAAAAACATGAAAGTTTTACCAAATATCCATAAGGGAAACTAAGTAAAATTATAAATCATTCCAAATGGGGAGGAGGGATTCTAAAAAATAAAACATGAAGGTGATACCAAAGATCCATGAGGGAAACTAGGGCTGACTATAATAAAGAGAGTGTGACTATATAAATAAAATTAATATGTTGGGAATTTGTGATAAGGGCTTGAATGATTCCATAGGTCTTACCATGATATTCAAAAACTAAAAAACCAAGAGTAAAAATTAAAAGAGACATAAGGATAAATAACATGTACTAGAATTGATGTTAATAAACCTAGAGCTATATATACAGCAAAGTTAAGTTAAAACACAAGAAAGTGTTAGAATAAAAATGTAGGAAAGTGTTATGTTTGGTTTTTTTCCTTTATTTTATCATGACTTTTCCTGATTGTACATGTAAAGAGGATAAGAGGTCCAACTAGCTATCACACTAGATTATCATGTAAGAAATGGTCTCAATCACTCACCTGAAGCATGTAACTTAAGACCAGTTCCCATCAGTTCTATCATGTGATGGTATATACATTGGGATTTTTATACCAAGGCACTTGAAAAAGCTCTTAGTTTTGATTAAAGATATCAAATTTAGGCTAATTTTTACAATCCACTCATTCCATACTTAATATATTTATCACAAGAAAATAGATAGGCATAAATCAATAAAAAGAGTAGTAGTACCATTAGTTCAATAATATGTTTATAGGTATTTCAACACTATAAGTATTCCATCTTATTATATATCAATGATCACCATACACAAGTATTGATGCACATTAGGAACATGAATAATATCAAGAATACAATTACAATATTATCACTATCTCCACAGCAAAAACATCAAAAACCTTCTAAGTAAAACTAAGGTTATTTATACATGATTCTACCATGATCATTCAGTTACAATATTAATATGAAAGTGATGACTTTCCAATGACCATTAACAAAAATGAGTCATGGAAAGTCATTACATTTAATCTCTTTTGATTCAGTCCTAACTATCCCTATATACCCACTCTATGCTATATATTTGATGATGTGTGCCTATCTTCTTATAGGCCACTGCTAGATCTACACTTGACTATTTTCCTCCAATGCAACCATGAACCATTTTCCTAACCACTTCTACCTTTGATGCCCTTGTCCAAGTCATCCTCTATTTTTTCAAAACTTGCATACTTGGTCCCTTCATTTTTTTGCATCCTTTTTCTTCATGACTTATTTCTTCCATGCTAAGGCCTTTTGATCCTTGGTTTACTTCCACACCCAAGTTTACTTCCATACCCATCTATCAAGTGCCATCTTCAAAAAATCACTTAGAATAAACTAATACAAAATTTAGGGTCCAACATCACCCCACACTAAGTCAATAGTTTGTCCCAGACTATATGCCATCCTCAGGTCCCTAAGGTACCAAAACTTTAGTTCTTATTTATTCAACTTAGATACTCAAATCCTCCTAATGGTTTAATTAAATCTATATCTTAGAGGTTATTTATTCAACTTCATTTGTTATTCATTTGCTCTCATTGGGTTACTTCATAAATTAACTTGTTTGAGTTATCAAAAGCTCAAATGATACAATAGCATTCTTGTGGATGTCCTCAAGCAATCTGACCTCTATCAAAACCTATCATCAGAGTTCCAAAAAAATATATTTAAACTCTTGTATATGATCACCTATCTTATTTTCAAGTGCCTCCACATCTTGGAATGCTTTGGTGCACTATTCTCTATCCTTTATTGTTAATGCATTCTCATCTAGTTACTGATACTGGTGTTCCTCTTACTAAAGCATAGTTTCAAAAACTTTAGTGGGCCATGCAAACTAGATAAAAACTCCTTAAACTATGCAAATTTTGGTACCCACCTAGGCCAAAAGTCTCTTACATACTTCTACAAACTCTATGAATTACTCTATAGCCCAAGTTTGATCTCACTAGGGGTTAATAATAGCTTTTCCTTTTTCATCCTTTTTCCATGCTTATAATCACATGTTCCCTCTTATGTGAACTATTTTCTCCTTATGTCCTTCCATTTACATGCCCATAATGTGCACTTTTCTATCATGATTTCACTTGTGCACCTCATGTGTACTAATTTTCACCTTTATGCCTCTCAAAAGTACCTCTTTTCACATATGCACTTCTCCTGCATGCCTCTTTTATGTGTGATTCCTTCCAAATTTTAATTTACACACTCTAACTTTAATTTATTCATCTTGAAACTTACCCCACACTAAAATATTATTGTGGTCCTCCATGGACATGACCAAAATGAAAACAAAAAATAACCATGTGTTGAAATAAACCTATATCAAGGTGAAAAAATAATGTGATGATTTATTAGAGAACAAAACAAAAATACTAAATTAATCTAGTGGCACACACCTTATTGAAAATATGAAATATTACATGGAATGATAAGGCCAAAGCTGACTACTATTAAAAAGACCTAGAATAAATTAGCCATCTAACCACCTTAACTTTCATGCACCTATGGGATAGATGCTTTGAAAGATGAGCATAACATCTCAATGTACATGAAGTTTACAAGAATGGTACATGAACTTAGAATCATAGACCAATATGTGCATACCAGAATTAAAAAAATTATTTTTGAGATGTTTATCATGCCAAGATTTTTAATTTTATTTTTCAACTCCTTGACTCCAATGTGTAAGAAAGCATGCTTCATCTAACTATAACATATTGTCAAGGTGAATTTTAGAGATTATTCATCATCTAATCATCCAATAAGCAACAATACATAAAGGAACAAGTAAATCCACTAGTAGAACTACTTCAGCACCAAAGACAAGATGAAATAGAGTACTTTTATTCAATCATTTATATGTGGTTTGACATGCCCATAAGACTGCATAAACTTGATAACCCCAATTAATGAGAATGATATTGTAATATTTATTAATGTAAGGCCTAGGATATTTTTAAAATACTCATGAGTGTCATTAGTTTGAGGTTGATATAGAGTTGTCTTATGGTATGCAATCCTGAAATTAGATAGGAGGATGTAGATTTTCTCATTGAGGAAGTGAGTGTCATGATCACTTATTAAAATTAAATGGAATCCATATATGGTGATGATATTTTCTCAAATGAACTTTGTGGTAGTTATAGTAGTACAATCATATGTGGGCACTACTTTGGAATAGTTTGTGAGATAGTCAGCAGTGGTAATGATATAGCACATGTCAATCCATCTTAAAATATGGTTAATGGTACAAACAAAATCAATAACCCATTTTTAAAAATGTTCATGAACAAGGATTGGATGAAGAGTAATAACATCCCTATAGTTTGGTTTTACTACTCACTAACAGATATTACTTTGGTGCTCATAAGCTTTAGCATCATTAAATAAGGTGGGTCACCACAAGATATCCAAGAGCACCTTTCATGTCATTGCATCACTAGCATAATATCCTCTATAAACACCCTCATGCACCTCTTTAAGGACTTCTATATGCTCATGTTGCATGACACATGTATTTAACACCTCATCCCTACCAATTTTGTATAGGTTTACACTAATAATATTGAAAAGAGTAATGCATATAGCTAGTTGTTTTTTCTCTTAAGTAACAAGATGGTCTTGTATGGAACTTGTTGCAATAAAATTAGCTACTTCATCTAATTCTTTGTGCACACATGTAACCTGAAAAAGTTTTACATTAGGTAAATCATCTTATATGCCATGTATTGGTTCACTAGACTCAACATATGAGAGGTGGTTAGGACTAAAATTCACTTTTCCAAGTTTTATGACCATAGATAATTGAAACTTTTGGAAGAGAATAATCCATCGACAGATTTTTCCATGTAACATTAGTTTATTTAAAAGGTATTTGAGTGACTCGTGATCTATAAAGAAGGTGAATGGAGTGGATAACAAATACTTTCATAACTTTTAGAGTGCATACACCATAGATAAGGCTTCTCATTCTGTAGTAGAGTAATTCCTTTCTATTAACTTTAGCTTATGACTATAAAAATATATAGCATGGTCCAAATTCCCTTCATTAGGATGTGTAAGGATAACACCCACCACCATATCAAAAGTGTTGACATATACATGAAATGGTGTCATCTGGTTTGAGAACTAGAGGATAGGTGTAGCTACCAATTTCTCCTTCAATGTATTGAATTCCTATTAATTTCATTCAATTTAGAAGAAGAGGACATCTTATTTTAGTAATTATTCTAATGGAGCTACTATATTAGCATAACTATGAATGAACTTATGATAGTAGCATGTATGACCAAGGAAGGCATGGACCTCATACTGAGTGGTTGGAGGTGAGATTTGAATAATAATCATAATCTTGGTTGGATCCATCGGTAATCCATCTTGATAAATGATGTGCCCTAACAGAATCCTAAAAGGTGTGGAAAAGATATACTTTTCAAGTTTAAGGAAATTTGAAGTTGTCAATAGTGATCGATCATTAGGTACAAATTGGCATAGTGGTTGCACACTAAGCCATACACAGTCCAATCATCTTGATATACTTGAAGGAACTTATGGATTAAATATTTAAAAATGTATACCATATTACAAGAGAAGACTATTGATGTGTTATTTAAGCCAAATGGCATAACATTGTACACAAAGGACCCCCATTCATGAAAAAATTAGTTTTTGACTTATCTTCCTTAATAATTTATACATGATGATAGCCTAAAAATTCATCAATGAAGTTATAAATTTCATAACCAAAAACACCTTCCAAAATATCCTCTGTGAATGGTGTTGGAAATGGGTCCATGACACACACAAAATTTAACTGTCTATAATCCATGCAAATGTGAATTTGTGCATCCTTTTTTACGTTAATTACCATGGGGCTAACCCATTTAGATTAATTAATAGGTGTTATAACCCCAATGCACAATATACCATCAATTTATTCTTTAATGTGTGTGCATATATTAGGATTAATTTGATACAATTTCTTCCTAAATAAAAAGTGCCCTCAACCAATTTCATGTGAATTTTACCCAATTCCATATGTACTCCTTTCATCTCTATGTAGTTACTAGGAAAATATTTTTATATTCCTATAAAAGTTCAATGATTTTAGCCAGTTCTATTTTAGACCAATAATTTACTATAGTAACCATCTTAGGGGTGTCTTCTATGCCAATATTGTATTGAACCATTGAAGTGGTGTAGAATATGGTTTTCTACTTGAATTGCATGTTATATCTTACCCCACACACCCCATATTCCATATGCAATTTTAAGTGATCAAATGATGGTTCCAAGGGATTAGTTCTAGTACCCTAATCAACTTGAAATATAACCTTTTTCTTACCCTTTCGAATCTATTCCCTATGATTATTTATATATTGTGAGTTAGGTTCCAACTAGGTCATGTTAGGAGTATCAAGTTTTTGGAATATGGCCAAGTCATCCTCAATTTCACCATGCATGGTCCATATTCTATCTTCCACTAGTGCTTTATCACTTAATATTATTTGATGGATCACTTACAAGGATAAGTTTAGATTTGATTAGGGTGAATAAAATGCAAAGGTGGTGATCAAACCATGTTTGGCACATTCTCATGTATCCTTATCTAGGTGTATTTTTTTTATAAACATACCATTCTCTATCCCAAGCTTGTAGAGTGCCATAAAATGCATGTACCCATAAGGATTTTGGTAAAAAAATTCTTTTTGTCATTCCAAAGACAATCATAGGTGGCTAAATGGTCAACTGGGTACTCAATACCATTATATCTGAGTGTGGAATGAACCCAATTTTCATGGTGAAAGTGATGATGTAGCACATGTAATTTTTCACATGTCAACAATTTATATTGATCATTATCCCACCAATAAGTAGTTTTGCCTTGATGTATAGTAAGGAGTGTACACATATGTTCATATTAAAAAAATATAGTAAACCTATAATTGATCTAAGTATTCCCATACCTCAATTTGGTCATGAAACCTAAGTTCTTAATCTAACTAGAAAGGTGGTACATTCATTAGGCAACCACTAATGAGTCAAATAAACTTATAGTGATTAGGTGTCTTACATGGAGAATTTATTTATTGACTAATTACAAAACAACCTTATCTCATGAGGGCATATTCTTCATGTGCTTAGTGTTTGCAATCAATGTTGGTGGTGTTAAAGATGGAATATACATCTTCCCATTGAAGTAGACCATTAGGAGTAAGATCTACATGTTTATTTCTTTACATCATGATGTTATAAATGTGGTTGAGGTATTCATAAACATCAATTGCTTATATAAAAGGAGGATTTGATCGTTAATGAGAGGAATGACTACGTATTGGGTGTCATTCTCAAAGATAGTGTAACACTTCTTAAAATTCAAATTAGCATTATTGGCATAACACCATGGTTGACCCAATAAATGTAGAAAGTCATCAAATTTGACTGGTTTAATTACATCAAAATCACATTTAAAAGGGACACCCAAAATCTTAATAGTGGCATCTTTAAAAACTCCTACATGCACTACTTGAGTCTTATTGGCCATAAATAGAATATGTGGGAAGGGTTAGAAAGTGGGGTTCCCCAACTTTCTCGAAGAATCCTTCATGAGAAAATTAACTTCCATGTATGTATCTACTAGTATATCTCAAATCATCTACCCATCAATGGATGCATTTACAATGATCTCCTTACCACATTCAACTTCTAGTTGGACATAGGCTTCTTATTGATGTGCATGGTTTAAATAATTATTTTCAAGATTCTTAGTTATTTATTAAAAATTATTTAAGAGAGGAAATATGTTTTCATTAAGGATTAGTTTTCATAGCTCTTGAAATTCATCCTCCCTAGAGTCTATTGAGATATTTTATTTTTACGTCTCGGTGCATATGGTTTTATCCCTCTCCTTCATAAACTCAATTCCACCTTATAAATCAAGTATTGGGGCTATTGTGTTGTGAAATACCTCTTTCTATTTTTTAGCAGCAGGGTAGTGTTGAGCACGTGGTTCTTCACATTGAACCTTCTCCATTGGTGGAATTGAAATGGGTTGGGGATGAGTACCACTTTATGTCATAATATTTAATTTACATCCCATTGGTAGGGTGGTAGGTGTATACACATAATATTTTAAAAATTTATCAATTACAGATGTTTTCTCTCTTGTAGGAACCCATCATGTCTCAATATCTCTGAGTACATGCCTTAAAAGGTGTACTTGAAAAGGGGTGGGTAGACCATTGGTTCTTTACAATATTGTTATCCGTTATACCACCACTTGTAATAAACATAGACATATCCTATACACTTCACTAAGTTTTGACACCTCCCTTACACACTCCTATAATTAATTCACTACCTTACACATCCCCTATCTAATACAAAAACTCTTTTTGACATTTACCAAACAATGTCAGCTAGGGCTGACCCTGTACTTAAATTATATTTGCACATTACGAGACTCTATCATCCTTGGCCAACCTAGTCTAGGACCTAACTTGCTTTTATTAATTAACAAAAAAGGGTATCTTAGGGCTGACACTATCTACTAAACTTTTGGAAGGGTTTAAGGCTAGATTCAGCTATATATACATATATTTTTCATCATTTTAGAGAGAAAATAAGAACATAATATATTGCATGTATACTTATCCACCATTCTACTTGAGGAGCTTTTCTTAGGGTTTTAATACAACACTTTAATATATGTATTTTATCTTATGGAGAAGTTTTTTGGATTCATATAGAAGTTATGTATCCTATAGATAACTTATCCTTGTTATCCTTACATACCACAATAACCTTTTATGAATCACCTTGGCCAAGGGAGATATTGAGGCTTGGTAGGTTCATCTTCAAAGGTAAGTATTCCTTACTTTGTTCTTCCTTTTTTAAAGTAGATATATTGGCTTTTGTTATTTTATATTCTTCTCTCCCATTCATTAGGATTTCTTATACATTGGCTTAAGTATAGATATTCAATGCATGTTTACTTTTATTTTTATTACCCCCATGTTGTGCCACTAGGTTATATTTTACTTTACTTTGCATATACTTTGTGAATATAAGAAAATATAGGACATATATAGGGTTATTACATGGTATTACTTGACTAAAGGCTTTGTAACCCTCTCTAATAATATTATTATGGTAAGGGACCCATTTCTTAGGTCTAGTAGATCCATCTTGGTCATGACCCCAATCGTATAAATTTACCAATAAGTGGAAGTCTATGTTTAGTTTATCTCCTCTAAGCTAGGATTGATTTGTAGATTAGTTACATTTTCCCTTATATACATTTTGGTGAACTCGACGTGAATATAAAAAATATATATATATATTTCATGGATTCATTTTATTATCATATTATATATTTTAATTTTTATAATATTATATCCAACCTATTGATACAATCTAACATTCTGTGCACAGGGTCAACATAGATTCGCTCCAAATCAACTATGTTTTCTTTGTGTAGGTATTCTATAAACATAGATGAATATATTGATAAAATTGACAAAGTTATCTTATTTAACCATAGGATTGAAGAATTCATCAACCCAATTGACTCTATTCATATTTCTCTTTTTTAACATATAGGTTTGTAGACTTAGTCAAACTGGTCGAATATGTTCACACAATATAAAAATCAACATTTGAGCAATACAACATAAAATTTTAAAATTAATCATATTAAAAATTATCAAGGTTCATTCTTACCTCTATTATTTATATTTTATATTTATAATCTTATTTTTTACAATCTGTAATCTATAAAACTATAACCCTACAATGAAATGGGTTAACTAGCTTGACATAGTTCTATAGTCTATATTCTCTCTAAAAGACTTGATCAACCTATTCGATTATTTTCTTCTAGATATTTATTCCATAGAATAGTAGCAACCTTATCTACTTTATTATATATTATTTTCATATTGTATCTCCTGAATTGACTCTATACTCTTCACAAACTAAGAAATTAATTTATCTTACTAGTAATTAATTCACTCTTATTTTTAGTTACTTGCATGCTTAGAGTAACAAACATAGACTAATTAGGTGGTTTTCAATATATCTATTTAGTCACATTATTTTTCTCTTTTGCACATAATTCCAAATCACTTAACACTAAAAAACATTAAACATTTTCTTCCCAAGGTCTACCTACTTGGATTTTATCACCAAGGGGGAAGTCAACTTAGTTTTTTGGCCAAGTATAAACACATGGTTGATGGTATATATTGTTAAACCACCCGACACCCTTATCATTATGGGATTTTAAAGTGAGGGGTTAGGCTTGAATATAAATCTGATACCATCATCAATATAGATCTCTTTCATCCTAAACTACCTAAAACTATCCATAGATTGATTTCTAGTTCCTTCTTACAACTAACTCCCTATCACATTAATTTCAAATTTTATTATAACTTAACAACATTTAGGAATGACTAACTATTTGATTATTTACATTCAAATTTTGTTGCTTATTATTTTATCATTATATTTTGTATTTCAAAACTTGTACTAGCCAGTGTTAGTGTAAGGATTTTGTTGTGTGCTACAAAGATCAACCACATTGATCTAATAGTTTTTTTGCTTCATTATATTTTCTTAGATATTATCTTACAAAAATAAATTTGTTTGTAGGACACAATCATCCCTATCAACACAATCTCTTACAAACTATTAGTTTTTTCTTACCTTCAATACACAATCAAACTATACAACTGTGTATCCTTTTAGCCTTTTTAGTTTCTCCCTTTACAATACATAATTAACCTAAATGACTATGTTCTTTATTCCCTATTCTATTTCCTATCTTATAGAACACTATTGATCAATTTGATTTTGTATCTTATCAGTTGATCCTTCTTTCCATTAATTTTTTAGCCTCTTTCCTTCATCATTAATTTATTATTTGAGGATAATATAAAATTAAATCAAACAAACATGATGATTTTTACTGACCCTAATAGGTTACCTAAGACACAACTTATGGCACCCACCATGTATGAAAGCAATGTCCATGTTACCATGTGCACTACTAATTATGGGACTCCTCCCTATTCATCCTCAATCCATAATCCTTTGTTCTCACTATAATATGAGCATGATTTATAGTACATAATTTAAATGCTCATTTTCATCAATGGATTCCCTCAACATAGAGGAAAATACCCTTCAACCATTTATAATCTCATGATAGGTCCTCATATAGAAAAACCTCCTTCACCTCCCCTACCTTTTCTCACAAATTTTGGGGAACCACTTTCTTTACCTCTTAACCTTTTCCTTCTACTATGTCTCCTTCACACACCATGACATCATCTTCTATGACTTCTTCAACCTCCATGCCAAGTATTTCTACCAACATGGTAGGTTTAATTTCTAGTGGGCCTCTTCAAAAAACCCATCCCCTCAACCATGATACTAGTGTGTCTTTTACTACCAATGATTCTCATGCCACTAGTGTTTCTTTTATTACCAATGCTACTCATGCCACTAGTGTGGCATATACTACTACTCATAGTGCAACTCAAGACATTAATATTAACACGAATTCATCAAATAGTGTGCACACTAGTCAAATTTCTGCCCAGACTAACCAATTCCTATTATAAACACTTAATCAAATGCATACCTTACAAACCAATTAGATGATGTAGATGAAAAACCATCTCATTCATCTTTAAAACCAACCTCAATAGGTTTTATGAGGAGTGCAAAATCTAAATTCCCTCCACCCACCCACCCCCATAGGCATTCCCATGGTAACCTTATCCCACAACCACCCCTCATTAATAAAATAATCAAACATCTAAAAAATTATCCACTTGTACCTCAAATTACTAATATTGACATAGGAATTATCACACCTACCATCACCTTTAATGGATCCACCAATCCTACATTGCATTTAAAAACATTTGGTAACCTTTACAAAGATTAGGTCAAAATTAACACCTTTGTTGATACCAATATATTATCTAAAACACTCCCAAAATATGTTTTGGATTATTAAAATCAATTAAAAACTCATTCTATCACTAGCCTTGAAGACTTGGTTAACTCACTAGTCCAAGAATTTCAAACTAGTGGTCTCCCTGAGAACAACTTAGCCCACATTATAAATTGCAAATAACTTGAAACTAAAATGGCACAAGCCTTCATAAAATTATGGAAGAACTTATCTAACAAATGTGAGAATAATATGGTGGATTATAGCCTATTCCATATATTTACTAATGTTCTATATACCAAATTACAACATCAAGTTAGGACTCTCTCTCTCTCTCTCTAAGAACTTTAAAAGAAGATCTTGACTAGTCTAAATGATAAGACTTCCTCATGTATCAATTCAAACCATCCCAACCTATAATAGGTGCTCATATGCTCATTAAAAACAAAAAACATCATGCAACTAATGATGGTGTTACTAAGACCTATGACACTATTCATAACAATCAAGCAACTGCTCCAAACAACATTACAGAGCATGTTCCCCCTATAAACAATACTCCTACTCTTACATTTTCTTAACCCACCCACACTAATGTGAACAAACTATTATCCTTATTAGATCTTCAAATACATCTTTCAAGGCCTATACTATGAGATCTTGACCCCACTTATCCTATTAAATCATGGTGTGATTCCAAAAAAAATTAGTTGCATGCAAGTTGGGGCCACTCGCATGAGACATGTAGACAATTATGCAATATTACTATGAATTTTATTCTTTGTTCAAACTTTGATCATGAAACCCTTATTTTAAAGCATAAATAGGCATATGACATAACTTTTAAAGCTCATGAAAAATAAAATAAAACCAAGCTTTAAACCAAACTAATGCCCATCTTATTATCTACAAAGATCCTCTTCCCAACCACCAAGATAACATCAAAAAGCCTACTCCTTATACAAATAATGTTTATAGTCTTATATACCTCACTACCAATGAAATAAATGAGGTTAATATGACTAAAATGAGAATAATATTTGCTTTCATTAACTCGAATCTAACACCTATGCATCACACCTCTCAACCTTTTTGCATCATTCAAGAAACTTTCCCATCCCATCTAATAGAATTGGGGAATGAAAAACTTATAACCATTCAATAACCACTCTCAACAACACAAATTGATTATACTTCTCATACCATATCTACTCTTCCCTTAAAATCCATATAACAAGACCACATTTCCCAAACTCCCAATATTATTTATTCAACCCAACCACAAGAAATACCTCAACCAACAATTACATCACCTAAATTTAATTAACCTAAACTGGCCATACCCTATCAATACAAGTTTAATTACACTTCTAACCCTCCTTCCTAGGAGCTTTTTCAACACCTGTGCTCCTATATCTAGAAAACCTCCCATGGGTTATGATGAATGGGATATCAATGCAGAACTATCTCATCTCCCATATCAAATACCTTTCTTATAATTAATGAAAACTTATCCCCATCATCAAAATCATCTAATTCAATTTTTTTTCAAAATGAACATCCCTTGTCCTCTTCTAACAAAATGTGAAGCTTACTTATCTACATCTGAAGATGTTATACTCTAATAATGTGAAGAGATGTCCATACATGTTCATGAAATAGTAGACACATATATTTCACTTAGGTTCCCTATCAATTCCATGATCCCTAACGAGATACTACTTCATGCAGATGATCCTCCACTATTCATTAGCATCCAAATTAGTGATATCCAAGTTAAGCATGCCTTAATTGATGAAGTTTTAGGTACTTAAATTTCCTCCCTCAACTTTGTATGCACATAATATTTTCACACTTTTACTGATTACCAACACTTGGTATCTTGTAGAAACTACCAAGTCTCAATCTTTATGAGTGCATTCTTTAAGGGGTACATTGAGAAAGGCGTGGGTAGACCTTTAATGCTTCATAATATTTTTTTTCCTTTTGACACTTTCTATCTACACTCTTGCCTCCTAAAACCTTGAAGCCTAAGCTTATTTCTCTCTTTCCTATCTATTCCCACCATTTGTCATGCTTTATCCCTCATTTATTGCCTTGTTTCCAGTTTGACTTGTTCAGTAAGTTAGGTTGAATTGGTTGACCTAGCTTATTCTGGGGATACTTTTCCTTTCCTTATTGCTTTGCATCCCAGCCGACCTAATACAAACTTCAAGCATTAGCCCAATAATGTGCTAGTTCGACCTAGTCAACCTAGAATAGTTGACATGTCTAAAAGTCTTTGGGGTGAGATACTACTATATATATAGGGTCATTCCTTACCATTTCATAAGAGAATTGAATTAATTGATGTAGTGTAAACAAACATCTACTTATTGACCATTCTATTTAAGGAATAAAGCCTTAGGGTTCAATACTTTCTTTTAGAACTCTAATCTTGTCTTGTGGATAAGTCTTTTGGATGCTTAAGTAGGTTATATATCCTAGATTTGATTTATCTTAGTTGTCCTTACAAGCCAAAACAATCTCTTACAAAGCACCATTGGGCAAGGGAGAGGTTGAGACTTGGCAAGTTCATCTTCAAAGATAAGTATTATTAAATTTATTTTTCCTTTGTAAGAATAGATAAATAATACAATATGTACTCTTCTCTCCCATGTATTAGGATTTCATATACATGTATATGAGTATATGTCTCTTATACATGTTTAGTTTAGTTGTTATTTACTTGTTGTTTTCTAACCCCTACTTTGTGCCACAAGCTTTGGTGAGCACTAGATTAGTTTAATTTTCTTGTTATTAGATTAGTTTAATTTATTTTTTATTATCATAAGTGAATATAAAAATCATAGGATTATTTTAGGGTTATTATGTGATTGTGTTAGACTATAGGCTTTAGAACCCTACCTAGCATGATGTGTTATGACATATGATACAAGTGATCCCCTAATCAGGTCTAGCAAATCCTCATATTGGTCATGATCTTGCTTAACAAGTGTGTGCCCTAATCAAAAGTGTAGGTATGATCTATCTTATCTGATCCAAGATTGATTCATGTGCATCATGAAATTCTTATTACATACATTTTGGTGAACCTGATGTGAATCAACCCCTTATAGGGATTTTTTCACTTATTTTATTCTTTTTATCATCTTTTATATCATATATTTTGACTTTTTGGCTCGATTTTATCGACCCAAATATTTTTCTCTATGTGTAGGAATAGGAAACTAGATCAACTAGCTTGACCCAACATAGACTTCCATCACTTTGAGGACTTTTTTTTTAGCCTACTAGGTCAATTAGGTTGACCTAACACATTTCTAGCCACTTTATAGTAGGTTCCTATTCAAGATTAATAGTGCAGGTTCTAGATTCTAGACTTCCAAATATGTAATCTAGTCAAATAGGTTGACCAGCTTGACTTAGCACATTTCTAGACATCTAGTTTAGTCTACTAGGTTAAGTAGGTTGACTTAGCACACTTTTTTAGCTTTTATAGCAGATTCTTGTCTCATTTAGTTGACCTAGTTCTACAGATTGGGCTAGTTATCTCTAAGGTTATAGGTCATTTATATGATCTATTTTCATCTCCAAAACACCAAGGTTAATTTCTATTTCTCTATTTCTACTTTGCTCTATACTTTTTTTTTCAAAATTAAAATCTATTTATATGTACCAATTGAATTAGATAGAATCAATTCAATTGGTTGTGTATTTCATTTTAGTATCTACTTTTTTAGTCTAGCTATAGGCATGTCTCATTTCATTTATCATCTTTTTATCAATACGTTCTCTTTTCATATCTGCTATGCTATATCAACCAGCTTGACTCTACACTATCATAGGCCCTACTTTTTGCCTCTATCAACTACACTAGGTCAACCTTGTCAACCTAACAATTTTTGTAGCTCATGTGCACTATATTAGGTTGATCGGGTTGACCTAACATAGTGTTTAGGCCCTTTTTCCTTTTTTTCAACTTTTGCTCTTTATACTGGGTCAATTCTCTAGACCCTATCCAACTTTATTGTCCTTATTTTACACTAGGTTGATCAGGTCAACATAGCTTTATTTCTATCACTTTTTGAATCCTTTGCTTTCTCATCTTAATTTCCTTCCTCTTTTATCATGGATTTATTTTTAGGTGAAAACACTAATCTCAAATAATAGGCATGATAAAATTTACCAATCCTCATAGATTTTCCCATAGACAATGTAGAGTTAATTTTGTAAATGCTATTAATGTCCATATTACAACTCACACAATGGACTATGGGTTCCCTCATGATACCTCTTTGTAACATAATCCTTATTTTTTCCTAGAAAACTAACTTGAGTTAGAGTATACTCCCAAAATGCTTTTCTTTATTAACTAATTTCCCCAACATAAATGGAAAGATCCATTTACCATTTATAATCTTATGATTAGTGATCAAGATAATAAACCTCATTCACCACATTCTACAATCTCAAATGGATTTGGTAGTATTAATTTATTTTCTTCACAACCTCTCCCTTCAATCATAACTTCTTCTCATGCTTCTTTTTCTTCTTTCCTTTCTTCTACCTTAATGCCTACTATCTCAAATACCATGGCTAGTTCTATATCTAGTGGACCTCTCTTAAGATATATTATCCTTAATCCTTCCACTAGTTCATTATTTTCTACCCAAGGTACTCATGCTTCTAGTTATTCTTCCTCTCTTCCATTCACTAGTCTATCTTTCAATACACAAACAAGCTTTTCCATCAGTTCAACTCATTCTCATCATTCATCTCAATCTCATAACAACACCAATAGTGGTACCCAAGCCACTAATACCAACACCAACTCTTCTAATAATGTTAGTCAAACTCACCAACTTTTATTGCAAACTCTTAATTAAATGAATGATTTCTAAGCCCATAACACAAATCAAATGATGAGAATACAAAATCACCTTCTTCATTTTCAAATGCAATCATAACCAATGGTTTGGGACACACATAACCAAAGTATTCCTCCCCCTCTTCAAGATTTTCAAGGTAATCTTATTCCTCAACCTCCTTTAATCAATAAAACTATCAAGCATCTAAAAAATGAACCTCTCACTACTCAAATTGCTAACATTGATATAGGAGGTATAACACCAACAATATCTTATAATGGATCAACTAATCTTTCTCTTCATCTTAAAACATTTTGGAATCTTTATAAAGATTGGGTTAAATTAAACACCTTTGCCATTACCAAGTGATATGTAAACTAGCACTAATTTTCATGTAAAAAGTGTTTACCTTGGATCCTTTCATCAAATATCACAATTTCCCAAACCCTTCAAGGAAATAAAACTAAATTTGACCTTTTAATACATATTTATCTCAAACACCAAAGTGTTCAGTTTTCCTTTAATATGTCATATTTGACTAATTATGCATTTAATAATGATTAATAAACAAAGTTAATCAAAATTGTGAAAAAAGAATGCATAAATAAAATCAACTCATGATAAACACTTGATAATAGAGTTCAACGATGCCTACATCTCTGGGTTCACTTATAATAAAAATTGATCCATTTCCCTAAAAGGTGAGTACATGGCTAACCCTCATAATTGTCAGATGGATACTCTAAGACTACATACAAATTAGCAACAGACCTTCAAAAAGTCCTAGAACCCATGGATAGACCTTCTACCTTACTTTCATCAATACAATCTTGTAATCCTATGGATTTTCTACAAAAATTCTCAAAAATGGACTTAAAAAATGGATTTTAAAAAAATCAAATGTCTTTCAAAATACCATTGAATTTGTCTCAGAGTCTAGGACATTTCCCTAGTTTACATTGAGAAGTGTAAAGCTATCTAAGTCCTTCAAAACTTATGATATATGAAGGCTGGTCTCTATATTGACCATTACATAATATTTAAATCTTTACTTTGATTCATTGAAAACAACATCAAATGACCTCAAATCTAGACACTCAACATATGGCTAGAATCATCTCTAGCTCTGGCTTTTGGCTCTTGGCTCTCGGCTCTTCAGCTCTGCCATGAGAGCTTTGAAACTTTGAAATGAATTCACTAAATTCCAATTCCAATTCCCAATGATTTCCAAATAACCCCTCACCCCTTTATATACTTGTTGGAGGTACACAAATAGTGGTATTATTCATTATCCCCACCTTTTTTTATGGGATTGGATAATATTTCATTTCACCATTTTTTGTGGGATTTATAGTATCCCTTTACATTTTAATATGGGAATTTTAATAATATCCCATATATTTAAAAATATGGGATGATAATTATTCCCCAATATATGATGGTTTATATTTTAACCATATTAAAATAGCTTTTCATTTGCCACATAACTCTATTGCCATGTCACTTTATGGCCACATCATCACTTTGACCATAATTTGATTGTTCATAACTTGCACATACAAACTTTGTTTTTTGAATCATAAAATATGCTAGAAAGCTTTCAACAAGATTTACACCATGGAATTGGTTCATAAACATTCTAAGATTATCAATTTTTCTAGTTTTGATTAGCATTGACCACTTGTTGACCTACTTTAACTAGAACTTTGACTGACTTTATAAGGAGAAAATGAGCTCTAATTTTAGAGTTATACATACCATCAAAAATATCTCGATGGGCCCTTTGAAATGGTATAGGTTTTGGCTTGATTTAGGACTTTATCTAAATTTACCTCTAGATCAATCCTCCCCACTAGGAATTTGTTGTCCACTAAAAGCTAGTATCCATTAAAATGCCAATCAGTTCTAAAGAACTATAATGGGTCTTATCAGTCTACTCAAGTTATAAACTATGCCTATAATGTTTGGAATAACTAATTGATCACATCTTCCATAATTTATCTGCTATTGTACAGCCATCAATAGCCTCTAAACAAAACTATGATTTGAAATGCAATGACTTCCTCTGTTGCATGGCTTCATGAGAACCTCTACATAGATAAGCCTAATGATCTCCTATGTTGTTGCTAAATGGTCTTTGAATCTTGAAACTACCAATAAGGTCACAATATATCAAACTATCTTCCCACTGTCACATCTTGTAATGGTAAACTACCAAATACTAAAATAATCACCAATGCAATTGCAAGACAAGTTTATCAATGTAAAAAATATATAATATTTGTTGTGACCATGTTTTAATACACTACCCTAATGGGTATTATCAATGCATCTAAACACACACATGCCATAAATAGATGCATTCCAAAATAGCATTTATTATGATGCAAGTACTATAGGAAAATAAAATCCTATCCAACAACTTATGAAACTACTATCAAATCTCCTAAGCTAATTAATGAGTTAAATTCCTTAATAATTCAATAGGAAACTCATAAATCTAAAAATAGAGATTCTAAAAATAGAGCTTTCAAAACATAAGTGTGAGAATTAAAAACTTTATATGATGAACCTGTCTTGAAGTGTTCCCATTATAGTAGCTCTAAAATGTGTATATCAAAGCATGGGTAAATGTCCTTTGTCAACATAAAATAAGGATCCAAAAATTGATTTTCAACATAAATTCATTATCAATCCACTAATAATGACATCATGAAATTAAGAAATTGTTTACTAACCCTCTTTATCAGATTATCTTGTTTAAGGTGTTTAATTTCCTTAGTGGATTTATTGACATCTGCATAGGTTGATTGACCAAAAAATTCATTAATTACCTTATCAATAGGTTTATAAACCATATTCTTCTTACCATTACCATGATGGTGGGATGGTTGAAGTTTTTAACACTTCTCAACTCGATGTCCATTCATGTGACAATGAGTGCCAACATCCCTCTTCTTAAGTGAGGTCACCCATTTGCCATTTCTCACTTTGCCAGTACAAGAATGGTCTTTAGCACCTGTAAACTACTTTAGTAAAGCTTGTATTTTCCAACAATATGTATCACAATGGTTATTCAATCTGTAAAACATACAAGGAAAAGAATGCAACATATTTTGAATATCAAAGCCAAATTTCTTAATTGGTAGAAGTGGATCAAAAGTTTTAGAATTTACATTCATATTTGTGCCTTTTCTAGTTTAAAATCAAGGAGGTGGAATCTTAATACCTCTTTTACCTAATTTCTTACACCTCTCATCATTCATTTTCAAGGAAGAATTATGCTCTGCCAATGGCCTCGAATCTTGGCTGTCAGAAACTTGTCATCTTTAAGTAATGGAATAAATTTCTCCAACATCCAATTTCTCACTAGGGTAACCCAATCTTGCATTATGAGATCTATGCTCTACCTATATTGGGTTAGTAATACCTTGGCCATTCTTACCAAGGCCCCTTCCATCAAATCCCATTTTCATTAATAGTTTAGATATAATGTCGTTAGTGTGTTTCTCAAAACTACCAAAAACAACATCTAAAATATCTAAAACTAAAGGGACAATAGTAATACATGATGAAAAACTTATAATGCAATCATCTTTCATAGTACCTACATTTGTAGTATGAGGCAATTGATGAAAATAGTGTTTTTTTAATCCTACATCTGTGCCAAGATCTCATCCTTACCTTGTAGCTATAATTTTAAGCAGGCAATCTCCTCTTCCAAGGAGTAAAATTGAGCTCTTATGAAAGAATTATCTTCTTGGATCTATTGATTAATTTCTTCAAGCTCACTAAGCCTCTCTCTTTTCAAGGCTTTGCCCATGGCTTCCCATTTCTTGAAAACAAATAATTCTACAAACTGCACACTACAAATGGAATATTAACAAACCCAAAAAGTCTACAATAATATTAGAAACCAAATTGAAAATAACTAATATCAAATCCACATAATCAAAAGCTAACCCAACTCACTAACTACTTTTATACCAAACTTGATCCATAAATTGGCACTAATTTTTATGCAAAAAGTGTTTACCTTGGATCCTTTCATCAAATCAAACAATTTCTTGAAACCTTCAAGGAAATAAAACTAAATGTGACCTTTTAATACATATTTATCTCAAACCCCAAAGTGCTCAATTTTCCTTTAATATGTTATATTTGACTAATTATGCATTCAATAATGATTAATAAACAAAATAAATCAAAATTGTGGAAAAAGAATGCATGAATAAAATCAACTCAGGATAAGCACTTGATAATGGAGTTCGATAATTCCTACATCTCTAGGTTCACTTATAGTAAAAACTAATCCATTTCCTTGAAAAATGAGTACATAAACAACCCTCACAATTATCAAATGGATACTCTAAAACTACATACAAATCAACAACAGACCTTTAGAAAGTCCTGAAACCCATGGATAGACCTTCCACCTTACTTTCATCAATGGAATCTCATAATCCTATGGATTTTCCACCAAAATTATTGAAAACATACTTATGAAATGGATTTTAAAAATTGTCATAGTTCTTTCAACATATTGTTGAATTTGTCGCATAGTCTAAGATATTTCCCTAGTTTACATCGAGAAGTGTAAATATCTTTAAGTCCTTCAAAACTTAGGAGATATGTAGATTGGTCTCTATATTGGCCATTACATAGTCTAAAAATATTTACTTTGAGGCATTAAAAATAGCATCAAAAAACCTCAAATCTAGACACTCAACATATGACTAGAATCATCTCTAGCTCTGGCTCTTCGACTCTCGAATCTTTGGCTCTTCGGCTCTATCATGAGAGCTTTAAGATTTTGGAATGAATTCACTGAATTTCAATTCGAGTTCCCAATGATTTCCAAATAACCCCTCATCACTTTATATACTTGTTGGAGGTGCATAAATAATGGGACTATTCATTATCTCCACCTTTTTTTATGGGATTGGATAATATCCCATTTCACCATTTTTTATGGGATTTATATTAGCCCTTTACATTTTAATATGGGATTTTTAATAATATCCCATATATTTAAAAGTATGGGGTGATAATTATTCTCCAATATATGATGGTTTATATTTTAACTATATTAAAATAGATTTTCATTTTCCATGTAACTCTATTACCATGTCACTTTATGGCCATGTCATCACTTTGACCATAACTTTGACTAGTCATAACTTGCACATACAGACTCTATTTTTTAAACTGTAAAATGTGTCAGAAATATCTCAACGAGATATACACCATGGAACTAGTTTATAAATGTTCCAAGATCATAATTTTTTCTATTTTTTACTAGCATTTACCACTTGTTGACCTACTTTAACCTAGACTTTTACCAACTACATAAAGAGCAAATGAGATTTATTTCTAGAGTTTCACATACTATCAAAAAGGTCTCAATGGGTCCTTTGCAATGGTATACGTTTCATCCTAATTTAAGACCTTATATAAATTTATCTTTAGATCACCAAGCTCTTTGCTAAGACCCTCATAGGTGATACCTTGGATTGGTATAATCAACTTAGACCTCATTACATTACTAGTTTAGAGGATTTATTGAATGTTTTAGTTTAAAAATTCTAAACTAGTGATCTTCCTAAAAACACTTTGGCCCATTTCATCAATTACAAGCAAATAAAAAATGAAACTACCCAATAATTTGTTAAAGGATGGAAGACTTTATCAAACAAATTTGAACATAACATGGCCAATGATAATCTTTTTCATCTCTTTACAAATGCTCTTTATCTAAAATTACAATATCAAGTCCGTACCCTTTCTCCACACACTTTATAAGAATCTATTGATCAATCTAAATTACAATATTTCATTATTCATCAATTCAAGCCACCCCAACCTTTCACAAGTTCTCATGTATTACTTAAAAACAAAAATGATAATGTTACCAATGATGGTGTTTCTGATTCATATGATACCATTCACCATGTTCAAGCTGTTATTCCTACCCCTTCTTTAGAACCAGCTTCCTCTTCTCAAAAATTTACTAATCCTCATTTCTTAACAAATAACATTAATGTTCATAAACCTCTTTCCTTATATTAATTACTTAAACATCTACTTAGGCCTCTTCTTCATGAAATTGACCCTACTCATCCTATGAAAAACTGGTATGATCCTAGCAAGTTTTATTGGTTTAATGATAGTTGGGGTTATTCTCATGAGACCTGTAGATAGCTTCATAATTTAGCTATGGAATTTTTTCTTGGACCTAATTTCAACTATGATTCTATCACACACCAATGTCAACAAGCTTATGAGAATGCGTTCAAAGAATATAAAACTCATGATAAATATCAAGCTTTGAATCAAGTAAATGCTCATTTAACTATTTATAATTGTCTTTTACCTAATCATCAACCAATTCAAGAAAACAAAGGCAAGCCCATATCTTCCACCAATAATGTAGATAGTCTTGCAAAACCAATTTTTGAATAAAATGTGGTTAGCATGATTAATATGTGAAGAGCAGTGGCTTTCATCGATTCTCAAATAATCTACACTCTGACTCCTTCTCAATCATACCATGTTGTCCAGGACTCTTCTCTAACTCATTTAAATGACTTGGGGCAAGAATATCTTATAACCTTTGATGAAGATCCAACTTATGATTATCCTTTGGATAACACATCCCATGTTATTTCTACCACTCTTTCATCATCTTCTCCTTCCAATGTTAATCAACCTTCTGTTAACACGTCTTCTACTCCTTAAGATCAAGTTGAACTTAATATTTCACCATCTCAACATGATTTTCAACCTACTCTAAACCTTCTCATTCTTATCAACATAAATTTCAATCCTCTTTGAATCCTCCCTTTTAATACCTCCTTAACCATTATGTGCCTATATCTAATAATTTTCTCATGGGTTATGATGAGTGGGATCCCATTACGGAGCTCACTAATATGACTTCTCAAATTATATGTTTTGAACTCATGAGGACATCTCCCTATCATTGAAACCATATTATGCAATTATTATTTGAGATGAATGTCCCTCATCCTCCCTTAGTGGGACAAGAGTCAGCCTTATCTTGCAACAATGTGAAGAGATGTCCATCAATGTTGATGAAACTATTGACACTTCTATTTCATTAAAATTTCCCATTGCATCTATGATTTTTTATGAGATTTTGATTTGTGCAGATGATCATCCCCTATTTATTAGCATCCAAATCGATGATATCCAAGTTAAGTGTGTTTTGATTGATGAGGGTTCTAGCACTTGTGTTGCTTCTCTTGATTTCATTAAAACCCTTAGATATTCCAAATGCAATCTTAAGTCCACACATAGCACCCACCAAGGATATGATAAAAGGTAAATTCCTCCTCTTAGGTGTGTGTGGCTTCCCATTACTATCCCACCTATCATCATTCATGTGAAGGTGATGATCTTTAACTTTCCTCTTTCTTATAACATCTTTCTTGGTAGGCCATGGACTCATCATATGTGATCTATCACTTCTTCTACCTACTAATGCATTATATTCCCTCATAATGGATCCATTCATTAGATTCAAGGAGATACTAACCCTTAGAATTTTGAACAATTCCAAGATTGTGGTGTCTTTAAGATTCCTACTCTTGAGCCTTTACCTAGCATTCCATTTCATGAGTCATAGCATCTAAATTTTCTTATCAACTTAACCAAAGGATATAATGGGAATCCTAATCTTATTGGTAATATTCTTCCCAACCTTTTAGACTCTAATGATGATGAGCCTGATGAGATTAATCTTAATATCAAAACTTTTGATTTCATGCCTCATCTCATTTCGTAACTTCTTTCTTCCTCGTACCCTCATTCTCATAAACCTCCTTGCGATGATATTCCTATAGTCTTATCCAAGACTCATCATTCTATTCACCATGCTTCTTTCAAAAAAAAATTATTCTAACTTATGTCATCGATCTTCATTCACCTAATTATGATGATGGTTATTCCTTAGATGATCCTTTAATATGTGGTCTTGTCTAAGCTTGTGATGCTGAGATTGTGCATTATCATTATTATTTACTTGATTATTTTAGTTCATCCTCTCATGTTTTGACTTTTATATTTCTTATTTTTTGTATTTTTCCTCTTTATCATAGAGTGGAGATGGCACTGACACCTCTAATTTTTTAGGAGCCCCATAGTGTTATGCTCATAGATCATATTATGATCAGCCCTTACTATTTTTCTAGGTTCCCTAATTCCCATCATTGGTTTACTCTTGAGGTTAGTGTTACCCTTCTTAGACCTTATGTTGATCCTAGTCCTCCCATAGTGTAACTTGTGTTAAAACTAGTTATTATTGTTTCTTCCACTGTTGGTGAGCCTACTCTTACTTATTTCACTAGTTTTCTTCCTATTAAGATTATTTATATTCCTTCTCCATCATCACTTCCTCTTGGTGATGGTTTGGTTCCTTTGCCTAAGATGGATCCTTTTCCCACCAAATGGGGTGATGAGTCATCTTCATTTTCTTCCACACTTGTTACACCTTCTCCAATGAATAAACACACTCACAAGCATATTTATTGCTTTCATAGGATATATACTCATTCTTCTACCCATTATCATAAATTGTGATAATATATTGATACCTTTCATCCTTATTCCTCATCCATAGACACTAATATAAATCCTCTAAATATTTTTCCTGACTCTATACCTAAGTATGGTGAGAGGTATTGCATATGGCACCAATGTGGCACACATCATACTGATCATTGCCATATCCTTCAATAACATCTTAAGGATCATCTTATAGCTATCCCTAGACTATTTACTATTCCCCCCATAGGTTATTCTCACAATAAGGTTCCCCCTTCTTCTCCCATAGTTACACCATGGTTCCTTCTATACCTCCACCTTTGGTTCCTTCTCCACCAATGGACTCTCCTTCACCTATGGATCCTTCTCCATCAGTGATTTCTCCTTCTCCCATAGATATCATTCCCACATATTATTTTGATGATCCTTTGATTGATTTCCCTCTTAAGCATGATCCAATGAGTATTCCTACTTTTTCAATTATGGATATTAGAAAAGAAGTATTTGTCCAATATTTCACAAAGATTAATGACACATTAGTAGTAGTTCATATCTAGCTTCATAGAGATTTATCTAATGTCTTGGATAATATGTGTGTACAAATTTACTAGTGCTTATGAGCACATGCATGGTACTTTTACATTTATATTTGGATTTAATGTGTGTTCCATATTTATTTATTTTTTATATCTAATTATATCATTTGACACTATGTTAAATTCTTGCTTATCTTATATCATTATCTTCTTTGTTGTATTATATTTCTTATTGATTTTATATTCTATATTTTTTGCATATGTTTGTTCTTACTTATCATTGCTTTATATTCATCTTTTATTATTTTTTCATCCCTTGGATATTCCTTTTTTGAGTTACTTTGTAAGGCCATAGATAGGACCCAGCAGATCCTCACAAAATCACCATATTTAGCTTGTTGTTCCTTTGTATCTTCATGATTATTTTTTTACCCTTGATTTTGCAAATAATTATCATGGTGACTTGGTTGTATTTACCCTATTCCCTTTGGTTATTGTCTCCTTTTACCATGTGATCAGTTAGCAAATAGTCTTTCTCATTACTATTTCCTTTTACTGGTCTACCTTTAGATCTCCCTTTTCCTTTCTTCCTTTTTCTACAAACTAAGCATATGCACATTTGAGATTTGAGATCACATATTTATTCATTGTCAATCCTAAGTGTCCTAGTCAATATTTTATCTTTGGTTACTTAGCTTCCTTTAGCCTTAGCCTATAGCTCATTTGTGTGTATCACTATCTCTCTCATGCTTGGTCATTCCAAATCTGTATGGAGGAGGAATATAAAAAAAAAGCCTTCAAAATAAATTTAAAATCCAAATAATTTAAATATATGGAAATTATATCAAAATGCAAAAATATGTAATATTCTTAAAAGTCTAATCACTCTAAAATATGTGATACAAGCACATCTCCTATCTCCAATTGAAGCTCAAACTCCACAGTTAGATTTACATAGAGCTAAAGTCCTTTGGGATGTTGTAGGCTAGTAGATTGAAATAAGGGAATTCAAAAAAAAATCTTCTAGTGCTACCTACTTTCTCATGCAAGTACCTAATCTTCATATTAGATTGATGATTACGTAAGGGGTATTGAGGAATGAGGAACATGTCGCGGGGAGGTAGGTCCATTTTAATTTTTCATTGTATCAATATACCTTCATGAATTAATCTTAGTAGCACACTAATCTATTTAAAAAGATTTGTGTCTATAAGGAATAGGTTTCCTTTGTCCATAAATGACCACTAGTCACTTAGTGTCTTCTCATGTTCTTAGTATGCCTCTTATCTCCTAAGGTCTTCTCTTAAGATGCCTAAGTCTTTGCTTTTTACACTCCCTTTTTCATTCCCTTTACTCATATTTCCTCTTGAGAAATATCGTCTTGCTTTCTAATCACACCCCTTGGGTTTTTTTTTGTGAGTTGCAGCATAAGACCATGGATAGGACCTGGTAATTCCTCACAAAATTACCATCACTTTTACATTTCAATCCAATATTATTATTCTACTTGTCAATGTTATTTTGGAATCCTTTTGGGTTTTTCATTTATGAGTGGTTTATCCTATTAACCTTATTCCCCATGTACTTGGTTGTTCATGCTTATTCCACCCCATGTGGTGTTCCCTTTGTTGAGTTTTAGTCTAAGACAATGGATAGAACCCAACCATCCTCACAAAGTTTTCCAACAATCAAGTCACCAGCAAATTACATGTGTCAAGTTTGAGATAAGATTCGATTTATTATGAAGTTACACATCATTTTACATGCTTCCCAACTTGAACTAGTATGTTTTATGCTTACTTCATTTTTATCACCTATTATTTTCTTATTTTCTAAGTGCATGTAAGATTTAAACCATTTCTTGAATTTTTTCATACTTCCTAGCTTGAATTAGTGTGAAAAATTTAAGACCAAATTTTCATTGATTTTTCTTACCTTGTGTGACCTTATGCATACCTTCCATTTTATTACTTTGTTTTTCATACTTCATAATGTGATATAGTATGATTTTACTTGTTTTAATTTGGTGAAAAAATCTTTCATCTTTGGTTTGAAAACAAATCATCTTTTTACCATCTTGTTTTCCATTTCTTGGTTCTTTATACTTAGTCATTTTTCATGTTATTACACATTTCCTAACTTGAAATAGTGTGTAGTGCATTTTTGATTGATTATATTTTTCCAAGTCTTTTTAGCCTATTTATTTTTAACCATGCATGTGTTTCTCATAATGATATAAAATAAACCACATCTCATATATTTCATATAGCATATACAACAAAACTAAATACATGTGCTAGAAAGAAATATATCCAAAGCATCCACATACACAACAAACAAAATGATAACAATATATCCATAGTGACCACATACACAATCACATCAGTAAGCTAAAATGATACATCATATATATCTCAAGAGTTTGATACAACATATACAACCATAAGCAATGCTTTAGCTCTAGGGTTGGGCTCCATCCTATCTATCTCATGGCCTAGCCATACTACCTACTAAGGCCTTAGTATGAATCCTCCAAATGGTATGTTATAATGAGGTAGTCTAAGATCTCAATCCCTCTACCTATCCCTACACACATGCTATTTGAACCTGTGCTTGTACCAAATCAGTCTAGGTCATTGAATGTGCCTACATTAGCAAGGTTTGCATCAATATATATGAATACATCATCTATGTCACTATTTTTAGATGTGAAACTTTCTCATTGGCTAGGGCCCATCAGGCCTACCTCTCTCCTTCACCCATCTCTATCAGTGGCTATGCCCTCTCTCTCTACATCTATATCTACCTCATAACCTCTCCCACTAATCTAAACTAGCTTACATGAGTTAGGGTAGATGGTACAATTAGATCCTCCAACATCATGGGGTTGTATGGCTATAGAGTCTCATATACGACATCATATACTAATCCCATAACAAGGGACCCCCATCTATCCTCCTAATCCTTAGGTATGCCTACAAAATCACACTAGATGGATATTAGATCATTGTCATATATCATAATATCTATCTATCTTTCAATTAAAAGATTAATTAATAAATCAATCAAATTTTTCTTACCTATCAGTGTCTTGACTAGTATGGTCTCATCGTCCATGTGATCACTTAACATAGTCTCCCCATATACAAAACCTCCTCTTACCTCCTTTATAGGTTGCCTCATCAGCTTGAACTTGGCTATCATGGTTCATGTCCATCTTAGCATGAGCCTGAGTGGTCACTCACTCATCTATGTCTCCTCTAGCTCCTCTACTAACTCACCAAATATCATGTTGGTCTTTGTTCTATCCTCCTACCTCCATTAATGTTATGTCCTTGATGGTTATATCTCATCTCTCTATGGAGCTAGTAGTACTACATCTAGTATCATTACCTCTACCTCCTCCTCCTACTCTACCCCTCATCATGCCTAACTAGTCCATGGCCACTCTCAGCATGGTCATAGTGTCAACCTCACTATCAATAGTTTGAATCCCCTCTTCCCTCATATCTCCCTCAAATTTTGATTCCACTACTCAAGCATGAGTATTGGTGTCACTAAATGAGGTAGACCCATCTATCCTATCACTTGTGCCATTAGATATGGCTCTCTCCACCATGTATAGTGTCCTATCACCTCTCTCCTCTCTAGTGTTGATCCAAATTTGTGTCATCTCTCCCAAGTAGTCACTAGTTGCTCATATGCTCACCATACTATATCAGTGCATCTCACCATCTATAGTACTAGCATGTGGGGCATGGCCCACACTACTTGGGCCTCTCTCCATATCCTCACTCAAGGTGACCTATCATCAATCACTAGGGTAACCTTGATGGTTGATATATAATAAATCTCTCATATATCCATGCTTTTAGTAGTATGATTGGTCACATATTCTTCTACCCTCTAACCGGTATCTTATATAGATCATGCATGATCTAGACCTAGATGACATAGCCTAGATCATATAGCACTCCCTCCTCTAGCATCACCTTGCTCAAGGCTACCATGTATAATGGTACCTTGCCATCCAAATTATGATAAAGCACCCTTTGTATCACAATTTCTATCACCACCTTCTAGAGATCTAAAATCTATGATATATAGACATCATCCATGCTCACTCTCCACCCTAGTAATATCATCTCTGAGCTTGTATCCCACATGGCTAAGGCTCTTCTCTCCTCTTTGCTATTTTGTATCCATGTGGTCATTGGTGTTCCTACCATAGGTAGCCTGAAGATGGCATGAACATCCTCTAGTGTGATATCCACCTCTATCACATCCCCATCCACCTGCCATCTAAAGGTGTTAGTTAGTCATTCCCAACAACCAAAGAACATGACTAATAGGTCTATGCTTAGGGGTATCATACACATATTTGCTATACTTCCTAAACCTATAGATATTATTCTAGCCCTATCTTCATTTGTTAATATCTCTAATAAGTTTGGTATCTAAGAGACATCCAACAATCTCCAGAACTATCATCATTCCTACAATTAAGAAATAATAAAGGATGTATTAGTTCCTCCATGTCATGTATAATCACAATACATTATTTATACATTCTATTTTTAATCATAAACAAGTATAATTTATTTATTTTTATCTATTTTAGCCTATTTTGGTCCCCCTCACCCTTCTTTGGTCACTTCAGACCATTTTAGCTCTCTTTCAGCTTTCTACAGGGTTTTTGTGCTTTTTTTGGTTCCCTGGTCAACCTAGTTTGACCCAAAAAATTCCTATTTTTCTTCACATTTTTTTTCCTTCTTATCCTCCTTTCTCTAGTGTTAAGTTTCCATTTTGGCCTTATGGACCAACTAGATACCCTGCACTAGGTTTTTGGTTCTAAAATGTGTTAGGTTAACCTATACCCTCTAGGTCGACCACATGGATTTCAACCTGATTTACTCTACTAGGTCGACCTGGTCGACCTAGTAGGTTTTAGTGTGTCAACCTAGCACATTTTTCCAAAAACTTTATTTTCTTTGGATTTTTCCCTAATTCCTTCTAACCCATTTCTTGTCTTCCTATTTTCCTCCATTAAAATCTAATTTTATTCATTTTTATCATATATAAATGCTTAAAATTAAATTTTATCAAAATTCACTTAATTCATTTCAACTTTTAAAATTTGGTTTGAGATTATTAGATGCACATCTGTAGTGCACCCACTCTTGCTCCTAGAGTTCCCTCTCATCTATCATGTCGTTCCCTCACCATTCTTGCTTGTTTTCTCTCCAGAGCTCTTTTTCTCCTCTTGAAATGAAAAATAACAAAATGAATTCTCTTTTTCATATTTAAAACTACATTTTAGCCATTCAAATTCTTCATTTATTTTCCTTCAAATACCTTCTTTTTCTCATATCTTTTTTTTTGTTCATCCATTTTTTAAACCATAAAATACATTAGATTCATGGTAACATAGAGATTATTTTACACTATTATATGCTTATATTCCAAAATTTTCTATTTTTGGCTATTTTAGCACTAACTTCTACAAGGTCGCCTAATGTGCTTTACATTGGATGCCTTCACTTTCTTCCAGTCTTCTTCTCTGGCACTAAGGTAAGTTAAATGTATGAGTTTTTCAATTATGTCATTTCATTTATCTTATGTTCTTCTTACTTCACTTTACTTAGCATCAACATTATGTGTCATCATGTTCTATCCCAAAACACCATCCCATGTTGCACTTACGTGACACATGATAAGCTTCAGTTGGGGTATATGTATACATAATACTTTCACACTTTTATTGATTACTGACACTTTTTATCTCTTAAGAACCTACCAATTCTCAATCTCTTTGAGTGCATGCCTTAATGGATGCATTGGGAAAGGGGTGGGCAGACCTTTAGTGCTTCGTAATATTGTTGTTCCTTTTGCCACTTGCTATCTACACTCTTGCCTCCTAAAACCTTAAACCCTAAGCTTATTTCTCTCTTTCCTATCTATTCCCATCATTTTTCATGCTTTATCCCTCATTTCTTGCCTTGTTTCCCTTTTGACCTATTTAGTAAGCTAGGTCAACCTAGTCAACCTAGCTTATTTTGGGGATAATTTGCCTTTCCTTATTACTTTGCATCTTAGTCAACCTAGCACAAACTTCATGCATTAGCCTGATAATGTGCTAGGTCAACTCAATTGACTTAACACAACTAACATGTCAAAAAATCTTTATGGTGAGATACTACTATATATACAATGTCATTCCTTACCATTTCATAAGAGAGTTGAATTAAGTGAAGAAGTACGAATGAACATCTAGTTATTGACCATTCTACTTGAGGAATAAAGCTTTAAGGTTTAATATTTTATTTTGGATCTTTGATCTTGTCTTGTGGAGAATTATTTTGGATGTTTAGGTAGGTTGTATAGCCTAGAGCTGATTTATCTTGGTTGTCCTTATAAGCCACAACAATCTCTTGTGAAGCACCATTGGCCAAGGGAGAGGTTGAGACTCTGTAGGATCATCTTCAAAGGTAAGTATTCCTAAATTTATTTCTCCTTTGTAAGATTAGATAAATAATATATTATGTACTCTTCTCTCCCATATATTATAATTCTATATATATTCACATGAGTATATGTCTCCTATACATGTTTAGTTTAGTTTTTATTTACTTGTTTTATTCTAACCCCTACTTTTTGCCACAAGCTTTGGTGAGTACTAGATTAGTTTAATTTTCTTGTTATTAGATTAGTGTAATTTCTTGTTTATTATCATAAGTGAATATAAAAACCATAGGATTTTTATAGGGTTATTATGTGATTGTGTTAGACTTTAGGCTTTGGAACCCTGCCTAACATGATGTGTTGGATAGATGATATAAGTGATCCCCTAATTGGGTCTAGTGGATCATCATATTGGTCATGCTCCTACTTAAAAAGTGTGTGCCCCAATTAGAAGTGTATCTGTGATCTCTCTTATCTGATCTAGGATTGATTCATGTGCATTAAGTAATTCTAATTACATACAAACTTCATTAAGATACTTGGATATTATAAATACAATCTCAAATATATATGTAGCACATGTCAAGGATATGATAAAATGAAAATGTCTCCTCTAGGTTGTGTTTGGATGTTTAGCTAGGTGTGAGATGGTTTTGATAAATGGTTATGATTATGACATTCTAAATCTTAATGTGTACACACTACATTATTGTAGACTTTAGACATGTGGTGGAAAATGGTAAATCATTTAAATGTTCATGGATGATATGGTTTTAGCATGATTTTTATTTTTGTGCTTTATGATGTTGTTGATGACACATATGGATAAGTTTTTTATGATTAAGGTTACTATTATTTTGCTTAAGATAAAGCATATGAGGTAAGGTAGCTAACAACACTAAATGGAAGAACAAAGAAAACAATCAAGAGACAAACATCATAATTAAAATATCAACTAGTCATGATAGGATAAGAAGAGGGCATGATGCTTCTTCATTAATAAAGACTAAAACAAACCCAAAGTTGGATTGGATTAATGAACATAAGCCCTTCTAATCTTTACATGAGCATTTTTTAGTTGGTTAAAATGTGTCTTAAACATATAATGCCAAGTAAGCTCAAAAATCCCTTGCTTATAGTGAGTAAAGGGGAGATGGGTGAAAATGGAACCTTATTGTGAGACTAGTATGCCTCTTCTATAGGTGTCCAAAGAGTCAGTGTGAACAATTCTATGCCGAAATGTGTAGACTAATCGATGTGGGAAGTCTACTTGTGAAATTTGTTTGTGATTTCCACCTTATTATGTTGTTTGAGATTCGATTGTTGCTTTTGAGATTATTTTTATTTTGTTTTGATTGTGTAATGGGTCTTTTATTGTATTTTTGTCTATGAGAAGCTAATTGATGTGGGAATCTTCCAATAAATCACTATGCTCTTGATAAATAATTGACTCATCCATCCTTTAAGGGAGTGGTCTAATTTTACATGCTTTGTGTAATGCTTTTGATAGTTATCCTTCAAGGGAGCAGTCTATCTTATATTTGGCAATTTCAAAATAAATTTTCAATAGTTGTCCTTCAAGACAGTAGTCTGTGTATGCTACTAGTGACCCATATTTGTTAATGATAGGGATGGTTTACTTTGATTGTTTTGACTTTTATTGGCATAGACTTGCTTAGGCTAGCTTAGTGGCTCACCTTTATGAAGGCAAAACTAAAATCAAAATGAGGTTGATTAGGTGTAAAAGAGGTTTATGTGACAATAACCATGGGGATCCATCCTAAAAAGGGGTAGAAAGTACCATGGGAACCATGCCATGGGTAGAGCTATGGTACCCATTATTTAAGATAAGGCTATGCCAGTGACATGTAATCACATGATTCATATTTAATTGGTTACCCCTAAAATAGGGATATGGAATGTGGGTAGATAGCAAGGGATGATCTTAAGTTAGACAAAAAGGTGAGATTGATCCTTCTTAACAAAATAACGGATGCAGATGCAGATGTGAAGTATTTAGGGGCTCAATTTTTGGGTGGCCTTCAAAAGAAGACAATTGGTAAGATCCTGATCCACACTTATGGGTTATGATATAAGGTATAATATAATTGAAAGAAAACTTTCCCCACATTATTTTCTCCATATTGGTGACATGTTTATTCTCCTTTAGGAAAAGATCTACGATATTGAATTCTCACACTTTAAGGTGATTTTCATAGGCATGTTTGATACATTCTTGATAGACATGGAGATGGATAAGGGATACTAAGCGATGTTTTTCAAGTAGCTCAAGTTGGGATAAATGGTGTTGACAATAATCATATTCAAAAATAAGTTCTTACAAAGATATGTGAAGATATGAGATTTGGAATTCAAGAGGCAAGATATCCTCTACTCTAAACACAAGAAATAGAGGGGTAGAACCCATAGGGGTCCCAATGCTAGTATGATATGCTCATAAGGTGAAGTGGATGTGCAAATGCCAATCCCAGCCAAATGCACTAATTATTTTAATGAACATGTTATTAAGAGTTTTATTATAAGCTTTTACCTATCTATTAGCTTGAGGGAGATAGGGTGAGGAGAATCTTAACTTAATATCAAATGCATCACATAGACCCTGGACTTTCTTATTCTTAAATTATTTACCATTGTTGATGATAATCGTATGAGGAACACCAAAGCAATAGATGATATGATGGTTGATAAAATCAACAATCTTATTTGCTTTGGTCAATACCAGAGGAATAGCCTCTACCTAATTAGTAAAATACTTAGTCATAATGATAATAAATTGATGCCACTACAAAGAATGGGGATTAATTTCACCAATAAGGTCTAGAACTCATTGTGAGAAGGGCTTAAAATTGGTAGAAACTTGAAGACTATGTCTAGGTATATGATGTAAATTAGCATGTTATTAGAATTTGGCACACTTTTTCATGTAATCAATATAGCCTTGGTTAAGTGTAGGCCAATAATAACTGAGATGAAGGATGTTTTTAGCTATAATAAGGCCACTAAAGTGCCCTCCATAAATGCTATCATGTGTCTCTTTAATAGTGTGATAGGCTTCATGACCATGCAAGCAATGGAGGATGAGGCCATCAAAGTTGTGTTTATAAAGGATACCTCCTACTATGGTATAATGTGAGGTAATCTAAATAAAATCTCTTTGAACATTCCTAGAGAGGTCAAAAGGAAATATATCAAGGTTAATATAGTGAAAGGTTTGTTGAACCAAATGTTAGGTTGGGTCTCCTCCACATTGGAAATGGTGAAAGAGTCTATTTTGACATGGGAAGGTTGGGTAAGTCTATGAATAATAATAGATAGCTTGAAATCTAAGGGTACAGATGGGATTTGAGAGGCAAGGGAAGCCATGGTGTTGGAAAACTTGTTGGTAGATCACAGGTTTGAATGGATGAGGTAATGTTCAAATGATGCTAAGAATTCATCAAATAGTTGTTTTTACTATTTTAAAACATCATTCTTACACTAGTAAAGGCCATTGATTTGATTAACCATAATCTAGGAGTCACCAAATATGTTGATTGTTTTGACTCTAAAGACTAAGGCAGTTTGAAGGCCTATCACTAGGGCTTCATACTCAACCATATTATTGGTACACTCAAAATCAAGATTGAAGGATAAAGGTAGAGGGTCACCATCAAAGGGGATCAGGATGATGTCAGCTCCCCCACCACATTGACATTTTGATCCATTAAATAACATGGTGACTTGATAGGTAAAATTTACTTAAGGGTCATGATGGATTCATTAGGAAACTCAAGAGGAGAAGGTTGGTTATCTACAAAAGGTGCCTCAGCCAATTGGTCAGCAATGGCTTTCCCTTTAACTAATTTTTTTTTAAGGAACTCAAGGTTAAACTCTACTAAAAGAATGGTCTAATTGGCCATACACTAGTTTTGGTATGGCTTGGAGTGCATGTACTTGAGGGGGTCAATGTTGGTTATGACATAGGTTTTATGATTAAAGAGGTAGTGGTGAATTTTGATGTCCACAAAGACTAAAGCTAAGTAAAGATTCTCAGTATGGGTGTATTGAGTCTTGTATTCTACAAGTGTATGGCTAATATAGTATATGGATTTCTCTCTATGTTGTTCATCTTGATGAGCTATCATTGCACCTAAGTAATGGTCAGTGGTAGAGATATAAAGGTAAAAGGGTTGGTCATCCTTGGGAGGGGTAAGGACAAATGGTGACAAAAGGCACTCTTTGACTAAATCAAAGGCCTTTTGACAATTTCTATTCCACCCGAAAGAGACATATTTCTCCATAAGATGGTGGAAAGTTTGGCATCAGTATAAAATATGGGAGATAAAATGATGAATAGATTGAATATTTCCCTATAAACTATGGAGTTACTTAAGGTTGGTTAGAGGAAGCATGTCAAGGATGGATTTGATTTTGGTGGGATAAACTTCAATTTCATGAAGGGAGACAATGAAGCCACAATGCTTCCTTGAAAAGACCCCAAAAATGCACTTCTTAAGGTTAAGATGGACATGGTAATGGATGAGGCATTCAAATATGATCTTAAGAACAACCAAGTGATCTTTTGAGAGTTTGGATTTTCCAATAAGGTCATCCAGATAGTCTTCTACAATCTTATGGATAAGGTCATGAAATATATAGGTCATGGCACATTAGTATGTTACACCCATGTTCTTTAACCCAAAAGGTATGACTCTATAATATAAAGTCCCCCATGGGGTGGTAAAGGTAGTCTTATGTTGATCTTTAAGGGTGATTAAGATCTGATTATAACTCAAAAATTCATCCATGAGAGATAACATCTCATGGTTGGTTGTAAGATCAACTAGCTGGTTGATGCTCAGTAGAGGAAAGTTATATTTATGGTAGGTGAGGTTGAGTTCATGAAAGTCCACACAAATGTGTAGTCCCCCTATGGCTTTAGTGATAGGTACAACATATGAGACCCATTGGGGCTAGTCAATGGGCTGAATAAAGTTGACAGATATAAGATGTTAAAGCTCTTCTTTGACAAGAAGGGCAATATGGGGATACATGCATCAAATTTTTTTCTTGATAGGTTTGGCATCATGATGAGTGATTATGTTATGGGTAGCAATGGTGGGGTCAATCCCATGAATATCATTGTATAACCAAGTAAAGGATATGCTTTGGTCTTAGAGGAAAAAAGGGAAGTCCTAAAATTGCTCAACATTTAATGATTGGCCTATTTTGAAAATATGAGGGTTATTCAAAGTGCCCAAGTTGATATATAGGTTAGATTCATTCAACATGTTCGAGGTCTCAAGAGGAAGGGATTTTTGGATGGAGGAATCTAGGGCACCAAGGTAGGTGAGAATAGAATCATCATCCTAGCATTGAATAGTGTTAATGTTAGGAGAGTCTTCTCCTATCATCTTAGGATGGGTCAAAAGGATGGTTATGTTCAACCCCTCCTTTTGATAAGTCAGGGTTCTTAAGATTCTCATGTTGACAAAAAATAGTTAAGTGGGATGATAGCATCATCCTCACACATGGGTGGGGGAGAGGTTGGTGAGGAAGGGGTATCTTACTTAATAATGGTGGTGGTAGGTAGTTTGGTTTGCTTCTTACTAGGTAGGATGAAACCAAGGCCATGTTTATTATGTGGATTCTTAGTTTCAATAGTGACCAATTTATGTGGGTCATGCTCATATCACCCAAGACCAAAGCCTTTCCAAGCACATTAATAGAGGTATGTCTTGATGAAGCTCAGTTTATCTAGATAGGATAAACTAGTAGTAAATGGCCTAGGTGAAAGAGAGGTGGTTGAAGTACCAAGGGTTTTAGTGATTCCCCCATATAAAAAATGGGTCTGATAGTGGGGAGGTACAAAAAGAATGATAGTTATGACATTAGGGTCATATCCTAGTTGGTTGGCGAGTTGCCCATACTCATGAGGAGTAAGGAAAGCATCAAGGGATAAAAATTAATATTCCCCCAATGAAAAGGTGATGGAGTGTTGATTCCAAGGGTTCTATGGTGGGGATCTAGTCTAAAGGGATAGAGGAACTTGTTGATGCTTCATTGATGGAAGGGGATATGAAATCCACTTTGTTGGTTAAAGGTTGGGTTTTAGCTATTGAGGGTGTACTAGATGGGGGTATGAGGATATTTTTAGGGTGGTAGGTCATTTTATATTTCAAGAAAGGACTTAGATCATCTTTTAAAGTGATGACCTGACCTTCATGCTCAAACTTGACACAATGGTGAAGGGTGGAGGGGATGCAACCCATGGAATGGATCTAGGGTCATCCCAACAAAACATTATATTGAAATTTAGCCTCCACAACATAGAAAATATTAGGGAGCATATGGGGTCCTAAATGGATGTGAATGATGATGGTTCCCAAGGTAGTGGTCATGGTATCATTGAATGATCAAAGGATGGCTGAAGTTTTGGACATGACATTATCTAAAATGTTAAATTGGTTATAGGCATGGGAGGAGATGGTGTTAATGTTAGCTCCCCCATCAATCATGACCAATTTGATGTGGTTTTGGTTTATGTAGGCTATGATAAAGAGAGAGGTATCTAGGTCTTTAGGATGGATGGAATATATTTCTAAATCCTTGAAGGTAACAAGGTTAGAAATTTGAAGGGAACCAACAAAGACTGCTAAAGGTTGAGGGTCTTTTGGTTGGACCTCAATGGATTTCAAAGCCTTTATTATTATTTAGTATTGATGGGGAGAGGTAGAGATCAAATCATATAGGATCATCTTCACCAAGGTCTGATGAAGCTACTTGAGGATAACTCTCCCTATGGATTCTGAGGGGTTAGATTGGGAGACAAATAAAATAGACACCTTAGGTCTGGTTTAAAATGAAGATGATTGGGTGTGGGTTGGTTAGGAGGTTGAAGATGGATACATCTATGGAATGGACACCTTATCCTTCCCCTTATCCATTTTTTTGTGATCTTGTGACCACATTTATATTATAGATAGAAGGAGAGGTTGAGGTAGTGGATTGGTCAGACTCATCTTCACTCTTAGGTGAGAGTAGAGTAGGCAAGTGTTGGGTAGGTATGGTTATTGGTTGGATTGGTATGGGGCTCAAAAGAGGTTCAATTTTAATAGATCATCCTCATTGTAAAGCTGGTGGATAATGGTTTGGAGAGATTTTTAGTTCTCTATATCATGGTTGAGTGTCCTATGATAAGAACACACTTGGTAGTTATTGTACCGGATGGGTTTAAAAGCTAGAGGGTTAAAATATTTGATGGGAGGTAAGGCTAAAAAATAATTTTTCAATAACCTATGAAGAATAGTTGAGTATGACTTGGCTAAATGTGGTAGAGGTGTAGCGGTCTATGCTTTGATGGTTGAGGTAAGAGGTTGTTTGAAGATAGGTTTTATGGTAGGTGTTTTAGGTAGGGTGGTGCACTTGGTTGATAGCTTTAGTTTAGGAAAGAGGATTAATGAGATAGAGGTAGAGGATCATAAAGTAGTAAGCTTAGGTATTGTTGGTGTGTTGAAAATAGGTGCATCAAAAATCAACTATGAAGGTGTAACCAAAAGTGGCAGTGGGGTTATGGTAGAGAGAATGGGCTTCTTATTCAAGGTGGATAATGAGGTCTCAAAATGGAGGGTAAGGTCGAGGGAGGTAAAATTTTGGGCTTCAATCCTTTAGGTGCCTTTACCTCTTTGGTTGCTTTGGTTTGGCATTTAGTTAGTAGGTTTGAATGGGTTAGGTCCACTTTCATAGATGGGCAACTAATGCTTGGTGTAGGGAAGGTGCCAAGGCCTTGATCGATTTGGTTGGTTTGGTTTGATAGGGAGATTTGGTTACTTTTGGTTTAGGTGCCTTGGATGGTTTATGGATTTTTTGAAAAGTTGATATTGGTTTGGTTGGCAAGGTAGAAGTTTGGATATAAAAAGTGGTGGTTCAGTCTACTAAAGGTATGGTTGGAGGTTCTTGCTTAGTGATATAAGGTATCCCTAATTACTGCCAAAAGGTGGCTCAGTCTGTGTCAAGGTTGGAAATAAATTCCAATTTTTTCACTAACCTAGATAATGGTTTATGGGTTGGTTTGATTCCTTGAATAGTGGACCTAAAAGATAAGCCCCTAGGTGGAAATACAGGGATGGAAACCTCATCCTCTTCCTCAATCGAAAGATACAAGGTTGAGATGGGTGGTTCCTCAGTGGGAGGAGTAGACATGGTGATTTTCTCCTCGATAATGATTTTTAAAGGGGGAGTGGGTTACTCAGTAGTTAAAGGTAAAGAGAGGGTGGTGTTGGTTGGTCATTTTGATATATTATTTGAAAGGGAGGCTAGTGTCTCTACTACCTCAATAAGTGGAGAGGGAGAGGATGGTGTTTCCTTGGTATGAGTGTCTGAAGGAAGGGAAGGTAAGTCCACTATCTCAATAGATGGCAAAGGTGGAGGACCAAAAGATTGGGTATTATGTGGTTGGGTAATGAGCACATCAAGGACCATTTTAAATATATGGGTATCATAAGAGCACTCAATATTTTTGATCACATTCTTGATAGGAGCATGGTTTTGGAAGGAATACTTGAATATATCAAGGGCTTAATTTGATGGTGCATTGGGTTTATCCAATGTGAGATCTACCTATTCAATCAGGGATTAGATAAGGCTCTTGAAGGTGTTACACCTATTAACATCATGTTTTATAACCTGATGAAAGGCACAAAGATCATTCTCATTGAACCAACTAGGTTCAGGATGAGAGTCATCAAATTGGTAAGGAGGTTTGATAGGAGGAAGACAAATGATGTTAGGTTTCAATAACTTCTCCAAAATGGAATCATAATATTCTCTAAGTAAAGTGAATTTATTCTAGTTGTTATAGGTTTAACTCCTCATGTTTTTCCTTGAGGATCTAGAGGAATTATAAAGGCTGATGGAAGGTGGAGGAGCAAATTTTAGTACAACCACAATCATGGTTCCCTTGCTCTTGATGTTGGTATTGCACTAGTTGCTTGACTTGGAGGAAGAAGCCTCATTGGTTTTATAGGTTAAATTCTTGTTTTTTATTTTTATCTTACCCTCATCAATGGCTCAATTTTATAACTTATGCACCATGTTAAAGGCTTCATCAAAGGTTTGAAATATTTAGACACACAATGTAGAGGAGATATACTTGGCACAAGCCTGAGTAAAGATCTCTATGAGTTCAGGTTGAGGCAAGGAAAAGGAAAGTTGGTTAATCAAGATCCTCCAATGAGAAACAAAATTGGCAATGGATTCATCTTCAAACTATCATATGGAGTAGATGTTGGTGATAGAAACTTTTTTATAAATATTGATCAAAAAATGGTCAAAGAAGGTTTGAACCAGTTGGGTAAATGAGAAAAGAGAGTGTTTGGGTATGACACTATACCAATCCAATGTCAGACCAATTAGGGACATAGAGAAAGCAAAAATAAGAAGGGAATAATCATAGGTGATGAGATATCAAGCATGTATAAATTCCCTAAGGTGTTGTTGGGGATCCTCCTTACTCTAAAATTTAGAGAACTTGGAAGTTTCCATTAGGGAGGATATGACCTGATAGGTATGGATGGATAGATGGGCTCATTAAATATTTAGTCATGTGACAAGATGTTGTGAGCACCATAAATGGATGACTCTAAGGTGGTCATATTTTATATAATCATATTCATTAGGTCTGCTTGGGGTTATGTACCTTAAAGTTTATAAGATGCATACTAATATAGTGGTTGGGAGACATATTAATAGTGAGTAGAAGGTTGGGAGGCTACCACATATTGGTAGGTAGATGTCAATAGTTGGGTATAAGTTACATAAGGATAGGTAGATGTGGATGGTTAGGTAGTGGGTACATTCCCTTGTAGATAAGGGATGTATCAAAAGTTTGGTTTAAAGAGTGTTTGTTGGATAGGAGTGGTAGTTGGGTTGGTGACTGATGGAAGGGTGGTGACCCTTGTACTAATCAGCATCAAGGTAGAAGGTATGGACACCATAAGGATTTTAAGTAGATTTGTGGTTGACATATTATAAGTAGCTAAAGGAAGGTTGGTAGTGCTAGAGGTAGGCACTCCTATAGTGGAGGAGTGGTTATTAAGAGTATAAGGTATAAGGGTATTGGTAGTTTGGATTGGTTGGTTTTCTATGGTAGTCTCAAAGGTGTTGTTGATCGATGAGGAATATTGGTTATTAAATGGTTGGGTAGTAACCATGGAAATAAAGGTGTTCTAGATGAGGTGGGGAGGCATACCATAAGGCAGATCTATGGGTGGGGCTGAAGCTGAAATATGGTGAGACATGGTGGTAAGATAATGTTTCAAGGCTACAAGATTTTTATCTAGGAAAGTAGCAAAATACACATCTCCTTAAGGAACCTCTCAAGGAAAAGTATGGATTCGTAAGGGGTGAGAAGAGTCTACTAGTTTAGAAGTATAGTCCATGGATGAAGAGGTGGAAAAGGTAGGTTGGCTTGGTGATGGGTTTTTCTCTGCAAGGTCTCTTCGTTATTAGCAAGTGAGAACCATATGAGATAGGGGAGATATAAATCACAAACACCCTCACTATTTAAAAAAAGAGAAGATAATAAAATATCAAAGAAATCAAATCACACTATAAAAGATACATTAAGCCCTAGAGTTTTAATTAATCTCGCTTTTGGCTTATGCCTTAAAGAAGTTGTATGACTGAAATTGGCTTGTAGAGTGGGTACTATAAGGAAATCTAAGGTTGGTTTTAGGTTGTGTTTAAGTGATCATAAGGAATCTATATTGGAATCAATACAATACTTGGTATTAGGGCCTACCCCCTCACTTCACACACCATAACAATAATGGTGTCAGGTGCTTAGCCAATATATATATTGATATTCAGAGACTATACTCAACTAAAGAGTTGAGTTGGTTCTCCTCTTGGTAATGACCTCTAAGTAGGATCATTAGGAAGGGTAAGGTTACCGCTAGGTGCTGAAATCCTAGTTGGGCCTTATCTCAAGTTTGTTTGATGTTTAATTGGTGAAGGTGGTTTGGTTAAGTATGTGTAACAAAAGAGTGAAGCTATGATAAATTACTTTGCCTTTAAATTAGACTATGTGAAATAAACTTTACAAGTAGTCATTGCATGCATTTAATTTAATCCCAAATGAAACTTTTGATTTCATTAATGAGCATAGAATAGAGAGATAATTTAAGAAAACAATAACCCAATTAAAGATACAAGGGTCCCCCTAGGCATGCCATAAAGTTTAGATGAATTTCTTACTTTTTATTGAGAAAGAGAAAAGAAAAAACTAAGTATAGGTATAGTTAAAAAACTTGATTGATTGTGTATGCATTAAATTAGAAGATTGTGAAGAGTTCCTCTTTGGATTTGGAGGATGACCTATAGATAATAAAACATTAAAGCAAAATTGTTTGTTAGATTGATAATTGAGTGGATTGCCTAGCAGTAGCTAGATCTTAAAAGTGAGATCTTCTTTAAGGGCTATCAATCCACACATTTTAAACAATTAAGTTTATAAAATATAAAATAAGGTACTTGCATCAATAATCAAAAGTTACTGAAATTTAATGCAAGAATGCTTGATAATAAATATAAACTAAAAATGATTAAAATAGTGATAATCTAATTAATACTAGTGATAGAGGGTTGGGGTCTACTTCATAAAATCAAACAAGGGTCTGTGAATAGGTAGGAGCATAGATAGTTAGGTTTGGTTGGGGGTAGGTGGGTGAAAATAGCTTGCTAATTTTTACTACCATAATGACCATCGGTGGTGGGGTTGACCATCGATGATTAAGGAGACCATTGATGGTCAAGGTAATCATCAGTAGTTGGACAAATCTTTGGTGGTTGAGTCAACTATTGATAGTTACTGTGTATGGATCTAATTTGGTGAAAAGGGTTGATTAACAAGATCTAAAATATGTATGTTGAGAGATGAGTAAGACCTGGGTTGATTATAAAATAGAAATAAAGTAAATGAATACTGAGAAACAAATACTTATCTTACCAAAAGTTGATTGGGTGAATGGTTGAGGTAGTTGACCCATGGATGGAATCTAGCTTGATTTTAATAGAGTAATAGTACCTGAGAACTTGGTGGAAAGATGGTACCAAGTTGGCTCTCTGATATGATTTCTATATTACTATATTGTTGATGATGATTTACCTACAAAAAATAAACTCTTGAATGCACAAGCTCTTGATGATAATTGCATATCCATTTCACCTCTTTGTTCCTCTCTTCTTATAGGCAAGGCAAGAGAGTTGCAATAGCATGTGAACTGGGATTCCTAATTATAACTCACTCATGCAATGGCTCTCATGTGAATGAGGACAATTTATTTTTAGAAAAGTAAGGTGGGTGACTTACATGTTAGTTGTTAAGGAGTTGAACCTTGACCATCGATGCTTAGGGTAAACTTCAGTGGTCAACTTGATTGTCAATGATTGAGGGTAAAGGGAAAAAGTGGGTAAAGGCTAGGTTAATCCAGTTTAGTCAAACTAACTATGGGTAAGCTTGGTTAGGGGTTAGAGGGTTAGGTTGGTCCCAAGAGGGTTCTAAGGTGATCTATGGGTATTTTGACATTTGGAATCATGTTGTGTATATTTTTGGTGTCTACAATATCATTAGATTTTGGAAGGATTCTTGGCTTCTAGACCATTCACTAGAGATTCTTGTTCCTTGGCATCATGTTGCTCCTTCAATCTCTTTTGTATTTGGGGAAATGGTGGCTGATTATATATAGGTTTTTCAATGGTAAAAAAAGGTGGAAACATTTAACCCTTGATAATGTTGATGTTACTTCAGCATTTATTATTTTGATCTTAATTTTATTCTCAAG